>CP024752.1:1800000-2325000 GCA_003856775.1 Hyphopichia pseudoburtonii | reverse complement strand
AAAAGTTTACTATGGAGATTTTGTATGGAGAATTTACTATGGAAAGTTTACTATGGCAAATTACTATGGCAAATTTGTATGGCAAATTACTATGACACACTATTATACGCCATTTTGGTGAAAAAAAAAAAAAAAAAGAAAAATAGTATGGAATACTTACTATGGGAAACGTACTACCAGACCCTATACCTGGAAAGCCATTTTGGTGAAGGAAAAAAAAAAAAAAGTCAAAAATAGTATGGAGGATTTACTATGATATTTGTATGGGAAAATCTGGTACCCTGTGGTAACTTTTTTCTCCTACCAGGAAATGGTGTACGGGTCTTTGATGTTTGCTGAAAAAAGATAATTGCAGCCATTTGCAACCACTCACTCACAGAAAAACACTCACGGAAAAACTAGTTGAAAAATACTATAATGAAAAAGAAAAAAAAAACAAGAGCCTACAGCACGGAAGTTTCGCGTATGGTCTCCCACTACACTACTCGGTTCCGCTCTTAGCAGCTTAAGGGGAGCTGATCGGACGGGAAGCCCTGCGTTATGCTAGATATGGCCGTAGACATTTATGTATGTTTTAAACACAGACTTATGAAACCGATCGGCGGGGCTGGGGGGAAGACCCCCCAAATATGAAAGGGGTGCTGATCCCTGCGGGGCTTTGGGGTTCGGGATAGGTGGTAATGGAGGACTACAGCTACACTACACTACAAGAGAGGGGGAGAGAAGAGAAAGAGCACGAAAAGGGAAGAAAAGGGGAAGAAAAAGGGAAGAAAAATGGGTGTGAAAGGGTGTGAAAGGGTGTGAAAAAGGTGCAGATAAGGATAAAAAAAGGAAAAAAAGTGGGAACTCGCGGGTTTAAGTACACGGCAGGGTCTGCGATGCGATGAGGTTACCCGGCATCACGTGTGGGCATTTAGGGCTGGCAAAGGCAATGTCAAAAATAAAAATAAAAGGACGATGTTAAGCGCTGGGTGGGTAGTCTAGAGCGTGGGAAAGCTGCCTGTGTTGTTGGCTTGGGCTTGCGGGCTCTGGGGAAAAAGTTATGCCATCGGAAAGTCAGATGGCAGGAAAAAATAATTGTCCGATTTGGACAAACAAAAGGGCGACGCATGTCAACCTGGCCTTAACTAAGCGAATGGTGGCGGTGGGGCAGTTGCAGCGTGGCTTTAGCGGGTGCTACGACGAAAAAGGTGTTTTTGGCGGTCTTGAAGAGCGCCTTTTGGCCTGTGGCGTCGGCGTCAATAGACCTGCGGTTTATTCCTTGCTGTCCAAGGTACTTTCGAGCAGGCCAGAGACGGCCGCGTTGTTGGTTTTTTTTTTCATCAACGCTAGCGGGCGCCATCGGCCAATGAGAGGGCAGGTAAAATAATAATTGTCCGATCTGGGCAAACAAAAAGGCTGCCCTGGTCAACCTGGCCCCAACTAGGTTTCTGGTGGCTGACTGGTGTGTGTAGCTTGAACACAGCGAGCGCTATGCATAAAAAGGCGTTTTTTGACCTCTTTCTCGCTCACCTTTTGGCCTGTGCAGCCTGCACCAAACGTCCACCTGCCTAACGCTTGCTGCCCAGCCTGCTTCTGGCCAGTCCAAAGTCCCTGCTGCTGTCGCTTGGTTTTTGCCGCCCCAAATCCGCCCGCCAGCGCCCAATAACTGCCCTGCAAGATGAAAATTTGTCCGCCCCTAGCAATCAAAATGTGGGTGATTGATATGCCAGCATTGAGTTGACCAGAGGGAACCCGTCTGTTTAGATATACGACCATTGAGTATATAGAACATAATATCAATATTATGTACACATTTTTTTTTTTTTTACCATTTTTAACTTCTTCAAAATGTCCAGTAAATGTTGTTGCTTTTCTTTTTTTTTATTCTTATTTGTTTGAAATGCCCGAAATCTTTTTATTTTTTTGTTGCAGCCTTTGTTTACTCAACTTGAGCTTGGAGTTGAAAGAAAATGTTGTTTGTTTTTTTTTCCGCTCTATGAAATTCATAACTTTACATCTGGTAATTCTCTCCGCAATTTGATAAACCAAAGTCTACATTGTTAGTACTCCTCTGTTTACTGATCCTTCTTTATTTGTTACTTCTTCATTTATTACCACTATTTTATTTATTACTCTTTATTTATTACTCTTTATTTATTACTATTTTTTATCTTCTTACTTTTGTAACACTCTCGATCATTCCACAAAATAATATATTTATTTGTAACTCAAACCTTTGAAAAAGAGAAACTCAGAGATATAAACAGAAAATCTGGTATACGAGTAGCTGCATTTTCAAGTAAACCAACATCAAATACAAATTTAGCTTGACTTCCTTCCCCAACAGATTAGCAGGAACATATTATTCTAGTTTGCATCTGACCCGAGTTGAGACGATTTAATTTATTGACGTGCGTTTTGCAGATTTGGAGAAGTCACATCACTTTCATAACTAAATACTAAGCACACGCTGGATCAAACCTTGGTTTAGATGGCAAAAAAGAAAAAAAAGCTCACAGTAATTGAGTAAACGACAAGTCTTTTTTTTTTTTTTTTTTTTTTTTTTTTTCAGCAATCTACAGAACAATTCTTTGAGAGTAAGAGACTTCAAGTGATGATCCGATTTATTCAATAACTAAGGTGTTATATAGCAATATAATGAGCCTCCCTTTTCAAACCCAGGCATGACAGATTAACAATTAGCGGCTAGTGACCTTGACCAGAGCATCATTTGTTGTACACCACGTTTTTGTTGAACGAAAGCTAAGCTATCACACAGCTGTGAAAAATAGCACCATTACGTTTTAACCTGACAATTTTGTTGTCTTGAGTTTCGTTGGATTGTTGTTGAGAAGCAGTGTTGTTAGTTTGAGAAGCGGCCATTTTGTATTGTTTTGAATAATGTGGTATGAAAACCAAAACTTTTGACAACAAACATGGAACTTCAGACTTTTTTATACCCGAGTGACCCTACTCAGTAAATGGGTTCTAAAGAATTTGTAGAGGCACCAGAATTAAATTTGCATCTTTAGATCTTAGTATGGCAAGAAAAAAGCAGCGAAAAAAAAAAAAGTTGCCTAATTGGGCCCTGGCAATATCCACTCATGTCGTAAAAAAATACACATACAAAAAAAGCACTTAGAAAGAAGGAAGTCTTGCTATTTCATTAATTCGTTATTCAACTTCTTTATGATGTACTTTGTCGATCTCAGGGGCATTTTGTTTTGCAAAAAATATCCAAGTGGCATTTTTTTTTCACTGTAATATCCAAGTGGCATTTATTTTTCACTGTGATATTCTGCGTGACAAGGTATTATCTAACTTCCTATTTCAGTCAGAACAATGAAAATGGTATTAAACTGCTGAAGAGCCATAATAGCAATAATACTGGAATAAACGGGAAATATGATGGAAAGGGAAAAAAAAAAAGATGAGAATACACAGAATGATCTTCAAGGCTCGATTAAGACTATGTTGATTAAGACTATCTTGTTTCACCTGGTCCTCTCAAAAAATATTACTAACTTAGGCTTCACTTTTTACTTTTAATCCAAAGGCGGGAAAGTCAAATATTATTGGGATCTTAGAGTGTTTTGCTTGAGTAATATCTGAACTTTATTTGTTGCAGTGAAAATCCCGAAATTTAATTGCATTTTATTCTACTCATCGTTCAACGTGAAAAATTATCCCATCTTTGGCAAGACTCAATCAATATTCATTGAGGAGGAAAAAGAAACGCTATATTCATGATTACCTAAAAAATAATCAATGTTAGGTTCAATTTGATAATCTAATACTTTAAATGAATCGGGTCCTTTAGTGATAATATCCCCGAGAACCAACAAATTATCAGTCTTGGGATTAAATTTAACTGTCTTTAGTTTTGGAAATGAATATAATGTCCATGTATATCACCAATCAAAAGCAATCGAGAAAATATATCTGAAAGTTCATTTATTTTATTATTCGCTGTTTAAATATTAATGGGCACCCTACTATTTTATATTATAATTATATTTTATAGTTTTTTAAGATCTCATCTTCATACTTTGTATGATTATATTTATAACACTTATATAAATGATATTATATCTTATTTATATTTTATAATTAACGCTACTGACAGCAATCATTTACATAATGAATATAATAATAATAATCATTATAAAATAAAAAATAGTACAGACTATGTCTTAAATAAATTTACATATTAAATAATCAATAATATAAATATTATTTTAGGGCGCTCGTGGTTAGATTATTGTTATATGTACTCACTAACTAGTCGTTGAACGTTTATTAGAAATTAATATTTTGTTTTTATTCTTGGTTCAATTGAATTTAAATGGGAACATTTCACATTCAAAAGAGGCTTTTAGTCTGATTTCCCCTTGTAAAAAAGTTAATATAGTCACTACAATGGGCATGTTTCAGGTACCACATCATTTTTGATTCACCTTCTAAGGAAGCAAGTCAGTAGCTATTATTCAACTGGAACTCACGTAATAGTTGTGCCTTTCCTTGAGTTTCACATACTGAATTGGGGTCTGTGTTATTCCTGTCAGAACTGATCTAACCGATTTGATACTCGAATGAATAGAATGATTTTACTCTTTACGAGCATTTATTTTTGAAACATCATTGCTACAGTACATGCTACCGTATTTTGAAATGTATTGAGTTTTTTTCTTTTTTTTTGTTTGCCCTGATTCTGAAATTAGATTTGTCGTTCTTCTCTCACCTGGAAAATGATTAGAGGTTCAACCAAAAAGAGATTTTATTGAAAAGTTCATTTTCTGAATGAGGTTTGTTAACTCATCGATGTTTGGAATTGCAATGAGTTTGTTGGTTTTTAAAGCTGTGCACAAAGCGTTTGCAAGAAAAAGAAATTTCAGACTGAGAGTAGTTTTAATTAGCCATACATAGTCTTGCCCAAATAGGATATAGGTACGAACTTCGGATATAAAAAAAAAAGTAGGACACAGACTCCAACTTTCCGATTCTCTTGTTTTCAAATTTCACCGTTTCGAAAGAGCTCAAAATATAATTGAAAATGGATTTAGTAAGACAATATGGATGTTGTAAGACGATATATGTCTGATTGAAATAACATCAAGTAGTGTTAAACTCAGCAAGTATTCTTCTTTTTTTTTTTTTTGGCTAATGGTCAAGCGACGCTTCAGATTTGAACTGAAAACTCAAAAAAAAAAAAAACAAAAGGTTGAAGATGGCATTTTGACTTATATTGTATGTCAATTCCAAAATGGTGAACAAATTAATATAACAAGATGGGCTCATTACGTAAAAAGATCAAGAAAAAAAAAAAGTCCACATAAAGCACTACAAGAACGAGGGTCAAGTCCCCCCTTCCCCCCCCCCCCCCCAAAAATAAATTGAGTGCTATATCTTATTGAGAGTCTAGTTTGTATCATGATATTAATCTAAAAGCAAATCCATAAATCTAATCTAGTTTTACTCGATTTAAACGGTGAGCTTGGAGAGAGGTTCAGCAAGTTGCTTGATAGCTTCGTCTTTATCAATGGTAGATGTTTCACCGTATTTAGTATAGGTATTGTAACCCCAGTTATATCTTTGGTAGAACAATTCTCTATCATGAGGCTCTAAAGCGTGACCATCATGTAAACGTTGAACCAAATCTGGGTTAGAGACAAAGTATCTGGCAAAACCAACTAAGGTGCGACCATCATCGACATCTTCAAGAAGTTGATTAAATTCAGGAGCATCGTAAGAGTAATTACCAGCTCTGATAAGGGTACCCTTCCATATATTCTTGATAAAAAGATTGTTACCAGCTTGGTCTTCTTTTTTAACATCAAGACAGCCAGAAGCTCTTGGCTCAACTAAAGAGATGAAAGCAAGCTCTTTACCTTTGTTGGCACGTTTTTGTAATTCGTTTACCAAGTAGCTAAAGGTGGTGAGAGGATGTACATCATCATTATGAGCCTTCATACCTTGGAAAGTAGCCCATGGAGAAAGTCTGATACCGATTTTTTCAGCACCAATAATAGAACTCAAGTGATCAATGATTTCCAAAACAATTCTGGCTCTGTTTTCAATGGAACCACCGTATTTATCGGTTCTCTTGTTGGTAGCTGGTTGTAAAAAGGTATCAAGCAAGTAACCATGAGCAGAGTGAACTTCAATGTAGTCGAAACCAGCAGCCACAGCATTCTTTGCAGCGTTGGTGTAATCTTCATAAATAAGTTTTTCAACTTCTTCGGTGGTTAATTCATGAAGAGTGGCACCAGCATCAGCGATAGTTTTTTTGTGTCCATCATCCATGTAGACTTCAGAAGCAGCAACCATTGGGATGCCTTTGTTTTTGGAGAAGACGGGATCAGCAACACGTCCCAAACCCCACAATTGAACAGCTACGAAAGATTGATTTTCGTGAATCTTGTCAACTATTTGTTTCCAACCTTCAGTTTGTTCTTTACTGTAAATACCACCAACACCGTAATAACTACCAAGTTTTTCAGAAACAATGGTAGCTTCAGTTTCAATCAAAGTACCTGGGAACTGAGATCTTTCATCGTAGTATTGAAGTTGTAATTGGGATGGATCATTTTCACCAGCAGCCCTGAAACGAGTAGTTGGAGCGAAAACAACTCTGTGACTGAGTTCATTCTTACCAACCTTAATTGGAGCAAAAGTTTTAGTATCCTTAAGGGCTCTGATGTTGACACTCATTGATAGTTATTTGGGGTTTTGAGATCAAGTTATTCTGTGAGAAAAAATAGGAAACAAGCATGCTGAAAGAACTAATTCTCCAATATTTATACTATTTTAGTTTTTGCATATCCAGCTTCGAAAATTAATAAGCGAACGTTTTTTTCTTTATTGACATAGTCACAAAAAGCCAATTATAAATACAAACATGTTAGTAAGCAAAAATTTAACAAAGACGGTAAAAACATAAAAAAAAATAATAAAAAAAAAAAAAAAAATGTGTCAAACCTTCTTTACAAACTACTTTGGATAATATTGCTTGTAAAGAATTTCATTCACACTTACCGGAGTTCCAAAAATTGCGAAAATTCCGAAAGTGGATCTAAACTGGTGCCGGTAGTCTCAATCTAATTTTAAGTTTCGAAAATCAATAATTCTTTCTCACTCGAACTTAGCTTATTAATCGAAATCAGCAAAGTCTTTACGAGCTCAATAATGTCTAAGTTAAAATTTTGTTTTTCAAATAATCTTCAATTAAGTATGTTGAGTGATATATAAGCAACATGCGAGAAGCTTAAGAAATTGTACACAAATTTGCTCAATAGGAAGATGAATACGAACTTAGCACAGAATAGAAAAGCAAAATTTCGATAACCATTTCTTTGACCTTTAGATTCCACTTTCCGAATACCAAAATGGTTCGAGGGTGTTGAAATCAAAAATCCTTTTACTGTGGTTATCAATCCATTGAAGCACTTTCATGCGAGTCTTTTTCAACTCAGTCAATAGATCCTTATCTGGGAGTGAAGTCTTTGTGAACAGAAGGATTTATTGGTATTTTGATGTCATATTGCATACTTATGTTTTTAAGAATATGTAGAGGCGCCAGAACTAAATCTTAGTATGGCATGAAATATGCAGCGAAAAAAAAAAAAAAAAAAAAAAAGAAAAAAAAGCTGCCTGATTAGGCCCTGGCAATATCCACTCATGTCGTAAAAATAGAAAAGGATCGAAAACTCAACATAAGTTCTAATCATTATTATAAGTTAATTATCTAGCTTAGACGTTTATAATTTTTAGTCGATCCCGAAGGTAAGCTGATGGTCGTCAGACACTTCAAGTGGTACGCGTTACCCCTTGCTTGTATCTCGTATCGCAGTTTACCTTGATTCCCTATTTCAGAAAGGACAATAAAAGAACGTTTCCATTTTTGTATAAACTGTAGATGTGTTGAAATATAATATAGTATGACTCCGCTATGATTATAGCACTGGAACAATGCAAGATATTAAGTAAGGGTATAGAGAAGAAAAAAAAATGAGCCAAATTTAAACGTCTTCAACAGCTGTAAATGATCAAAGCTAAATTAGTTTGTTCTACTAGTGGCTACATTAAAAAGTATGATGTCTCAGTATATTTGTACAAACACCTTAAGAAGGAAAGAAGAGTAGAAAAAAGAAAAATTCAAATAAAGTTTTTTTTTTTTTTTCTTCAAATCGTTATTCCAAACTTATAAAATCGACCAGGAGAGATCGACCAGGAGAGATCGACGAGACATATATTTATTCACTGGTCACCACAAATATTCGTAAAAGTTGTTCTTCTTTACGTCAAGTTGAGTCGAAAGTGAAAAAACTGTATGACTTTGAAGCAGTTAATAAGCGAATTTGCAACAATTGAGTACTTTCATTAACACACTCGTTCGATTAATGATTGTCACCGAATATGCCCTCCTTGGTTATACTGATTTCACTTCTGCTTTGAATTACTTTATCTCTACATCACTTAAGATAGCATGACCGAAATCAGGAAAGAAGAATTCTCTGCCGTTGCACATGAAGTTTCTCCTTTTATACCGTGGTGACAAATTTCCAATGTTCCCCATTGCCTGCACCCATAAACGATTGCCAGCTGACTAAGGTGATTTGGTCGATTTTCAAGTATGACATTGATAGGAACTGACCAACAGAATGTTGACTTTTTTTACCAAATGGGAGTAGACAATATTTATAATAAGGCTCTGAAACATTTATTTTGTTGACCTCGTTTATGGAATCATTGGCCCTTATATGTTTATAGCATTCAACCTGGTTACCTCGTTACAATATAAAGGAAAAACTTTTTTCTGAAATGCATCCATGGTCCCATTGTCATACCTATCAGGGTATTCATTATAAAGCAATCAATGGTTTTTGGACCATACAGTTTCAAGACAATTTTGTCTTGAGGTTTGAAATTTCCACTTCTTCACTCTTGACAGCTGAACAGTTATACAAAGGATTGTAATTACATTCAAAAACTTGCTTCATGTATCCTTCATCTTTGTTACCATCCTCTACTTCATTAAACTTATCCAATTCTCTGTTTTCTCACCTTAGCGCTAACTTTCTGTGCCTCAATTCTTTACTTTTTGAGTGCATTCTACAAGGCCATCACCTAAAAAGCTCTTTGCTTTCTCTCCACGTCATTCAAAGTTGCCTGCTGATAAAGCATGTTTGTGAACTGTGCAACTTTAGTCACAAATGCAAAAGAAAAAAGAGGGGGGGAAGGGACAAAAAGGAAAGAAACTACAAAAATAAAGAATTAGAAGTTCATAAATGTGTAAGTGTAGGGAAACTTTATAGGTTTAAGAGATTATATTCTTTAGCATGAATTAAACTAAAGCTAAGAAGTAAACGTTGTAGCCTCAGGCCAAAGGCAAAAAAGGCTCTCAATCTGACCCTAACCTATATAGACGTTTATCATATAAACTTACATATATATTAGCTAGTTAAACTTAAAAGCGTACCTGCACCATGAAAGTAACATTTCTTCTGCTTTTTCTTTTTTTGGTTTTGCTACTCATATTTATCGTTTATGCAACTCGACACTACAAGTTACATTGCATTCAATATAAACTACAACTCCAGTCTCTCTTCGTATTTTTTTTTTTGTTGTAACTTAGCAGTATGATGCTGTTGGCTTGTGCAGTGCGTTGAGTAGCCGGTCCGTCCAGTCTCCCCTGCTTGCAGTCAGGGTGACGTGAGAATTGTTACAGAATTTTGATTGAATCTATAAGTCGAGCAATCTTTACTGCCTACAATAAAATTTTATTAAAAAAAAAAAGGCTGTTTTAATTTATTCAAGTACAAATGTGTTTTTTTTTTTTTTTTAATTCGTTTTATATTTTTATATTTTTTTTTTTTGATTTTGATTTTTTCTTTTTTTTTTTTTCTTTTTAAAAAAAGTTGAGGCATACAAACAGCTGAAAAAAAAAAACTCGCCCCCACAGATTCTCACGTGGAAACAATATGTGAATCCGTGGTGTACTTAGCTTGAGCAAGGGATATTTCGTTAGCTTTCAAATCAAAGTAAGCGTAAACATACCTCAAAAAGTTGTCTCCCAAAATCTTGTTATTTACGAAGTAAAACAACGAGATGGTCCAATCGTTACCCCATTTGAAAACCAAGTCTGCAGCCGGAACTTTGATTGTCTTTCCTTGAAATTCGAAAGAAAGTATGGTATCCTTGATAGCTTCAGGATCAACAATATAATAAAACACTATGCTCGAATGGCCTATGGTTGCATTCAATTGACGTTGAATGGAATCAAAAGTATTAACGTCTAAGAAGGAGATTGAAGTACCACTGTCCAAGATGTAATCATTACCATCTGAGTGCTTTACGTCACCAAACTTCAAAGCATTAAGTTTCACTGACAAGGTTGAGCCTGAGCCTTGAATGGGTAATTTTGCCAACTTGCCGTGGTACTTAGCTTTATCGATACCCCCAAAAATGAGTGATCCACTAGTTGCATTAACAGAATCCAAGTATAAAGAATAAGCATATGATCCAATCCAGCCATTATTATATAATGCCGCAGGCAAATTTGGATATTCATCAGTGGATTCGAGACTTGTTTTTCCTATCCCTAATACTCCATTATATTTATCAGGCTCATCATCGTCCGAATTATTCCCATCACTGTTGGTTGAGACAGCAAATTGAAAATTCTTGAGACTAGGGTCATCATCGCTTTGAAAGGAGAAAGTATCAGTTCCCCAGTAACCTGTGATCGAAGTGCCTCCTCCATAACCCGTCTTGAGCGGCTTACTCAATTTATGAAATGTTGAAGAACTTGACGAATTAAAACCTGGCTTTCCACCAGTCACAACCAAATCAGATGAGCCAGTATCAACCAAAAGAGATACATTTTGGGCATCCGATCCCAAAAACACTTCGGCAGTGTAAAAAGTGTCTTTATTCTTAATACCTGTATCAACAAAAGATCTTTTTCTTAAGGCGTCATTTGATGTTTGGTCCGGAAAAGAATTCTCTCTTGTAACGCTGAAGTCAACCTTTATTGGAGATTTAGCTGACCTTTTCTCGCTTGAAACTGATGCAGCTTCAATATTTGAAGCAGCAAAGGCAGTGGAAAAGGCCAATATTAAATTGAAGGATAATTTCATTTTGTTGTTCTCGAAAAATGATTATTTATTTCTTCAAAAGGAACTTCGAGAAGAGCCCATGACTCGGCTTTATATGCTTTTTTTTTTTTTTTTTTGCAATGTCATAATCGACTATTTTGCTGTTCCCCTTTTTATTTTGGGAGCAAACTTCTATGATTTTGGGAGACATACTCAAAGTGTGGGGGAAGGGTAAGCCACTTTTGTGTTATATGGGTGCTTTATTGAGTAGTGAAGCTAACTCACATGTGGTATTTGAGGCTCATACATCTAAGAGGTGTGGGTGTATGCTTTAGAACTGCATTCGAACCACAATGTTTAAGCAGTTGTGGAAGTTATTCTTGAATCTTAACCCATTTGTAGATCAAGCTTGGAGCCACTCAAGAAAAACTTACAAAGAAGAACCTCTCTTTCGAATACTGTTGTACAAGAAGTAGCTTGATGCTCATAATTATGAACAATAACCAAACGAAAAAGTTGATTATAAAATAGTGTCTGAACCCTCGTGTGACCTTTGAGATATTGACTTAACTAATTTCTACTAAGTTTAGCTTGGTGACTTCGGATACGGAAACTATGACAACTAAGCTGCAACTGTGACTGTAAACTTTGGGGATGTGGGTATTCCGCAATCAACTGAGAAAAATAAAACACTTTGCTGGCCTTGAGCGTCCTGACTTATCTTCACAAAAGTGTAAACTACCTTATGTCCAAAATTAACTTCAATAGTATATGTGGCTTATGTTTGCCATACTTGAGAATTCAATGAAAAAAAAGAAATTGTCTTTAATTTACGAAGCAAGTGAGCTCTTTCACCAAACGGCTGCATAATCCACACCTCGAACGTTATGCGATTACATGCAGTACATGTAAATATTGACACATTCGGTTACACCGTTTCCATGCAGTACTCAACAATTGCTTTACTAAAGTTCATGCTGCAACATTCTAAATCATTGAAAAAAATATTTCGTTAGATGCATGAAAGGACGTTTTAAGCGACATCGGAGACAATGTAGGTGAGGCCGTGGTGAAGCCATGGTGAACTTGGTAATGGATAAACAAAAATTTTATTGATCCTTTTAAAAAAAATTTACACATTCTGTTCCCTTATACAAAGTCACATATCACTTAAAATTCACCTTTAGTATATACAGATGCTTCTCGGCATGAGAGGAGTAAAATCGAAAGAAAAAAAAAAGAAGATTGATTGAAGTTTAATTGCAGTACAAACGAATTGGTGTGGGTTCTAATAGAACCTCCCTATTCAACTTCAAGAAAGAATTGTGTAAGTTGTCAAATAAGTAGTAGTAGGTTATACAGATGTATTTTTGGAATCGAGTACAACGAAGTAGTATTTGAAAGCACCCTTTGTTGAGCCGCACGCAAAGCTTGCGAATTCGACCGTGTCACGGTACGGCTTGAAACCGCCAAAGTAATTTGACATCCTCATTAGAAGGACAAAAGCTTATTAGGAATTCAACTGAATGTCAAACCGTGGCGTGCACTGTGGTCAATTCAATGTAGATGAAGGAATGCAAGAAATACAAAAGAAACCAATTCAAATCATCCCCCTATAATAAATGTGTAGTGAGGTGAAAAAGACAATAAGACTTTACAGCGTTTTAGTCCAAGCATCTTTCAATAAATGTGTTAGTAATGAATGAGGCTTGAGCTCATCTCCTCCAATATATGAGTCAGCATATAGTAGTTTTTCGTTAGAAACAAAACAATCATTGAGATAAAATCGTGCTTTGGGAAACACCTTTTTCTCTCACGATAAATTCTTCTGATGTTCATTTGCATTTGTTTGGTGTGTGTGGCAGCTTTTGAACACAAATGTTTTTTTTTTTTTTCGGCATTCTTCTGCTGCTCTTATTACTATGTTTCCTGTCAGGTATTCTTCTTGTATTACTTAACCGTCTTGGGTGGTCTAAATCAATTGCAATGATCCTGTCTTTATTCACACCAGATTGCTAAAATTGCTTTATTCTTCAGGTGGCAGCATTTACAACTTATGTATTCTACTATCTTTTGCTTACTTTAAATTAAGTAAACTAAATTTGGTCTATAAGATTATTCTATTGTACATATGAGTGGTATATGGGACTTAGGCAAGATAGAAAAAAAAATGTAATTATTATCTTCTAAGCCATATGAAGTTAAAATGAAGTTTAAATGAAAAGGACTAAAAGGGATAGTAAGGCCGTCACCCAGGAAACATTCATAATAGATGAGTCGTCGGCGTAAGAAGAGGCACTTGGGTACTGTGTGTGCAGTATACTCAGTGAAGAGGGCAATACGGTACTAGATATAAACAGTTTCACAGAACCATCGGTTGCTGAAGAAGCAGATCTCACGGAATTGAGCTCGGTGTGATAATGATTAGCCGCGGATACATTGGAAAATATCTTACTGGATTCAGATTTGGGTGACGCGGATGCTGTTATAGAACCAGAAGGGAAGGCGGTCGTGGTTTGAGAGTCGAAATCGTATGAGGAAGATTTAGATTGGAGAGAATCAGAGCGAGGTGAAATGGAAGCTGGGAAATCACTCGATGGTGAGTCTGGTCTAACAGTGCTAGACGTGTGTCCCGCTGAAGAGGACAAGGCATTTGATTCGGTGGCAAAACTAGTTTTCAGAGGGTCATTCGATGACGAGGCTGGTTCGTACTTAGCAGTAGTGCCAGACGTTAAATCTCCTGCTGAAGAAGACAATGCATTTGATTCGGCGGCAACGCTAGTTTGCAGAGGGTCATTCGATGACGAGGCTGGTTCGTACTTAGCAGTAGTGCCAGACTCCAAATCTCCTGCTGAAGAAGACAATGCATTTGATTCGGCGGCAACGCTAGTTTGCAGAGGGTCATTCGATGACGAGGCTGGTTCGTACTTAGCAGTCGTGCCAGACTCCAAATCTCCTGCTGAAGAAGACAATGCATTTGATTCGGCGGCAACGCTAGTTTGCAGAGGGTCATTCGATGACGAGGCTGGTTCGTACTTAGCAGTCGTGCCAGACTCCAAATCTCCTGCTGAAGAAGACAATGCATTTGATTCGGCGGCAACGCTAGTTTGCAGAGGGTCATTCGATGACGAGGCTGGTTCGTACTTAGCAGTCGTGCCAGACTCCAAATCTCCTGCTGAAGAAGACAATGCACTTGATTCGGCGGCAACGCTAGTTTCCAGAGGTTCACTCGATGGATAGGCTGGTTCGTACTTAGCAGTAGTGCTAGACGTGTGTCGCATTGAATACGATGATGAGGTGGCAGCACTAAACTTAATTGCACTGCTCCCATGGGATGGAGAGCTGGACTGTGCGGGAAGACTTACACTCCCGGAGCTTGTTAATAAATAGCTTGAGCTCGAAGAATAGCCAGTACGCGAGTCGAGGGCAACCAATGACTGAGAAGCTAATTGTGGTTGTGTACTCGTAAATGATAATGATGTACTGAGCGATGTACCATCACCCGTATTGAAAAAGGATGAAGATGTCACGACGCCAGTTGGAACTGACGCGTTATAGCCAAGGGAGTTCGTAAATATAATAGAAGGGATTGTAGAGCTTAAAAACCCTGTAGAAGATGAAATTTCAGCTTTACTCTCGGATCTTTTAGAAAATTCTTGGGAGAAGGTAGAAGTAATAATGCTCTGTGAGAGGCTCATGCTAGAATCAAGGGAAACTTTTTCAGCCTGAGAAGAATAAACCCTCAAGGTTGAGCTGTCAACCTCAACGTGACTGAAATTTGAGCTAGCCCTTACTGTGGTCATGGATTTGGCAGAATTATCAGCTGTGTTAGAAGTTGTTGGTGCATATGAGATGGGACCTACAGTGGAGTAGTGCAAAACACTACTTTCCATTGCAACTGATGACATACGATTAGCAGACGAATCATAGGCAAAGTTGGTCTTCAGCGCTACTGACGAACTAGCAACAACTGAAGGGACATAAGCAGTTGTAACGTTGACTGAGGCTGAACTGGAAACAAGAGAGGACTCGTCAGCAGTGACTGAACTGGAAACAACAGAAGACTCATAAGCAGTGGTAGTGTTAACTGGAACAGAGCTGGAAACAACAGAAGACTCATAAGCAGTGGTAGTGTTAACTGGAACAGAGCTGGAAACAACAGAAGACTCATAAGCAGTGGTAGTGTTAACTGGGACTACTGAACTAGCAGAAGATTCATAAACAGTGGTGGTGTTGACCGGAGCTGAACTAGAAATAGCAGAAGACTCATAAGCAGTGGTAGTGTTGACCGGAGCTGAACTAGCAGTAGCGGATGATTCATAAGCAGTAGTAGTGTTAACTGGAACTAATAAAGTAGCAGAAGATTCATAAGCAGTGGTAGTGTTAACTGGAACAGAGCTGGAAACAACAGAAGACTCATAAGCAGTGGTGGTGTTGACCGGGACTAATGAACTACCAGAAGATTCATAAACAGTGGTGGTGTTAATTGGAGCTGAACTATAAATAGCAGATGATTCGTAAGCAGTGGTAGTGTTGACCGGAGCTGAACTATAAATAGCAGATGATTCATAAGCAGTGGTAGTGTTAACTGGAACCGAGCTAGAAACAACAGAAGACTCATAAGCAGTGGTAGTGTTAACTGGGACTAATGAACTACCAGAAGATTCATGAACAGTGGTGGTGTTAATTGGAGCTGAACTAGCAATAGCAGATGATTCGTAAGCAGTGGTAGTGTTGACCGGAGCTGAACTATAAATAGCAGATGATTCATAAGCAGTGGTAGTGTTAACTGGAACAGAGCTGGAAACAACAGAAGACTCATAAGCAGTGGTAGTGTTAACTGGGACTACTGAACTAGCAGAAGATTCATAAACAGTGGTGGTGTTGACCGGAGCTGAACTAGAAATAGCAGAAGACTCATAAGCAGTGGTAGTGTTAACTGGAACAGAGCTAGAAACAACAGAAGACTCATAAGCAGTGGTAGTGTTAACTGGGACTAATGAACTACCAGAAGATTCATGAACAGTGGTGGTGTTAATTGGAGCTGAACTAGCAATAGCAGATGATTCATAAGCAGTAGTAGTGTTAACTGGAACTAATAAACTAGCAGAAGATTCATAAACAGTGGTAGTGTTGACCGGAGCTGAGCTATAAATAGCAGATGATTCATAAGCAGTGGTAGTGTTGACCGGAGCTGAACTAGCAATAGCAGATGATGCATAAGCAGTAGTAGTGTTGACCGGAGCTGAACTATAAATAGCAGATGATTCATAAGCAGTGGTAGTGTTAACTGGAACCGAGCTAGAAACAACAGACGATTCATAAGCAGTGGTAGTGTTAACTGGAACAGAGCTGGAAACAACAGAAGACTCATAAGCAGTGGTAGTGTTAACTGGGACTAATGAACTACCAGAAGATTCATGAACAGTGGTGGTGTTAATTGGAGCTGAACTAGCAATAGCAGATGATTCATAAGCAGTAGTAGTGTTAACTGGAACTAATAAACTAGCAGAAGATTCATAAACAGTGGTAGTGTTGACCGGAGCTGAGCTATAAATAGCAGATGATTCATAAGCAGTGGTAGTGTTGACCGGAGCTGAACTAGCAATAGCAGATGATGCATAAGCAGTAGTAGTGTTGACCGGAGCTGAACTATAAATAGCAGATGATTCATAAGCAGTGGTAGTGTTAACTGGAACCGAGCTAGAAACAACAGACGATTCATAAGCAGTGGTAGTGTTAACTGGAACAGAGCTGGAAACAACAGAAGACTCATAAGCAGTGGTAGTGTTAACTGGGACTAATGAACTACCAGAAGATTCATGAACAGTGGTGGTGTTAATTGGAGCTGAACTAGCAATAGCAGATGATTCGTAAGCAGTGGTAGTGTTGACCGGAGCTGAACTATAAATAGCAGATGATTCATAAGCAGTGGTAGTGTTAACTGGAACCGAGCTAGAAACAACAGAAGACTCATAAGCAGTGGTAGTGTTAACTGGAACAGAGCTGGAAACAACAGAAGACTCATAAGCAGTGGTAGTGTTAACTGGAACAGAGCTGGAAACAACAGAAGACTCATAAGCAGTGGTAGTGTTAACTGGAACAGAGCTGGAAACAACAGAAGACTCATAAGCAGTGGTAGTGTTGACTGGAGCTGCGCTGGAAACAACAGAAGACTCATAAGCAGTGGTAGTGTTAACTGGAACAGAGCTAGAAACAACAGAAGACTCATAAGCAGTGGTGGTGTTGACCGGAGCTGAACTATAAATAGCAGATGATTCATAAGCAGTGGTAGTGTTAACTGGAACCGAGCTAGAAACAACAGAAGACTCATAAGCAGTGGTAGTGTTAACTGGGACTAATGAACTACCAGAAGATTCATGAACAGTGGTGGTATTAATTGGAACTAATGAACTTGAAAGAGCAGAAGATTCATAAGCAGTGGTAATGTTAACTGGAACAGAGCTAGAAACAACAGAAGACTCATAAGCAGTGGTAGTGTTAACTGGAACAGAGCTGGAAACAACAGAAGACTCATAAGCAGTGGTAGTGTTAACTGGAACAGAGCTGGAAACAACAGAAGACTCATAAGCAGTGGTAGTGTTAACTGGGACTACTGAACTAGCAGAAGATTCATAAACAGTGGTGGTGTTGACCGGAGCTGAACTAGCAATAGCAGATGATGCATAAGCAGTAGTAGTGTTGACCGGAGCTGAACTATAAATAGCAGATGATTCATAAGCAGTGGTAGTGTTAACTGGAACCGAGCTAGAAACAACAGAAGACTCATAAGCAGTGGTAGTGTTAACTGGGACTAATGAACTACCAGAAGATTCATGAACAGTGGTGGTGTTAATTGGAGCTGAACTAGCAATAGCAGATGATTCATAAGCAGTAGTAGTGTTAACTGGAACTAATAAACTAGCAGAAGATTCATAAACAGTGGTAGTGTTGACCGGAGCTGAGCTATAAATAGCAGATGATTCATAAGCAGTGGTAGTGTTGACCGGAGCTGAACTAGCAATAGCAGATGATGCATAAGCAGTAGTAGTGTTGACCGGAGCTGAACTATAAATAGCAGATGATTCATAAGCAGTGGTAGTGTTAACTGGAACCGAGCTAGAAACAACAGACGATTCATAAGCAGTGGTAGTGTTAACTGGGACTAATGAACTACCAGAAGATTCATGAACAGTGGTGGTGTTAATTGGAGCTGAACTAGCAATAGCAGATGATTCGTAAGCAGTGGTAGTGTTGACCGGAGCTGAACTATAAATAGCAGATGATTCATAAGCAGTGGTAGTGTTAACTGGAACCGAGCTAGAAACAACAGAAGACTCATAAGCAGTGGTAGTGTTAACTGGAACAGAGCTGGAAACAACAGAAGACTCATAAGCAGTGGTAGTGTTAACTGGAACAGAGCTGGAAACAACAGAAGACTCATAAGCAGTGGTAGTGTTAACTGGAACAGAGCTGGAAACAACAGAAGACTCATAAGCAGTGGTAGTGTTGACTGGAGCTGCGCTGGAAACAACAGAAGACTCATAAGCAGTGGTAGTGTTAACTGGAACCGAGCTAGAAACAACAGACGATTCATAAGCAGTGGTAGTGTTAACTGGAACAGAGCTGGAAACAACAGAAGACTCATAAGCAGTGGTAGTGTTAACTGGGACTACTGAACTAGCAGAAGATTCATAAACAGTGGTGGTGTTGACCGGAGCTGAACTAGCAATAGCAGATGATGCATAAGCAGTAGTAGTGTTGACCGGAGCTGAACTATAAATAGCAGATGATTCATAAGCAGTGGTAGTGTTAACTGGAACCGAGCTAGAAACAACAGAAGACTCATAAGCAGTGGTAGTGTTAACTGGGACTAATGAACTACCAGAAGATTCATGAACAGTGGTGGTGTTAATTGGAGCTGAACTAGCAATAGCAGATGATTCATAAGCAGTAGTAGTGTTAACTGGAACTAATAAACTAGCAGAAGATTCATAAACAGTGGTAGTGTTGACCGGAGCTGAGCTATAAATAGCAGATGATTCATAAGCAGTGGTAGTGTTGACCGGAGCTGAACTAGCAATAGCAGATGATGCATAAGCAGTAGTAGTGTTGACCGGAGCTGAACTATAAATAGCAGATGATTCATAAGCAGTGGTAGTGTTAACTGGAACCGAGCTAGAAACAACAGACGATTCATAAGCAGTGGTAGTGTTAACTGGAACAGAGCTGGAAACAACAGAAGACTCATAAGCAGTGGTAGTGTTAACTGGGACTAATGAACTACCAGAAGATTCATGAACAGTGGTGGTGTTAATTGGAGCTGAACTAGCAATAGCAGATGATTCGTAAGCAGTGGTAGTGTTGACCGGAGCTGAACTATAAATAGCAGATGATTCATAAGCAGTGGTAGTGTTAACTGGAACCGAGCTAGAAACAACAGAAGACTCATAAGCAGTGGTAGTGTTAACTGGAACAGAGCTGGAAACAACAGAAGACTCATAAGCAGTGGTAGTGTTAACTGGAACAGAGCTGGAAACAACAGAAGACTCATAAGCAGTGGTAGTGTTAACTGGAACAGAGCTGGAAACAACAGAAGACTCATAAGCAGTGGTAGTGTTGACTGGAGCTGCGCTGGAAACAACAGAAGACTCATAAGCAGTGGTAGTGTTAACTGGAACAGAGCTAGAAACAACAGAAGACTCATAAGCAGTGGTGGTGTTGACCGGAGCTGAACTATAAATAGCAGATGATTCATAAGCAGTGGTAGTGTTAACTGGAACCGAGCTAGAAACAACAGAAGACTCATAAGCAGTGGTAGTGTTAACTGGGACTAATGAACTACCAGAAGATTCATGAACAGTGGTGGTATTAATTGGAACTAATGAACTTGAAAGAGCAGAAGATTCATAAGCAGTGGTAATGTTAACTGGAACAGAGCTAGAAACAACAGAAGACTCATAAGCAGTGGTAGTGTTAACTGGAACAGAGCTGGAAACAACAGAAGACTCATAAGCAGTGGTAGTGTTAACTGGGACTACTGAACTAGCAGAAGATTCATAAACAGTGGTGGTTTTGACCGGAGCTGAGCTATAAATAGCAGAAGATTCATAAGCAGTGGTGGTGTTAACTGGGACTAATGAACTACCAGAAGATTCATGAACAGTGGTGGTGTTAATTGGAGCTGAACTAGCAATAGCAGATGATTCATAAGCAGTAGTAGTGTTAACTGGAACTAATAAACTAGCAGAAGATTCATAAACAGTGGTAGTGTTGACCGGAGCTGAGCTATAAATAGCAGATGATTCATAAGCAGTGGTAGTGTTAACTGGAACAGAGCTAGAAACAACAGAAGACTCATAAGCAGTGGTGGTGTTGACCGAACTAGCAATAGCAGAAGACTCATAAGCAGTGGTAGTGTTAACTGGAACAGAGCTAGAAACAACAGAAGACTTATAAGCAGTGGTAGTGTTAACTGGAACAGAGCTAGAAACAACAGATGATTCATAAGCAGTGGTAGTGTGAACTGGAGCTGAACTAGAAGCAACAGAAGATTCATAAGCAGTGGTAGTGTTGACCGGAGCTGAACTAGCAATAGCAGATGATTCATAAGCAGTGGTAGTGTTGACCGGAGCTGAACTAGCAATAGCAGATGATTCATAAGCAGTAGTAGTGTTGACCGGAGCTGAACTATAAATAGCAGATGATTCATAAGCAGTGGTAGTGTTAACTGGAACCGAGCTAGAAACAACAGACGATTCATAAGCAGTGGTAGTGTTAACTGGAACTAATGAACTTGAAAGAGCAGAAGATTCATAAGCAGTAGTAGTGTTAAGTGGAACTAAAGAACTTGAAAGAGCAGAAGATTCATAAGCAGTGGTAATGTTAACTGGAACAGAGCTAGAAACAACAGAAGACTCATAAGCAGTGGTAGTGTTAACCGGAGCTGAACTAGCAATAGCAGAAGACTCATAAGCAGTGGTAGTGTTAACTGGAACAGAGCTAGAAACAACAGATGATTCATAAGCAGCGGTAGTGTTAACTGGAGCTGAACTAGCAATAGCAGATGAATCATAAGCAGTGGTAGTGTTAACTGGAACAGAGCTAGAAACAACAGATGATTCATAAGCAGTAGTAGTGTTAACTGGAGCTGAACTAGCAATAGCAGAAGACTCATAAGCAGTGGTAGTGTTAACTGGAACAGAGCTAGAAAGAACAGATGATTCATAAGCAGTAGTAGTGTTAACTGGAGCTGAACTAGCAATAGCAGAAGACTCATAAGCAGTGGTAGTGTTAACTGGAACAGAGCTAGAAACAACAGATGATTCATAAGCAGCGGTAGTGTTAACTGGAACTAATAAACTAGCAGATGATTCATAAGCAGTGGTAGTGTTAACTGGAACTAATGAACTTGAAAGAGCAGAAGATTCATAAGCAGTAGTAGTGTTAAGTGGAACTAAAGAACTTGAAAGAGCAGAAGATTCATAAGCAGTGGTAATGTTAACTGGAACAGAGCTAGAAACAACAGAAGACTCATAAGCAGACTCATAAGCAGCGGTAGTGTTAACTGGAACCGAGCTAGAAACAACAGATGATTCATAAGCAGTAGTAGTGTTAACTGGAGCTGAACTAGCAATAGCAGAAGACTCATAAGCGGTGGTAGTGTTAACTGGAACAGGGCTAGAAACAACAGAAGACTCATAAGCAGTGGTAGTGTTAACCGGAGCTGAACTAGCAATAGCAGAAGACTCATAAGCAGTGGTAGTGTTAACTGGAACAGAGCTAGAAACAACAGATAATTCATAAGCAGCGGTAGTGTTAACTGGAGCTGAACTAGCAATAGCAGAAGACTCATAAGCAGTGGTAGTGTTAACTGGGACTGAACTAGAAACAACAGAAATATCGAGTTGGACAGAGGATTCAGCAGTAGAAGTTCTATAAGAAGTATCTGGAGTAATAAGAAATGATGAAAGAGAAGGGGTAGCTAATTTTGACGAGCTAAAAGGCGTAGCAGAAGCCTCTGAGTTCGATGAGCTAGGGACAGTTTCTGACCCACTAGCCGCCGTAGTCGATTCAGAGATGAATGAATGCCAGGTTTGAGTGCTTTCAGTGGAAGAGTAGGGAGAGGATTCCAGGTTGTAACTCGTGTCGTGAATTATGTCAGACATGGATGAGAACCTAGAGTTAGCAGAATGTGAATTAAGGGAGTCGCTACTGTAATGAGGTATTTGAGCACTCGACAGTGAGATTTCTCCTGCATCGGAAGAAAATTGCGTAGATGAGGTGAAAGTCTCAGCATCATTGGAGTTAGGCACCAGATCAGATACTTTGGGGGTACTAGAGGTCCAATCATTTGTGGAAAATGACTCCTTAACAGAGCTTGATGGGTCAACAGTTGTTGAAAGGGAAGACAGTCTGTGCTCGCTATGTGGTGCAACAATCACGGAACTGATATGGCCTGAATCACTTGACTTCGAACTAGAGAATGTGGCGGAAGTGTGGCCAGAGGACGATTTACTATAAGGGATTGTAGAGCTAGACTCCTTGATACTTTTGTCCAAGACAGAAGAGCTCGAGTCCTTGGAAGTTTTATCCAAAACAGTTGAGGTACTGGATTGTTTTATTGAATTTGTTGATGAAGTAGAACTAGCCTTAGTAGTGACCATACTACTCGACTGTGTTGAAAGTTTTGTCTTCGCGGATGAAGATGTTGTTGGAGTTAAAAGTTTGGAAGAAGTAATCACAGAGGATTGTGATGGACTTGGTGTGTCAATTCCAGGAGCTTGAGGAAGTGTTACACAGGCAGAACACAGCAATGGGCGCGCGGTGCTTGGAGGGGCTTTTGAGTAAACGAATCCACCTCTACGTACAACCAGTGATCCTGAACCGTAGTCAGCGTCAATGACAGACATATATCTAGTATCATAACCGGTACCAATTGAAAATGAATAGCTGGTGAAGAAGGAATTTGGGGCTAAGGTCAAAATACCACTCCACGCATTATAACTCCAAGAATATATGGCAGTGTCGAGACCAATAACATTACCATTCCCCCAACCAGCAACGGTGAAGGTTTGAGAGAAAAACTGAGAGTCAATTTTTAATTTAGAGGAACTTGATGATAGATAGATAGTTTGACTACTTGAGTAATACCATGAGCTAGCTGAATTTTCATAAACAGAATTTTCTCCCACATCAATACATCCTGACCCATAAACAAAGGAATTGGCTTGGTAAAGTTGATTTTGTAAACAAATTTGACCATTATTGGTAATGGAGTTACCAGACAAAGTGATTCCATTCGATGACCTTTTAGTTTGTTGAAATGATAAAAGGCCTGAGTTAGTAATGTAAGGACTGTTAATTTCCATCACCGAATTTCCATCATCACCGCGACCGGCGAAAAAACATTGACCCGCATTATTAAAGTTGTTTGTGTTAATTTGAAATTTTGACAGAGAGGATGACGCGAGAGAATTCCACGACAAAACACCATTGTTGCTGAAATAATTACCAGTATGAGTAACCTGTAATGGGTAATTGTTCCCTGTGGATGTTATATAAAAGGAACCTTGATTGACAAAATTACCAACAATTTGTGTCAATTTATTATCTATAATGGACCAACTTCCTCCTTTGAAAATACTGATATCTCCTCTATCTATAGATGTGGTACCTCGGGATATACGACTTCCGGTTATGGTAGTACCCACTACCATCTCGAGGAGTAGAAAGAAGCAGAGAATAGTGTAATTCTTCATTCTTGTGTGAGATGAAAATATAAATATATGGATGAATGATCAATTGAAATATTCAAACAAAAAAAACATCTTCGAAAACATCTCCAAATCAAGGGATACCAGACAATTTAAAAGTAAAGACAACATCGTAGACCCCATCTCAATTACGAAAATTGAATGCCTTTAGAAACTGGCAAAAGAAACGAAACAAACTGGCTTTGCATAAGATTAGCAATGCAGTTATGGTATGTTTTAATTAGGATGTAAAGTTAAAGCACACGTCAGGCATATGCAAGTCATCAGTATAGACCGAAGCTTTAGTCTCTGACAGCAGTGCTTCTTTGCCATTCATATTTAGTAATTATAGCTATTCTGAAAATAATTGCATGCACATCGGTAAGTCGACATAGACTTTATTCATGGAAATATCAGTCGGATTCGTAAGCGAAGACACTTGGTGCATGACTAAGACAAACTTTAGTCACATTGGAAAATAATCATGAAACTGAGTAAGTGTGCAAAAAAAAAAAAAGAAACGAAAAGAATAGGAGCAAGATGATTATGTCCGCAAGATCATAGGCGTTAAGGAAAGCCCATTCAGCAAAACCGGCCAACTCGTTCCGATATAATTTTATCGAAGACATTGCTAATAGTAAATGAAAAAGACAAAAAGGTACTCTCCTTATTTTCTTCATGTATCCTCAACAATCTTCCATGCATTTAGCCGAGGGGCTTCCCACCGAAGAAAAATAATAAGAAACAAGTAAGAAGGAACAAAAGGAACAACTTGTATGCAGTCTTTGTTTCTTTTCTTCTTTTTTTTTTTTTTTTTTTTGTTTTCTATGATGTTCGATATTTTTATGATTTTTAATTCCAAAATAAGCAAGGCTGTCCCGTTACCTAAGTCCCGGTAAAGGATCGACAAAGCGAAGCTTACGAAGAGTTCAAAATAAGACACTCGACCTTAATGTCAGATGACAATTGTTGGCTGGTCATATAGACAAAACACATGTACTTTATCGACCAATGATCTGCTCAACTTATGCTTAAGTTTGTCATTATAAAGCGAACACAAACAATTGACGATTTATTGAGATTGAACTTCAATGAAAACCAATGAGAAGACATGCAGGCTTTTGAAAACCGAAAATAAGAGAGCAAAAAATAATACCAACAAAAACAACCAGTAAGAACATGGATCATAGTTTAGTGGGGGTAGCAATTTTCTTGCGGGCAACACTTGTTACTTGGGTAACTTCGATGTATGTGGTAGTAGGTTTTTTGGGCACTAGTGCGTTATATTTCTCATAACACTAACATTGCATCTGAAGCAGTCTGATCCAAAAATAATCTTTTGTGGAATCAGGTCTCAATTAACTTCACGCATACTCAAACACTGGTATCTCTGTAGAAATGGGTATAAAAATAGAAACAATCAAACTCATTGATAACCCGTGTGTATATGTGGTACTTTCTCTTGACAAAGGTAACGCCTGTGGGAGTATTTCAGATGTGGGGATCAAGCAGGTGCATGAAATAAACAATTCTTTCAATTGATCTCTTTTTTTTTTTTTTGGAAAAATTACGCCTCAGAAATCGAGAGTGAAAAAAAAGAAATAGAGGAAATTATTACACAAAAAGAGGGTTGGTGTGCGGGTTTCATGCTATAGTGTACACATCCCAGCGAGCGGTGTCGCCCCTTCCATGCAGCATTCTACAGAAAATACAATAGTTCGACCTATTACATAGAGGGGCCACTTCAATAGTTCAGTCGAGGTAAGTCGCTTCTTGATATTAGTATCAAAACGTCACAGGTGTTAGGAGATTTTCGGAATCAAATGATTATAATTGAGATCAAAAAAATATCGCTGGACCAAAAACGCACTGCAGAAGCGAAAGCAAGAAAAATCAAGGGCGAGGGAAAAAAAAAAAAAAAAAAAAAAAAAAAAAAAAAAAATATGAGCCAGATCAAATGTAAAGTTTCTTCTTTTATTCTCAAAAATCATTAGCTAGAGACAACAAGGTTTGACAAGGTTTCTCCTTCTAATAAGAAAGCTCTGAAAGTTTATGAATTAAGTATAAGCTCGGCCTGTTGTTTGTCTATTGTTTAGACACATTTTCCCACGTAGCACCAGTGACGATCTCATGAGGCATGTATTGTTGTTTTTTTTTTTGCTTGAGAGATGTTCTATTTTCACGGGGAGCACCTATGAGGAATTGTTTTCTTTTTTTTTTCCTCTTTTTTTTTTCTTTTTTTTTTTTCCTCTTTTTTTTTTTTTCCTCTTTTATTTTTTAATCCGACGACCCATAAAGTTGGTTCAGTTAAAGAGTAGTGACTTTTTTTATAGTTTTGTGATTTCACAAGTATAGGCATTTGTACATTAATCGCTTCACTGCGCGTAAAAGCACCGGTGCTTATTGAGCACATAATTCAATATAATTAGTGAATTGTGGACTGATTCAAAGCTTCTCGAAGATGTCGAAGAAGTTTTTCGGCCAATCTTTATTTACGTATTTGGCTCATCGTAGCGTCAATACTGTCAGCTAAAAAAGCTTCCCACCACAGTATTTCCAAGCAGATTCAGTACTTTTAAACAATGCCTTCGTAATTTTATGCTGCTTTGGTAAGAGAACAAGGTATCAGAGAGCCGCCTCAAATATTTACTCGAGCAACCAACTAGAAACTAACCTATCCAAATTGTTAATTTCACACTCTTAGTTGCGTGAGGAGCCAATGGCATTTCTTTCAAGCTGATCAGCTTGATCCTTTTGTAAAAAAAATGAGAGGTATTCAATTTCAGATCCAAAAAAGACAATTCTTCAGAAATTATTGGTAGAAGCTGAATTCCCTTATCGAAATCTAAAAGAGTTATGGAACAAAAGATCGATTACAAGTAAATAGCTAGTACAATTAATAGTTCGACCATTGAAGTATCTTCATACTAATTTCTACTTTTTTAAATCTTTTTACTCGAAACTCCTTTAAGAGCAATCCATTGCCCCCCTCTGCCCCCCCTTTTTTTCCTTTGAGGATCGGCGCTCCCTCAGTAAAGATCATTTGATGTCCGAGATAATTTTTTAACAGCCATGCAGCTTTCGCATTTCTCAAAACCTTTTTTTCTTTTTTTACTCTTCTGCTTTTTTCTTTTTCTCCTTTTTTTTTTTACTTTTTTGCAGTTACCGCAGCCCTCAGGAGACAGAATCCAAAACTGTCAACGAATTTGATTTATTCGTAGGTGAGGCTAGCAGCAGTCAACTTATATGATGCTTCTTTTCATTTTAACTTCCTTTCTTCTCTTTTCCTTTTCTTCTTCGACCACTCTCACATCATATACTTGATATAGGAGAATTACTCAACGAGGTCTGTAGTCGTTTCCACTATGGCTTTTTCTTTCAAAGTTGAGAAAAAAAATAAGAAAAAGCAGTTCAAAAAAGCCAGAAACAGAAGTCAAATCGTCGTGGTGCAACCCAAAAGCACAAATTTTTCAAACAAGATTTGAGCAATCAAGTATTCAATTAAGGTTGAGAGTACAAAAAGTTAAATCAGCTGAGATATTTTAGCCGATATATCTGCTGCAGTAAGGCCGATCTTCAGAATATAGCATCCCCTTTCGGCATCAAATTATTTTATACACATCATTTTGAATCAACCTCTTAGTTCGCTGCCGATAAAATACACCTAACCGAAGAACAAAAGAAATGACTGATCAAAACTTAGCACGTATGCTGCTCTATAAGCTCATTTTGTGTGCTCGGTTATCAAGTGTATGACTAAATGATTTGAACTCGTTTCTTTTTTTATATCAATAAGAAGAAAATACAACTATTTAAAAAAAAAAAATAATGTTTATCTTCGGCCTATTTTTTTTTTTTTTTTTGCTCACATTTTTCTTTCATCTACCGCTTCCTTCTTTGCATTTGTGTAGAGAAAGATTAACAAACCTCGGCAAAGCTTTGAAATCTCATTTGGAAAAGAGCAGATCACATAGCGAAGGCTATTCTGAGACACCTATTTTCTTTTCTTTTTTTTTTCAGATTGGTTCTTTGGTCCAAGATGATATGACTAATGCTGCAACATTCATCCACTATCTCAAGATTTTTGTCCATCGTTTCGGCTTATAATTTCCTTTGAGGGTTGTATTGATTCTGGTTCCCAACACTAGTGGGCACAAACACATTTTGAAACATTGAACTCCTCGGAGATAAGTTTTTTTTGGACCACAGTCTTTAGTTTTCTTTTAGTGGCTTTTTAGTGAATCTTTTCTTTCTTTTCTTTTTCTCTTGAAACTATTTTTTTCGCGGACCTGTCCCGAATTGGTATATTTGATTTCGCTAGTCATTTCTTTTTTTTTTTTTTTTTTTTTTTTCTTCCTTCTTTTTTTTTTTCTTTTTTTATTAGCATTGGGTAAACTCGTGCTAAAAATGCTAGCCCGGAATAATAATCAGTAACCGGAAGTCTGGGTGGCTATTTTTACTAAATTTTCAAATATCGGTCACGCGATTGTGCTTCTTTCGCATGTTCCGGCTATCCCCGGTTTCGAGAAATTTCTTTTTTTTTTTCTTCTCGAAGACTTCCGACCGCTGATCTAATTTTGACCTCTTCATTTTATTTTTGGTAACTCTCTCGCCACGTATGGCTAATGAAGCAATGGTTTGGGTGAAGTACTGACTAATGTCTCCTGTTTGATTACAAATGGCTAAGACTCTTCTTTCTATCAAGATAAAATGTTGTCTTTTTTTTTTTTTCACTGAAAGTCATGGATTCTCCGCTTTGTGCTTATAACATTCTCGGCAGTATGATATATACTACAAATACAAGTTCTTCTGAGCTTTAGAACGATTTGTTATTTGCCTCGGCTAGTCACTTTGGAGTGCCGGCTCGTGATAAAGTGAAGATAAACGTCACAGGTCTTGGCGGGAGGTGATGATTTCTGCTCTGAGAACCAATTTTTTAATCAGTATAGTAAAAACAGTTTTTATTCTTAGTAAACTCAACAGTCATAAAAGAACCCAGTCGCTCATCCTTATGATATTTTTTGTGAAGTTGCGAAAAAAATTATTCAACACTTCGAAAAATCTTAAAATACTTGCATTGAACCACTTCCTCAACGACAATTTGGGCTGTCTGCTGATACAATAGCAGCTCAGAATGACAGCTTGATTTTGTTTTTTCTTCTTTCGGAATAAAGTTTTTCGTGGGAATTTTTTAACCCTGTACAGCGTGATATTTCGAAGTACATGAAAGCATTCATGCTGAGTTGTTTTGCAAGGAGCTAGACAGCGACAATACATATCATTAGCCTGTAGAATTTGTTGCAGTCGATTCTATATGCAGGTTGCACATAAATAAATTTTCAAGAGAATTTTATGGGGCACATAATGCTTCTCATTTTAATCAAGTCCAAGAAAGTAATAAAGCAGATATAATTGTGTGATTTGCCCATTATAAAGGATGGGATAAGATAGTTTCAAAGACTGGGAAATTAAAGGTAGCTAATTGTCTCGAGCTATTTTTTTTTTTTGTTGATTTTTTGAAGTTTTTTTTCAGTATTTTGAGATTTCCCCCAATTTATGACAAAAATAAACTTGCGACTGATACTTAACTGACAAAAATACAAAAAGTTGCAATTTCATTTTGTATAAAAAAATATAAAGTTGGTGAATCATGCCTTCAATGCATAGTTGTATAGCACATAAAGCTGTAGATATAGACATATATACGAGATATTGTTGAAGAAAAAATAGGATACAAGATATGGCTGAGGTCATAACTCAATTGTTAAGGACATACAAGGTCACCTCTCTTCTAATTTTCTACGACAAGCCAAACTCTGAGTGCAAAGTTGTAATTCCAGTGCTTAACCAATAAAGTTACATACTACATGATATCTCCTTCTCGTGGAGCTATTCGTTGTTTACAGACCGAAAATAATGGAGAAACACAAAGGATTTTTCTCAGCATGACCAGGGGTACTCCGAAGTCTAATCACTACAAAATAAGTCTAATCACTACAAAATAAGTCTAATCACTACAAAATCAACCTACTTCACTTTCTTTTTATTTCAATGTCAACTCATTTTTTCAGAAATAGTCTGTGTTATTTATATGACTTTCAAGCATGGTATGGTGGTGGAGGTTTGGCCACTTCTGAAGCTGGCCCTATTGGCTCTTGTGGCATAAGAGGTGTCTGCTGCTGGTACGGAATTTGACTCCTGATCAATACCACGTTTGAAGAACATCTCAAAGTGACACATCTATCTCCGGGCAGCGAAACTACTCTCAACTTGATCGTCAAGTCATACTCATTCATAATGTTGGGGCACAGGAAGGAGCTGGTTAGATCATCATCTATCATTCCATCAAACCACAGCGGTTGTAAAGGTAATTTGTAAACAGTCCCGATTCTTACTAAGTGCCTATTTTTGATATTAACGCTGTCAAAAATATTTTTTTTTGTTTTGTCATCATAATATTGAGTGCGTTCAAAATCCGCAAGTTCCAACTTTTCATCTAGTCGTTTATCGAGCACCTCACGCAGAATGTAATGCACAGATTTCGTTGTAGCTCCCGAATAAATAACAGTACCTCTTAAAGTAATGGAAATATGAGTTAAAAACAACGTAGCCCTATCTGGTCGGTAAATTTGGCCCTTAGCGTTATCTGTATCGTGTTCATTGTCGGAAAATAATATTTCTCGCAATGCAATACTATCAAACGGACATAACAAAGCTAATTGGAATGACAGATTCAACAGTTTATTCATTTCCACCACTCGGCTTGGAAATGATGAAAACGGAATATTATATTTCTGATCAAATTCCATCATTAGCTCCAAGGGAATTTTGATGGTACTTACCGATAAAATGCGTTTCCATGAGCTGCGAGGCTTCAGATAAACTGGCTCATACTTCACTTGAGTAACTTTCCCACATAATGGGGGTAACAGTACATTAGTCAGATTTATTTGTAGATTAGCATTGGGAGGAGCAAACTTAATGTGTTGATATCGAGAAGGGTTTGACCGATAAAATCGAGGAGTTAGAACAACAGCTGAGACTTCATAAATTACTTGAGCGAAATCATGTCTATATTCGTAAAGAAAAGATGGAGGTAATGTACCTATCCCCGCAGAATTAGGATAAGGAATTACCACAGAAAATGGATATTCGTGTAAACCATCAGGCAAAGTAAAAGATGAGTTTGATTGTGATACTTGTTGTACCCCTTGTGGTGGGAATACAACAATGGGTATTCGCAACAAGTTTGTTTCTCGAGTTTCGAAACGATTTCGAGTTGCATTTGTCAGGGATGAATGCAATCTCTGAGAATTTCGAGCTTTGGCAATACCGTAGAAGTATATCACAATCTGCTCAACGTCAATTCTTTTGTGAACATCTAGTTTGGCTACTCCACTTATGGTATCACCCGATGTATATACACTACCTTCATTATCGAGAAATAACTTAATTTGACTCCTCATGGTTGAAAGCTTTGGAATATTGAAGTGTGGGTTATGCAATGGCAGTAAAACACCGAATCTTCATAATCATTGACATTAGTACTTCAACAATCAAGGATGATTGTATGAATATATAAACTCATTGATTGTGGGCGACGCCTGTCCATTTATCATATGCTTATCTTTTCAGTCACACAAATATATTTGCGACCTACTTCTGCGCCGCGTCTGCGTGTAGAAAAAACTGTAAAAAAAAACCAAAAGTCATTTATCAATCAAAAAAAAGAAAAAAAACTTATTCACCGCCCTACCTTTGATCACACCTTGCAAAATTTTCAACACTCTTGTTGTATATGTCATAAAGTTTAGGGAAGGCTGAATGTTCAGATGTTCAGTTCATCGCAAAATTATCCATTCTTTTAATATTTATGTCGGCTTTGGATAATTTAGTAGTTATTTTATTATTAGTACTTATGACTGACAAAAGCGAGGATCATTCCCTTCTCTTTTTGAAACAGTAGTTATTTGATCGAGTTAATACATTATTGATTAAATCTTGACCAAAATTTATAAAAAAAAAAAAGAAAAAAAAAGAAAAAAAAAAAGAAATTGAAGAGACTTATTCTGTTCAATGACATGATAATACTCAAGTGTTTGATAGGCGCTATCTCATTAGATGATCCCAAGCATGCTTTATGATATATGGCTAAATATGAGGCAAAGGGGAAATGAAATCTTTTAATGAATAAACTTTCCTTGAACTTGGTATAAAAGTTAGATTATTAAAGTTGTGGAGCATTGAAATGTCAATTATTATATTAAGGGCGTATAAACGGTAAATAGAGCTAACCGTAATGGCTGGATTACAATAGTGAAAGATTGAAACAAAAATTAAACAGAAAAAAGGGGAAAGAAAGGAAACGAACGTGGAAGAGAATTGAAAAATAATGCTGAAATATCGAAAGAAAGGCTAACCTTTTATTTTGCTCAAATGTTATGAGGCTTGACAGCGTATAATGCAATACCGGTACCACCAACACAATCATTATTAGCCAAAGAGAATTTATTGTCTCCACTTGGACAAGCTTTCCAGTTGCTCTTTCCTTGGAAAACTAAGTCACCGTTTTCGATAGCAAAACCTTTTGAGGGAGCTTGTCTACCGAAAGGAGCCACATTACCTAATTCACCCGTCTTAGAATCTAAATAGATTCCTCTTCCGCTTTGATCTACCAATGTGGTGTCTGGCTTCAAAGTCAAAGTGAGGTCGGAACCCTCATCACCACCAACAGAAAAGACGTGAGGGTGAGATTCGACCTTTTTGATACCAGTGAGGTGAAATTTACCACCAGAGTTTATGGATATGAGGCCAAACTCAATATTCTTTTTATCAGAGGGAGCATTATTCTTAGTCTCTTGCTTTTTGTTGTTGTCTTTGCTTGATTGTTGTTTCTTGGAGGAACCCTTTGGGTACGCGTTAGCAACATCTTTCTCTTCCATAACCTTCAAAGAAACACCCACGAGGTTATCACCAGATTTACCGGCAGTCAACTTATTGGTTTTGGAGTCAACAGCAAATTGTGCCTTATCTTCATAAGTCAACCCATTCGTGCTAATACCAAAGTTTTTGTCAGCGTTATTGGATTCAATCACGTTATGCTCACTATCAACGGACAAGTACTTGTGAGTGTTAGCATCAATCAAGGACTTGTCATCATTCAAGACAAAGCTAACAGAGTCATCACCTTGCGAACCAACGGTTATTTCTGAGCCAGATGCCAACACAGAGTTATACTGGTACTTGCTACCAGAATGGATGGTGACAACACCGAAGGATTTGGCTGCAGCAGCAATGGCAATTAAAGTAGAGACGGTGAAAGCAGATGAAAATTTCATTGGATAGAGTTTGTTTTATTTATTGTTTTCAAATGATGATGATAATGATGGATAAAATAGCTTTCTGTAAATATTCGAGCAAGTCAATGCCCTTATATAGCGCTACTCAGTAAAGATCAGGTTGCAAATTGAAAAGTTTTTTCGGGAAGCCTAAGCCATGAAAATGACAGGAGAAAAAAAAAAAAGAAACAATAAAATGCAGATGCGCACCCAAAATGCCTCAAGCCAGACTAAAAATAGATTTTGTCAGCGACTTTACATCATCATGTCAACAAATAGAAATCCCTCAAATAAGAATGAAACCAGGAAAGAAATTGTAGACATTCACGAATGTATATAAAAAAAAAAACTACGGATTACAGTAGAGGTGGAATTCAAGACTATAGGGTACCGATTGTCTGCGTTTCACTTTGAATGCGTGAATACTCACTTTCGAAAGCAAAATGCGAGACTTAGAGGAGAGTCAATTTACTCGTATAAAAGAAAGAGAAGCTTGTTATGATGATGGTTTGATTTAGGTTCAAGTGATATAATGTTGCATGAAGCACATCATCGCTTTTATTTTTTATTTTTATTTTTTCTCGTGCTTTGCTCGTAAATTAGAGGGAAAGAGACAAACTAAAAAAAAAAATCTAAACAAAGACTAAAAAAAAGAAAAAAAAAAACAAACTATTAATAGCCGTAAGTCCACTTTTTTTAATTTTTCCGTAAAAAAAGAAAAAAAAGATCAGAAACAGCTCGTATTTCTCAAATATACTGAATCACTCGCCGGTAGTGGAGGGGAAGAAATGATTGAAGACAAAAATTTGAGTAAAAGGAGGTGAGATTTTATCTCTTTTATCTCTTTTTTTTTTTGAACTATTTTGAAAGACAGGCTTGTCAACTAGGGATGGCCTATCCAGGATAAAGTAACGATGAATACCACCCCATTTGATTCCACGCCTTTCAGCTACCTTTGGGTACGATTGCCAGCTTTAATTGTCTTATTAAGTATATACCAAGGAATAAGGAGGATTCGGTTCAAAAGAGCTCCTCATCATCAAATTTCAACATCCTTTGCCATTACTATTCTTTGTTCACAAATCTTGACTAAAAAACTGAAAAGTCAACAAAAAGTGTTGACTCACAAGAAACTCAGATATGATATAATTTCAAAAATTTTCCCAGTGTTTGTTTTCTTCACTTTATAGAAAAGCAAAAGACTTGTTTTTCTCTTGAAGAACTTCTGAAGGTGCAATCTTTTTATCTTTGTTCCTTTAATTATCAAAGTTTATTTCTCCACCTCTTTCAGTGCTGGCTACTGCAAAACTATCAGTCTTGGAAGCTCTTCAAAAAACAAAACTTTTTTATTCTCTGAGTCTTTAATTTTCCTTTAAAAATGTAAAATTCATAAAAAAAAAAAATATAAAATTAGATCAAATGTGAAATAAAACTTAAGAAAGGCGAGAGAGAAAAGATCAAAAGTTTCAATCAACGGTAAGTTTCTCACAGTTTTCTCGAATTTTCTTTTCAACCCTCGATTTACCTTATCGTGCATTCATAATATTTCCGTCTGAGGGATGGAAGAAAAAAATTACCAAGAGTGGATAAGAAAAGAGAAATTAGGCAAGGAAGAACACAGAAATTCGTGTCTTGATATATACAGAGAACATAAAGTTTTTTTTTTTTTTTTTTTTTTTTTTTTTTTTTTTTTAAAAAAAAAACCAGCATTTCAAAGTGTATTAACTCAAGTTTTCTTGCTCGAGTCGAATTTACTAGTCTCATCTGGAGTGGTATAGTCACTACTAATAGGTATCGGTTAATTTTTTCCTTTTTTGAAAAAAAAAAAAAAAAACAAATATGAGCCCAAAGAAGAACTCTAATAACACATGAAGAACCAATGAACCCCAGGTTGCTTTTTAGTTTCGAGATGTAGTAGTAGATTTATAGTCGATATAGATTTAGATATTATTATTTAGAAAATAAAAAGATTCCTTTTTTTGAAAAAAAAAAAAAAAAAAAAAAAACATACTTTATGCACGCGTAGGCGGAATGATGAGATCAAGATTTCACCAAAAACCGCCTGTGAAGATGAAATGAGAGTTGAAGTGAAGAGTGTGTTCTATCTAACTAGCATGTTAGATGTTGTTGCGAGAGAGAAAAAATGATACCAAGTTTTTTGCAGCTTGCGCGCTCAATGCAGGAAGGAAATTGTCTTCCTTCTACTGAGATCATCGGTACAGACTAATTTGCCCTAGAATAAAATGGTATCGATTGATTATGGTAGTTTGATTGTCTGTGGCTTTATGACTTAAAATTTTATACAAATACAGCAAATTTTAGATTGGTAAAAATTGTCTTTTTCAACAAAAGGGCGTGTGGCGTAGTTGGTAGCGCGTTCGCTTAGCATGCGAAAGGTCTCCGGTTCGACTCCGGACTCGTCCATTTATTTTTGCATTGTCTTTCATTTTTTTTCATATATAGTCAAGCTTTAGTTTGCAGCTTTCTTTTGGGTTAGCAAAGTACAAATGAGTTTAAACTAGCAGTTATCCGCGTAATTGAACAATGCCTTGCGCATTTCTGACATTTTTTCCAAAAATTACTATGAATTGTCTCTTCATTGTCGATAGTACATATTTTTGAGCTAGTAGAAATTATCGTCCTTTATAGCAGGGTATCTAATTTTTTTCCTCAAAATTACATATATATTGAACATATAAATACCAAACAGATGGCTTTATTGAGGTAGTTTTTTTTTTTGAAGGCCAGTATGGTTTATCGTAGTGTGATACCTTGTTTATATGTTGTTAGTCGATAACTAGTTCACCAATTTCTTTGCAACCCGTATTTTCCATGATTTTTAAAGAGTCAGAAGATAAATCGTCTGCGTCAATACTTCAATTGCTTCAGACTAAACTCATGTCGACCACCTCGTTGGGGGAGCCCTTCGAATGAAAAATTTCATTAAACCCGGCACCTCCCCATCAGCTCACACTCAACAAAAATGTGGGGAACGCTGCCTGTATTGTTCATAAAGATCATAGTTTCAAATTTGATATGTTACCAACAACATTGAAAAGGTGGGTCTCCCGGAGAAAAGAGGGAAGCAAACCTCAGTTTTACGTACATTCTTCAAAAATGGACAAATTTATTGTTAGCGCCTGAAATGAGAAAGGATTACCAAAATCGAAATCTTGGCAAAAATGTCATATTGCTAGCCTTCAAGACATTGTAGTTAGAAAAATATTTGGCACTGATCTGCGGCTATGCTGAATAATCAGTCTGATAGTATATGCGCAAACGAAGAGAAAAAAACCGTTTAATACGCACCCCACGGGAGTTAAGGTTGCAGACTTTCCAGGCATAGTCTTACACTAGTTTGATCTCCGCCCAAGCATGTACAACAGTTTAAAAATGACAAAGAGAGAGGGTGATAGTAAAACACCCTTCCTATAACTCTTTAGACGCAGTCCTAGCCATATTTGATTGTACTATCTTAAAGCCACAACTCTTGATCATTCATGGAAAAAAATCTCTTTCCTTTTGGGCTTAAAAATTAAAGGGTATACTTTCAGATAGATGTCTCCTCCAAAATATAAGACTTTGTGTAATGAACTCATTCAAAAAAGTTGAGAAAAAGCAACACCAACGACCCTTGACTACGTTGTTGGCATACATCAACGGTAAACTGAATTCACACGAGATATCACTAGTCTAGGCCGCTTCACAAGCAAAAAGCGTTGCAGGATAAACTTTACCTACTTGATCCTGTAACTGATAAATATGTATCGATTAAAGGTTTCTCTGCCTTGCCGGCGTCACTCTTTCAAACCACATGGGCTCTAATTTTGTTATCTCTTCGCAGCAACTTGAAAGAATAGCTTATCTTTCTAATTTATCTAACTCACGTAGATACGCATGCATCTTGGCGTCTCGTTAATTCTTCTATTATTTAGGTATTCACTTGTTGGATTTTCAGATCTTGGCGCTTTTTTATTCACGTTTTTTTTTTTTTTTTTGCTAATCTCACTGAAAAGGCTGAGTGGGTGCTATTTTTCTTATTTTTGTTATTGTTGTTCCGTTGATAAGATCGGATAAAGTCTCACCTTGAGTGAGGAGAAGGTTCGCCCCCACCACAGGACGGTTTTTTTTTTACTTCTATTTTCTTTTTTTTCTGGGTGGTCGAGTTCCTGCATATGGGTTATATAAGGTACCCCGGAGTCAGTTGGCGCAGGATAAGGTTGTGACACCTCTTGATGTCATAAACTGCCAAGGATGGTGGTTACGATGGCCCGTAATCAACTATTCAGATGAAAAGAATTGACATTGGAAGGAAAGGAGTCTATGGGCAATGGTTTCCTTACATTGTTGCTTTCGAAAAATCTTGGGAGTGTGAGATCGTACTTTGTTTTGCATCCATTGTTTAGGGAGTGAGATGTTGGCCAAAGGGGAGATAATGTATGCTTCTTTTTATAACTTTGACCCATCTGAGTTTGCTCTTTGAAGCTGTGTTCAAAAAAGCAGCCCTGAGACGGTGCAGAATTTTCTAAGCCACTAGAGGGATTTCCTTGAACAATCTTATAAAGATAAGTGATTTTTCTGCAATATCATACATGCATTTGCATTCTTATCAGAAAGCCACACTAAAACGATGTTTCAAAACAATCAGCCTAAAATAACCAGTACACAGCAAACAGGAGATTTTGAAAAACCAAAATTTACATATGGCGAGAAGAGAAACTCGCTGGACAGCCAGCGGTCAAGCTCCGAACTGGACCTTGTATTGGATGATATCGATAGAGGTTATGCATGGGTTGCTTGCTTTGCAGCTTTATTAATATACTCATCTAGTTGGGGGTTGAACTGCCTGTTTTCAATTTACTTCAATGAGTATGAAGAATCAGAGGGTTATTTTGCTGGTGCAAGATCAGCAGATTATAGTTGGATTGGAGGTCTTAGTTTCGGTATTGGATTCTGTTTTACTCTGCTTATCAACAGTTTTAATTGCCGCTTTGGCACCACAACCACAATTTTACTCGGTGCATTACTTCAATTCTGTGCCAGCATACTAGCAAGTTTCTCCAATCAAATTTGGCAGCTTTATTTAACACAGGGTGTGATGCAAGGGTTTGGACTCGCATTTACTTCATTTACCGCACTTACTATAATTCCTCAATTTTTCGTTCACAAAAGATTATTGGCTAATGGAATTGCTTCTTCGGGAGCTGGAATTGGAGGAGTGGTATATCTTCTCGGAATGCAAGAGGTTATGGATTCGGCGCATGTGAGATGGGCGTTGAGAGCTCAAGCCATAATTTCTTTGACACTTTTAATTATTGCCGCGTTTCTCATCAAGGGAAGAACTTCCAATGGCAAAGGCAATTTGAAAGATTATGACTATTCCATCTTGAAGACTCCAGAATTTGGGTTATTGGCAATTTTTATGATAACCTGCACTTTTGGATACGTTATCGTATTGTATAAATTAGCGCATTACACAACTTCAATGGGTTTCACCCTGGAACAAGGAAGTCATGTCTCAGCAATTGCCCAAGTGGGTAACATTTTTGCAAGACCTTTGATTGGATTTGCTGGTGACAGATATGGAGCCATTACAGTCAACTGCATAGTTTACCTCACCGCAGGAACTCTTGCTCTTGCAATGTGGATTCCTGCTCAGAACTATGGGACAATAATTGCATTTCTGTTTTTAGAAGGAGGTATAATGGGAGCATTTTTTTCGTTTTTGAGCCCCTGTATAACACAACTTTATGGTATTGAGAGAATGCAACAAGGATTTGCCATGGTATGGACCCTTATGGGGGTTTCATCGTTGTTTTCACCCGCAATTTCAGATGCCTTAGTATCTTCGAGAGCAGGATCTTCGAATCCATACATATACTGTAGTGTATTCACAGGTTGTTGCTTCATAGTTAGTGGGATTACCCTCATGATATTGAGAGGTGTAGCTACCATGAAATTGAAGAAGACAGATTTGAACAATGAAAGGACATCAATTAGGAAATTTATTACCTACTGTGTGTTATCAAATGATGGCAAAGTTTAGTAAATCGATTTTAGATTGTCCCATTAATTAATCAATATTTTATATTAGTAAAAAAAAAGAAGGAAAAGCGAAGGTGAATGTAGAAAGATTAGGTTTATAGAAATGTGGAATGTAGAGGAACCAATTTCTTTTTATGCATATTTGAATTTGGAAGCAAAAAAATACGTTCCTGCAACCAAAACTGAGAATGTTTTATTTTTTTTCTCCTTTTTTTTTTCAAAAGATACCAATACACGTCTTCAAATAACCTTGTGGTTTCTCCACTCGTGGGTATACTATACAATTTCTCAAATCCAGGTACTAACTTGTTTTACTGAACGCCATTTTTCTTTTACTATTTTATGCCCAACTTCATACTAAATTTATGAAAGTGAAAAGCTACATTTGTAATGAACAAAGTGAGGTAAGCATATTAAAGGTGTCGATCAGCCAGCAAATCATAAGTCAATAGACTTAGGTTATCAGCATTGAAAATTAGAAGTAGTAAAATAAGAGAAACACCATAAACAAGACTTGCAGTATTTTGTCAAGAAAAACTAAATAAATAAGTCAATAAATAAAAATGATTTTGCAGGAATTCTAACAATTGCTATTAAGCTGCTGTCCCTTTGACATCCAAAATTTGACCAATGGCATCCAAGACGGTTTTTTTCAAGTCAATAAATTCGAAGGATAAAAGCAGCTTTGTTTTTATATTATCCACTTTAGAGAGATTTTTGACCTTTTCCTGTCCGGTTCCTGGTGATCCAACCGGAATTTTACCCTTTAAGCGTGGTTCATTTTCATTCAAAATATCCAAGATAATTTGAGAATTAAATTTGCCATTCCATAAAAGTAATCTTTCCTTACTAATATTGGATTTTTCAAAAGCCACAATATGAGCTTTAGCCACATCTCTTACGTCAATAAAACCACCTTGGAATTCGAATATTTCATTTGATTTTAAAAATTTATGAAGAAGTTCAGAAGAGAAATTCAAAGTTTCCTTGACTTCAGAATCAAAAGCTTGTGGACCAAAAACAAATGTAGGATGAACGAAATTAAGATCAAAGTTAACTTGGTTATCCTTGACGAAGTCAAGTGCCGCCTTTTCGGCGAATGTTTTGGACCCACGATAACCGGATGCACCATCAGCAAGTGACTCTTGCCAAGTAATTGGATTCCAAGATTCTTCATTATATGTAACATCATCGTCATAACCACTCTTGGTGACTGCAGCAAAGGATGAAGTGATCACCACTTCCTTCACTTTACTTCCATAAGTTTGAATTGCTTTCAAAGCATTGATGGTACCATTGATGGCGGGCTTCAATAATTCCTCTTCTATATTTGTGACATTCATAGTCACTGGTGAAGCAGTATGTAAGAAGACAGTGACATCAGGATGCTTGCGTAAGGCGTCATCAAACCCACCTTCAGCTTGTAAATCAGTGACAATTTCATAAGAAAACTTTGGATTATTGAAAGATTTGATCAACTTGTCTCCCTTTTCTGCAGATCTAACTGAACCAACAACGGTGTAACCACCTTCGAGTAATTGTTTGACAACGTGTTGGGCAATGAAACCTGTGGCTCCAGATACGAAAACTTTTGCCATATTGTATTGTGTAGAGGATTAAATTTTTGGAATATTATACAAAGCAGTAGTATCAATTGGTATTCTTCTCTATTTATACACAAGCATGGACGGGCAATTGGATTAGTAATACAGAATTAGAATCAATAATTCAACGTTCAATGAATCCATGGTTGCGACATTTTGCCATTTGCTTACCTATTTTTCTGTTTTTTGCTACAATCTGATCTTTTTTGAGCGTTGCACGCTGGTGCCGCACGAAGACCCAAACATTCAAGATCTCGTAAAATAGTTTCTTCTTTTCTTTTTATTCAAATCTAAATATCGCAGGAGTTCGTTACTTAATTTTTATTGTTCGCCAGTGTCTTGAGAAAGCTTGCTTGTTTGGGGAGCTTGTGGTCCTTCGATTTTTGTAATATGATACTATGTACCGAACAGGGGCGAATGTAATCAACGAAACTCATATAGTCAAGACTTGTAGATATGGATAAAGTAGTAATTAGAAGATGTGCTAATTACAAGTGATAAGAATAGTAATTACAAATGGTGATAAAAGTAGTAATCACAAAATCTGGGAGGAATACTATTTAAAAATTGTGATAAAATTACACACAAAATGGTGAAAAGAACAGTATTACAAAATGTGAATGATTACAAAATGTGAATGATTACAAAATGTGAATGATTACAAAATGTGAATGATTACAAAATGTGAATGATTACAAAATGTGAATGATCACAAAATGTGAATAGACTAGGAAGAAGGATGCAGAATATGGGTATCAATACTCAAAGTAGCTTGATATAATGTTGGCCCATGTTACGGATAATTGTATTTTCCGAATCAATACGAATGGTTGTCATTGGGAAAACCCGGAACGAGACGAGTATTGAAACAGCTCATTTATTCTTTTAATTCTTGCTTCCCCCTCTTCACTGGCAAGTATTATCCGGAAAAGAGGAAAGCAGCAGCCTTTAAAACGCCGAAGAAGCAAGTTACAAGAAGAAAGCTATTATTGGCTGATGAGCATGTCTTTTTTACCTTTGTGTATGTAATTGCTTGTTGTACTCTGTTTCATTAGCACTTTTTTTAACCATGTTTATCCCCTTTGCATGGTTATTGTATTGAAATTCTTTGTTTTATTGATTGTTCCCCCACAACTTTTCAATTTCACCTCCGGGTACAGCAAAAAACTGGAGAACAAAAAAAAATCATGCAGCATTAGTTAATCCGAGTGTCGCCGAATTGGGTAATCCAAATGCCGTCTTTCAATAAATTCTTGGTGTTTTCCTCCGCGCAACAAAGAAAAAAACAAAAAACAAAACAAACCCAAAAAGAATATGCAAGACGAAAAAAAAATTTTATTTCTTGGTGAAACGTCATTTGTTGAACTTTTTGGTATTTGCAGCACTATTATTTTTTATTCAACGTATTGTTGTTCCCCTCCATTTCTCCATACAACCCCACCCCACGAAATAAAAATTACTCCGAACAATTTAATCCTGTGCGCTTGAACCATACACAAAGGGAACATCTATACGATCTGGCGTGACGTGACGTTGACGTTGACGCTGAAGTGAAAGAAAGGCCGGTAAAGAAATCGTAGTATAAATTCACTTAAATAGAAGGCAAAAAAAAAAAAAAAGGAAAAGGGAAAAATGGCGAAAACTTCAAAACACCTTGCAATTGACAAAAAATTGGTTATGATTGTGTCAATATTTCTCTTACCTTTGGTTGCACTTCTAGCAAACATAACATATGGGAAAACTCAATTTAAGGCACCCCAGAATGATTATAATCGACCATTAATTCATTATACACCCAATGTTGGTTGGATGAATGATCCTAACGGTTTATTTTATGATAAACGTGATAAATTATGGCATTTATATTATCAATATAATCCCAATGCTACAATTTGGGATTTACCATTATATTGGGGTCATGCAACTTCATCTAATTTAACTACTTGGGATCATCATGGAGCGGTAATTGGACCTCAAAATAATGATGAAGGAATTTATTCTGGTTCAATTGTAATTGATCATAACAACACTTCTGGATTTTTCAATGATTCAATTCATGCTGATCAAAGAGTGGTTGCTATTTATACTAATAATATACCTGATTTAGAAACTCAAGATTTGGCATATTCAATTGATGGAGGTTATAATTTTATAAAATATGATCAAAATCCAGTTCTTAATGTTAATTCATCACAATTTAGAGATCCTAAAGTATTTTGGCATGAACTTTCAAATCAATGGATAATGATTGTGGCTAAATCTCAAGAATATAAAATTCAAATTTTTGGATCAAATAATTTAAAAAATTGGATATTACATTCTAATTTTACTGGTGGTTATCCTGGATTTCAATATGAATGTCCTGGATTGATTGAGGTTCCAATTAAAAATTCAACTGAATCAAAATGGGTAATGTTTCTTTCAATCAATCCTGGATCTCCTAATGGTGGATCAATTAATGAATATTTTATTGGTGATTTTGATGGATTTGAATTTAAATCAATTGATAATTTATCAAGATTTGTTGATTATGGTAAAGATTTTTATGCCTTACAGACTTTTAGTGAGGTTGATCAGGGAGCCATTGGACTTGCATGGGCATCTAATTGGCAATATGCTAATAAAGTCCCCACAAAAAATTGGAGAAGTTCAATGTCATTGGCTCGTAATTTTAGTTTGGATTATGTTCAAGTTAATCCTGAAACTAAATTATTAAGTTTAATTCAAACTCCAATTTTACAAGTTAATTCATCTCAATCATTAATCAAAGATAATTATGTTATTAATCAAAATAACTCATTTGTGTTTGATGCTAAAGATACAGGATTATTTGATTTTGATATAACTTTAAAGATAATTGATAATACGGTATCTCATCTTAATGATACATTCTTAGATATTATTATCAAATCAGATGCTAATGAATCAATTAAAATTGGATTTGATGTTGTTGGTGGAGCGTTTTATCTTGATAGAGGTATACCCACCAATGAATTTAGTAAACATCCACTTTTCACCAATAAAGTAAGTGTTTATGTTGAAAATATGGCATTAGATGATGATGATTTTAAAATTTATAAAATTTATGGTATAATTGATCAAAATATTGTTGAATTATACTTTAATGATGGTAGTACTACAATGACAAATACATTTTTCATGAGTGAATCAAATACTCCAAGACAAATTGAAGTTAAATCAAGTATTGATAACGTGTTTTTACTTGAAAAGGCTGAATTTAGAGAATTAGAGATTTGAAATATATACGTTGACAATAGCAAAAGTACATAGAACAAATAAAATTAAACCAAAAATAAAAAAATGAAGATTCACTTCGTTACTGATTGAAAAGATGAACTGCGCACGTTTAAGGTTATCAAGAAATCAAAATTAATGTTTGAGGATGTCTTCTCACTTATTCTCATAAAGGAACAATACCAAGTATTATTACTAATGAGCGCATATTGCTGGTAAATCACATCCCTCACAAAGTAACCCGTTCACAATTCTTTGGTAAAAGAAATTATTCTTTTGAGGTGACAATTTTACCAAGTTAGTTGTTTTACAAGTGTATGTCTTATTACCAAGTTCTGTAAAGGTGTATTTCTTGTTAATATATCATTGTTTTGTCGTTATAGAATGATTTACCTTATTATTTTTTATATAACAAGAATAACGCATAGTGGACAAAAACTTCGCAGTAGATACAACATGTATCACAATTATAATTGTGAGAATTACATGTGGTGCGCAAGATTCTTACTATTAAGTATATACTATTGCTTCTTCGAAGACGTATATGTGTCTATCGGTTAAAAACCATCATGTTTTGTTATGATTTGAGATAGAAATTACTGTTATATATCAAATGTTATGATAATACAACACAATAAGATGGTATTGTTGAATTTAATTCAAGGACGGAATAAGAAAGATCTTCTGTTTAGATATTTACGACATAAAAGTTTTAATAACAATGCCATAATTGGCTTTATTAGATCCAGTTCTTGAGATGGTCGCATGATGAACAAACAAAAGCAAAGTTGAGCGGCTCGTCGTTAGTGATAAGAAATAAGGCAATTTTTGTTAATAAAATGATAAGATACGATAACCAAAAACAAAAAAAAAAAAAAAAAAAAAGGAAAAGACGAAAAAAGGAAAAAAGGAAAAAAAGGAAAAGGTAAAGGCAGATAAGCAAAAATGCCACAAAAAAAAAAAGCAAAAAAAAACGAGCCAAATAAACAAAAAAGAATAGATAACAAAACAACAGAGGCGTGCAAGCGTGTCAAAAAAATTGACTACATCATCGAAATAGTATTCAACCGCCACACTCAATTATCCTAATTAGCCTTAATAGAGATTAAGTTTTAGGTGCTCAGGAAACTGACTACCAAAATAAAATGAAAAAAAACGAGGCAAAAAGAAAAAAAAACAAAACAACAACAAAACAAAACAAAAGAACAAATCAGTCCGCGGTTTGGCATGTGCTTCAAGTAAAGTAAAACATCATTAGCCAAGTTTTTATGGGGTAGTCGAAAGGCGTTTGAAGATTTGAGCGAAAATACAACGACGAAAACTTCAAACCAAATCTTCCATCACAAGAGATCAAACGGCCAAGGGCGTTTAAGTTGATTCTTGTTTTTCTTTTTTTTTTTTTTTTTGATTCTGCTGTTTTATTTTTTTTTAGTTATTCCACCCCCACAAGAACTGGAGAAGAGGAAGAAAAAAAAAAAAAGATGAAAGCAGAGAATGAAAGCAGATGATGCCGTGCCAAGCTCCATGCTGCCTGAATGCATTACAGGTGATGATGATCAGACTGACAAATCAGGCACACTCTAATTCCATCGTCATCAAAGTAAGTAGAGGTGGACCCTTATGTGTTTTCAAGATTTATCTCTAGTTAATGATTTGTGGAGGAAGAAAGAAGCAAAGGAAAAAAGTGGCTTCAAACAAACAAACGAGCAAACAACCAAAAAAAAAAAAAAAAAAAAGAACATCGACAAAAACGTGGAATGTACGGGTGTAGAACCAGGAACTTTTATCGGATATTCCGCACGGCGATTTTCCCTTTCCATTTTATTTTATTCTTTTTTTTTTTTCTTTTTTTTTTTTTTTTTTTTTGTATGTTTTTACCGCCAATTCCTTCATTTGTATTATTTTTTTTTTTTTTAAAAATTGCCCCAAAATGAGGAGACACATTTGAGTGGAAAAGGATGTCCTGCATGCAACACACTTCCATATTAACCCTGGTTATCAATACAATTGCAGCGATAGAGATAACGGGGTAATACTGAAAAATTCACACAATAGATAAAGAAAAAGTCAAGCCTCAACCACTCTATTTTTCAATTGTATTTTTTATTTTATTTTTATTTTTTGTTTTATACTGGTGGGTTTTTTTTTTTGGATGATCATCATAATTCCTATATAACTTGAACATTTTCCTCCCCCCCAATTCCTGTAAAGTTATTTTGTGCAATCTACTCTTTATTTTTGTTCATTGATAACTACTATGCCTGTTAAAGAATTAGATTACGTTAGGTCCAGAGAGGCTGCAGGCGGTGATGGTAGCTCCACCGAAAAAACCGGTGGTGTCTATGTTGATGCCTATGAAGATTCCAATAAACGTGAAAACATGGGTAAATTTGAACGTTTTAAAGATTCTTTCCGTCGTTATGATACTGCTGATATGGATCTTGATCCAAATTTAACCGAATTGGAAAAGACTGCCATTTTAACCGCTAATTCTCCATTATCAAGATCATTGAAGAATCGTCATTTACAAATGTTGGCCATTGGTGGTGCCATTGGTACCGGTTTGTTTGTTGGGTCTGGTAGTTCTTTAAGAACTGGTGGTCCCGCTGGTCTTTTGATTGGTTATCTTATTTCTTCTACCATGATTCTTTGTATGGTTAATGCTTTGGGGGAATTGGCGGTTACTTTCCCGGTTTCAGGAGCGTTTGTTACCTATAATACTCGTTTTATTGATCCTTCATGGGGGTTTGCCATGGGTTTAAATTATGCTCTTCAATGGATTGTCGTGCTTCCTTTGGAATTGGTTGCTGCTGCCATGACTATACAATATTGGGATCAAAAAACAAGTCCGGCTGCTTATGTGGTTATTTTTTATGTTTTGATTGTTGCCATTAATTTCTTTGGAGTTCGTGGTTATGGTGAAGCGGAATTTATCTTTTCTTTTATTAAGGTTATTGCCGTTGTTGGTTATATCATTTTGGGTATTATCCTTGTTTGTGGTGGGGGTCCTGGTGATCAAGGTTATCTTGGTGGTCGTTATTGGCAACATCCTGGGGCATTTGCTCATGGATTTAAAGGGGTTTGTTCTGTGTTTGTTTCTGCTGCTTTTGCCTTTGCTGGTAGTGAATTGGCTGGATTGGCTGCTGCTGAAACTACCAATGTTCGTAAATCTTTACCTCGTGCCACCAAACAAGTTTTTTGGAGAATTACCTTGTTTTATGTTATTTCCTTAACTTTGATTGGTTTATTGGTTCCTTATAATGATCCTCGTCTTATTGGTGCTTCTTCAGTTGATGCTAGTGCTTCTCCCTTTGTTATTTCAATTAAAAATGCCAACATTAGTGGATTACCCTCAGTTATGAATGTGGTTATTTTGATTGCTGTGTTATCCGTTGGTAACTCTTCGGTGTTTGCATCTAGTCGTACTCTTGCTGCCTTGGCTGCTGCTGGTCAAGTTCCAAGAATTTTCAACTATATTGATAAGAATGGTCGTCCATTGGTGGGAATTGTTTTCCAATTAATCATTGGTTTACTTTGTTTCCTTTGTGCTTCCAGTAAAGAAGGTGAAATTTTCACCTGGTTACTTGCTCTTTCTGGTTTATCATCATTATTTACCTGGGCTTCCATTATGGTTTGTCATATTCGTTTTAGACGTGCTTTGGCAATTAGAGGTAGAACTACCAAGGAACTTGCTTGGACTTCATTAACTGGTATTATTGGTTCATACTATGGGGCTGGTCTCATTGGTTTGATTCTTATTGCCCAATTTTGGATTGCCTTGTTCCCTACCGATAAAGCCAATGCTGAAAATTTCTTTGAAAATTATTTGGGTGCTGTTGTTGTTTTGGCATTTTATGTATTCCATAAATTATGGAAACGTAATTGGAGTTGGTTTATTCGTGCCAAGGATATTGATGTTGATACTGGTAGAAGAGACTTGGACTTGGATTTATTACAACAAGAATTGGCTGAAGAAAAGGCTCAACTTAAAACTAAGCCATTTTATTATAGAGCATACAGATTCTGGTGTTAGATTTTTCTTTCCTTCTCTTTTAATTCTCTCTTTCATTTAATTCTTCATTGTTTTTACTATGTTTATGCCATGTAATGCCTGATACTAATATCTTTTATATTTAAATATTGTTAAAAAATTTGATTCTTCAAATAATGCCGTGCCTGGTAGGACTATATTTCTTTCTTGGTATCAATCTGATCTTCGAATAACATACTTATCAAGCATATTCATTCTTTAATGTGTAGATGCAGAGCTAAGTGAAGGTGCTAACGTAAAAACACTATTCGACTTCAAATAAAAGTTTACCAGTAAGACATTGTAGAGACTTAAACCGAGTCGAAAATATTCTTTTGCTTCACACAACATTTACCCATCTGGTATCTTTAACCACGTCTATTACATCAAGCGCCAACTAAAACAAAGACAACGAATATTTGCCTTACAAGTTTTTATGATGCAGTAAGGAAAGAATTATGTTTCATAAAGGCATTCTTCCCGATACCTAATTCACAAGGTCATTTCTTTACAACAAAGGGCAATATACCCGGCTCAACCTAACATTTATGCCTGTGAACGTAAAGCCCGAAACTACAATTATCTTTCGGGCCAGTCCTATCGGATAAGTCCCCTTAGCATTCATTAATGTTGCAAACTAAATGATGCCAGAATGGGGGCGGGAAACACAGACTTATATAACAATAGAACGATACACGCAATTTGCGAAGGATATGCCAGGCTGAAAATTTATTGTTCGCCACCATCTGCGAAATCTGACAATGAAACTAATAATCTTCCCCCGTTGATTTGGTTGCAAAGCCCGAAATCTGTCCAGTCACAGCCGTGATATTCATGCTTACATGCCTTTATGACGTTTGGAATTTCAAATCATTTCGAGTCGAGCTCAAAACCTAATAGGTTTTCGAAAACCAAAACAAAACAAAACAAAAAATGTTGCACAAACCTTATTGAGGGTTAATATTACAATAGCCAATCTTTTTTTCTACCTCATGGTAGACAATACGATCCGCTAATTACAATCAGCTTTTAACTTATTTTAGTTTCTCAAAGACTAACTTTTCGGTACAATGAGTCGTTGTCCGACTTACCATGGTGCAAGGGACGCGTCTTCGCCCCTTAACTGGGAATAAAACATTGTATTCCTTTTCCTAATTCATACACATATTGACCAATCATTCCTCTTACAAATAAGCGATTCCAGCAATGACACTCTGCTTGAAGCACATTGATATCCCCCTGTTTTGCACTACCCTTTGTTGCATTATGTTATTTGATGGGATTAAGAGGGCTTTTTCTCTCACCTTGTCGTCAATTCAATATTCTTAAACCCATGGTTTTTTACATTCACTCAGTAGAAAACGGGAAAGGCATCACCTGAAACCTTTAATCAAAACGTCTCAGCACATGGTAACCTAAGTAATATCGGTTTATACTCGATAAAATCTCTGCTCAATTTACACGGTCACCCCAACATGCTCGGCTGTGACATTGATACAGAAACGAGATGAGTGATGATTTTGGGGGATAGATTAATTAAGGGGTAAGGTTTAGTGAATACGGGGCGAACAATAGGAATCAATTCCCTATTATCAACCATTTATCGGCCATTGTCTTGATCGGAAGCTTAGGCTAAAACTTTCATTTCTCTGTTGCCGCTCATCTGAAGCATTGATTATTTTTCAGTAGAAGTGATTGAAAAGGAAGCCATCATCCTAGTAAAATTCATGTTTGCAAAAAAAGAGGAGTAACGTTTGTGTTACTTTTATCCCATTTTTTTTATTTCTTTTACCTTTGCCTGATTTTCATCAAGATTAATGTCATCTCAAACAGTTCTTGAAACATCGAAAACCAAGGGCAAGCTTCTGCTCGAAAATGCCTTTGAAACCAAATCCGATGATATTAGTAGTGATAGCAGTATAGAGAATAACAAAAGACACCATGATGCTACAAAACCACTAAGACCTCCAAATTCTCGAACTAACTCATATCAATCCATAAATCAAGATGACCAAGACAGTTATACATCAAAAGAAACCGAGGAATCAAATCAAGAAAAGCCTTGGTATAAAAAAGTCTGGTCAAATAATAGTTACGCCAATGAGGAAGAGCGTAAATTTGTGAGAAAATTAGATATGTACTTATTAACTTGGGGTTGTATACTGTACATTATCAAAAATGTTGATCAAAGTAACTATAAGAACGCTTACGTTAGTGGGATGAAGGAAGATCTCAACATGGATGGTTATAGTTATAATTTGCTCTCGACTTTTTTCACAATAGGTTACGCCGTTGCTGCAATTCCATGTCAATTAATCATGACCAGAGTTAAAGCATCATATTTTATGGGTGGTTGTGAATTAGTATATGGAATATGTACTGCACTCTGTGCCATACCAACATCCAGTCCCGTCGGTTTATATCCATTACGATTTATTATTGGTATGACAGAGGCATCCTCTTGGCTGGGAATGATGGTAATCTTTTTCAGTTATTACAATAATCATGAGCTTGGTTTTCGAGCTGGACTCTTGGGTGCTAGTGCATTTGTTGGTCAAGCAATAACGGGATTTTTACAAGCAGGAATTTATAGAAACTTGAATGGAGCACATGGTATCCCTGGTTGGAAATGGCTTTATATCATTAATGGTGCTTGTATGACAGTACCCGTGGCACTTTGTGGAATGTTTGTTTTACCCGATACTCCTGCCAATGGTGGAGCAAAGTGGATGAGCAAAACAGAAGTTTCAATAGCTTTGAAAAGGGTTCAAGATTTGGGTAGAGTAACTCAACGCCGTTTCAAACTCAAAGAATTTGTAAAAGCTTTTGCTGATAAAAAGTTATACTACTTGCTCCTTGCATACATGCCTTGGGATTTAGGTTTGAATGCCACAAGTTATATAAATTTATGGCTTAAGTCAGTGGTTAATTCAGATGGTACTCCAAAGTATTCAGTAGAACAAGTAAATCTTATTCCTGTTGGTGGGTACATAATTGGTGCTGTTGGGATGGTATTAATCACAAAGATTGCTGACGTTACTCAGAAAAGAATTCATGCACTTGTATTCCAACAAGTGTGTGGTATTTGTGGTTGTATTATTTTGTCAATTTGGCCCCGATCTTTGGGAGCTAAGTACTTTGGGTTCTTTATAATGTTCTTGGTTCAGAGTACTGGGGCTATTTTGATGTCATTTGTACCTGAAATATGGGCTCGAAATCCAGAAAGAAGAGCAGTGATTACCTCAATAATTGTTGTATTGGATTTTTCAACCAATTCATGGTTGCCATTGTTGATTTGGCCAGCGCAAGATGCACCTAATTATAAGTATGGGTACAAATTCAATTTAGGATTTGAAGTACTTCTGTTGTTTGGATGCATTTGGTTTTATTTTTACGTGTACATGAGATTGAAGAATAGCAATCAGCTTGAGTCTCTGAAGAAACTAGAACAGGGCGCAGAAGATCATCCTGGTGGATTGAGGGATTTGATAGCATAAATGTGACACTGAATGCGAATCTATTGAGTTTCATCGGAGTCACGTTGTTTTTGAATTACCAATTCTTCCCTAATTTGTTCTTTGTGAGAGCATTTTATTTATTTATTCTTTAATTCTATTTTTCTTTTGTTTCTTAGTGTTACCATCTTTCCAGAAATTGGTTTACTTATTATCCTGATTTTTATAATGCAATATACTATGAAGTCACAAAATACACGCCTTTAATAAGATACAGTACTTATTATTTGTAGCATCGCCCAATATTTTCCTCGTTTTTCAAGACAAGCTTACTAAATGGTTTAGCTTTTACTTTTATTCATTCTGACTTTTGTTCTAACTTTGCAAGATGGACTCAAAATTCCCCCAAAAAAACAAATCAGCTGAGAAACTGGGAGTTTTCTTTTTTGACGTTTTCATTTGCACTCAGCTATATATGTAAACCAAATGAACTAACATAAAGGAAGATTTTGCAACCCTCGAACGAATCCTAATTGGGGATAGCGGAAATGAAAAATAAAAAAAAAACAATTGAAAAAGAAACAGGAAATAAAAAGAAATTTGCGGAATGTTTCTTTTTTTTTTCTTCGCTTTAAATTTGGATGCGCAAATATCGAGTTTCCCAATTGGGAACAGGCAATTTGCTCTTTTATTTAAAAGATGAAGATCTTTGAGCACTGAGCCAAGATGATAGCGGAAAGATTTAAATGCTCTTATAGTGTGGAAAAATTCATTGATGTAATTGATAATGAAAAAGTTTTCTTGGTCCAACTTATAGACTTTTATATAAGATACGATAGATCCATGTAGTTTAAAGCCCGCCTTGCTGTCTTTGAAATTTGACAAGACTGTTTTGAAAATTACTGTTAGATTTTCAAAAGCTCTTCAAGCATCACAAATATATAGCTAGAGGAAATGAAACTGACAGTTGAACAAGATATTTTCAAAGTTCAGCATAACGAGCTAGTACGCCTGAAGTCCAACAATTCTTCATACTCAACCGACAACAGCACCACCCGTTCGTCAACAAACGTCATCGAGGGTACCCCGTACAAACCAAATTTCTTCTCCCGTAACTTCACGGTACTATATCAAACAAGGGAAGAACGTGCATTTGTGAGAAAGCTTGACATTCTTCTTTTAACTTGGGGATGCGTCTCATATTGTATCAAGAATATTGATCAAACCAATTATAAACATGCATACGTCAGTGGTATGGCAGAGGATTTACACATGAGTGAAGAAAATGATGATTATAATCTTTTAAATACCTTATTCATGTGTGGTTATCTTATTGGTATAATACCTTTTCAAATTTTGATGAATAGTGTTCTTTCTGCTTCTGTGGTACTTAGTGGGTGTGAATTCCTCTGGGGAATATGTACATTTTTATGTGCCATTCCTCAGGATAATGTGAAGTATCTTTTTGGATTAAGATTTCTTATTGGGTTCTTTGAAAGTTGTAGTTGGTCAGGTATCACTTTCGTACTTTTCAATTATTATACCCCAAAAGAATTATCATTTAGAGGTGGACTTATAATGGTTTCCACTCAATGTGGGCGAGCATTCACTGGTTTTATGCAAGCCGCCATTTATAAAAATATGGATAATGCACATGGAATACCAGGATGGCGATGGTTATTTATCATTAATGGAATCATTACCGTGGTGGTGGCTTCATTAGGGTTTTTCATCATTCCTGATACCCCTGATAATGGTGGGGCTCGTTGGATGTCATCAAAAGAGCTTGCTATCGCAAGAGCTCGGGTGTCTCTGTTGGGAAGAAGGACTGCTCGTAAGTTTGAATGGCGTAAATACCTTGAACCACTTTTGGATTATCGGTTTTATCTTATAACACTTGCATACTCAGGATGGGATTTGGGTGCATCTTCTACTGGTTATATCACTTTATGGTTGAAAGCTTTAACAAATAGTGATGGTAGTCCCAAGTACTCTGTGGAACAAATAAACTTGATCCCTGGGGGTGGTTATCTTTTAGCCGCACTCAGTATCATCATTGTCACCCGCTACGCCGACATTAGCCAAAAACGTATTCATGTTCTTGTTTTCCAACAAGTATGTGGGATAATTGGTTGTAGCATTCTAGCCGCATGGCCAACTCCGATGGCTGCTAAATACGTTGGGTTTTTCATAATGTATACTGTCCAGTCTACAGGGGCAATCACAACATCCTTCATTCCTGAAGTGTGGGCTAGGAATCCTGAGACTCGCTCCACCATCATTGTAGCAATTGTGATATTTACTTACATCATGAATGCATGGTTACCACTTGTCATCTGGCCCGTTAAAGAGGCCCCCAACTACAAGTATGGATATAAGGTTTGTGTGGGTTTTGAGGCCATGTCATTAGTGGGCTGTATCTTATTTTACTTTCTTGTTTATAAGAGGCTAAAAGATCAAGGTAGACTCGAGTCACAACAAGAATTATCCCTGGATGAAAGCAGCGTAGATGAAAAAAGTGTTTGAACATCTCTGTATATATCAAATAATTTTTAATGCCTGTTACGACTTTTTTTTTTTTCGTTCTGTAAGTTTGATAGTGCATATGAAAAAGCCTTACATCATACAGCTTAAAAAATTGATTTCCCTAATCTAAGCTAAGAGATCTCTACTACAAATAGATGCTAATAAATGCATTATTTAAAATCTAATATTATACTGACACTTGGTACAGTGATCTATAGAGCGTAATTACGAATAAATAAAATTTGAAGTATTAAATTGCACCTGATTTAGAAAGATTGCAAGTTTATAAAGGTGAATCTATAATTAACTGCTTGTTTGAATTCCAGATTCTAACAACCTGATTAATAAATTTGTAGTATTCACCTTTGAATTCAATCAACACACTCTTAGTCGTTGATGCTGACTTAGTATCCAATGAACTCTCATCATCCATATAAGCACAATAAAAATAACCATGACATCCCAATGATTTATCCTTTCTGAAATTGGTTCCTGCCATTGCTTTCAGATTTCGAATCGACATTACTTTTGGTGATTCACTCGGTATCAATCCGTGCTTTAATTCAACTGGTTTATTATAGAACAGCTGTATCTTTGACAAACTAAGCTCATGTTGTATCAATAAGCCCGGATGCCACATCGTATCCCATGCCCTGAACCAGGTATTATAGTTATACTTCTTGCATTTGTTTAAGCAACCATTGGTCCAAAGTAATCTGGGTTGTTCATTCTGACGGGGTTCAAAATGCGCCATTTGGGTAGAACAAAGTTTATTGGGTCCAACTTCAAGTTTACCTATGGCAGCTGCCGAATATTGATTAAATGTAAAAGAATCATGATTTCCTGCCACCACTTGTCCTAACCAAAATAATTCTTTATCACCATATACGGGAGTTGATGTACGTCTATCCATTTGTAGATTGACGCTGGTTAACAAACCACCTAAATTTTGTGCTGTACGATTCATGATGGCGAGACCACTATCCATAAGATGTTTTTGACCCAGTTGGAAAAAGGGATTTTCTTCAAGAAATTGGGTGGAGACTGGATTAATGCTAAAATTCAGTTGTTCAAAGTTAGAAGGTAATAACAGTAGGTAATATTGTAAAGAGGTTGGATGAATGAATTCAGGTAAATTTCGATCATGGAAAAACCACAGCTTACCATTTGAATGAGTTGAATTTAATAATTGTGAAGGTTTAACAAAGGGTACCACGTCGGTATCCATGATAATAACGCGTTGAAATGAAGAGAAAAGCATGGGGATCCACTTATTGGCAAAATGACTGAACTTAGCATGATAATCTTGTTTAATAGTTTGAGATACATCAACAAACCATACATCTTGTTGGTTATGATCTCGTGACGTTGTGTAATTAACTTGTTCAAGTATATCTTCTATGTCACATTGTCGAGCAGCATTGATTAACAATTGTTGATTGGATAAGGATAAATCACCCTTGTGTATGAATTGAATTGGAAGCTCATTTCCTAAAAAGCGAAGAACGTGTAATAATGATCTTGCTTGTTCGATGTTGTCGGGGTTATCGTAAATGCTGATAATGATGCCATCACCTTTCAATTTTTGTTGAAATTGAGACCAAAATCCCGCGTTTGAATTAGGTGTTATTGGAATTTGGTATGTTTCATTATTCCATCGTGTATAAACGGGCAGTTTAAAGTTTAAATAAGGGAATAGTTGTTGCTCAATGGTTGAACTAGGCACTGAAAGCATAAATTGGTTTTGAAGAAAACATTTATTATAAATTCGTATCAGTTGTAAAGCATGAAGTTGCAGCCGGGGAGTTTTGAAATTGTCAAAATATTCCTGACATGAAGTCTGTAACAAGTTATGATCTTGCAATATATCACCCCTTCGTGCTGGAGCTGGCGTTTTTTCCTTATGGTGAAAACTCGGTTCCTGCTTGGGGTATAGATTATTATAAGTGACGATTTGAAACACAACCATCAATAACTGACACACACAGCAAAGGGTGATGACGACTTTTCTATAGGTAACCCGGCGAAAGTGTGTCATTGTTAATACTCGAACAATTTGGGGAATTCTGGTGGGGGAAGAAAGCGGGCAACCGGTTAGGTTTGGCTGGGCTCAACGTGTTTTAAGTAGGAACAAGAGTCAGAAGATAAGTCGATGTTACAGAAAGAAAGATGAAGTATTGAAAAAAAAAGAGAAACAAGAAAAGTCCACATCATTGAAAACTGACTACACGGATTCAATGCTATGCATTTATTATTTTGCACCGGGTGTCATCGCAGATAACATCACTGACATGTCAATACTCGATTTGTTTATTGATTTATGTTTACGAGAGGGAAACAAAAAAGAAAAAGAAAAACAAAAACAAAAAGAAAGACAAAAAGCAAGAATGTAGAAAAAACGAGGCTTACTCAATGCAACGGGGGAATGCCCGCGTGGGGATGGAAACAACTAGTGAAGAAGCACTGTACTCAACAGGTCAAACGAGTAAAGAAATTTGACTATTCAAAGAGATGAATTTCCCACATCACCATGACAATTGAAACAACCAGACTGTGCCAGGGTGTATATCACCGTGTATTCATGACATGAAGTATCAGCCTCATTGAAGTTACTGTAGTTACATTATATTGTGTAAATAGTTCAAGCAAATGCAATCACACAAAACTTCAATTGGCGAGTCTCAGCCTTGTTTTGATCCTTTGATTCAAATTTTTTTTTTTTTTTTTTTTCTATGGATTGTTCTTTTTTTAAATTCTGAGCTGTGCCGCAAAACTCGTGGTTGTGAAAAACGAGGGAAAAAAAAAAAAGTTCAAAAATTAAGTCTATTTTTATTAGCGCCGAGTTGACTGCGGCTGCGCATTTTTCATGATTTCTTTTTTTTTTTTTTTTTTTTAGTTAGTGTCCATTGAGAGATTTTGTGTTGCATGTCATATTGGTGAAAAGCGTATTTCAGTCTCAGGACGACAGGCTGAGGTTTCGGCCAGTCAGGTCGATAAGATCATTCAGTTACTAACAATGATAGATTTTGGGCTATAAGAATGATTTATTTTCTTTGTACATTCAAGAATCCTATCTACATAAACAACGAACTAGCCACTTTGGAAACAAAAAGAGAATAAAAAAAAAAAGGCAAAGAAAGAAAAATAAACCAGGAAGAAATATCTATAGCGATTGTTTGCGACTATTTATGGCTTCACGTACTGCTTGTAGTGCTTCCGTCTTCATCTTATATCCATGATGATCAGGATTGGGGAACTCTGACAGTTTTACTTGTTGTTTATATTGCTTTATTGCTTCCACTCCCTTTTCGAAAAATGTTTCATACAGGGTAACAAATTTAGGACGATGAGTAGTTTGCGGATTGCCCATACCCAACAAATCAGCCATGACCAAAACTTGTCCTGAAGTATAAGGACCGGCACCAATACCAATAGTAGGGATATTAACTGCTTGTGTAATTTCTTGTGCCAATTTATTGGGAATGCATTCTAATAAAAATGCAAAGGCTCCAGCTTCTTGTAATGCTAAACAATCTTCATAAATTTCAACGGCTCGATTTGCATTATTACCTTGTAATTTAAACCCTCCCAAGGCATTATGATGTTGTGGAGTTAAGCCGACATGTGCCATAACCGGTATACCCAATTGAGTTAACCTTTTCACCGTTGGGGCCATCGATTTGTCACCCTCAATCTTAATGGCCTGTACTCTACCATATTTGATCATCTTGATGGCAGTTTGCGTTGCTTGTTCCAAACTTAATTCATAACTACCAAAGGGTAAATCTGCAATTAAAAATGATGTTGAATTACCCCGACTAACCAGTTTAACATGATACATCATTTCATCAAATGGTATTTGGTTTGTGTCTTCATATCCAAGTGCTACCATTGCCAATGAATCTCCAACCAAGGTAATATCTGCTTGAGCATGTTGAGCCCATTGTGCCGTGATGTAGTCATGCGCAGTAACCATGGTAATAGGTTCTTTATTTTGATATAATTGATAGATGTCACTTAAGGTACTACGTTGAGGTTTTTGTATTGATGGTATTTGTTGAACTGGACTCGAGGCGCTGGGCGCAATGTTATACGAGGAATATCGGATAAAACCATTGTGCTTATTCACACTGATGGGCCGTGTCAATCCAGCAATGGTTTTCAATGATTTTCTTCGTAAGTGTGTTCGAAACATTACTCTGAGTATGATATGATATTATGAATGTGTTGGAAAATTTTCTTTTCAAGGTTATGCGGCGTATTTTCAAAGTAGTCGTTTATACTTCGTATAATTGAGTAGTATTTGCATCAGATCAATTTTTCAGTAAAAAAAGGTAAAAAAAAAAAAAAAAAAAAACCTCGATGATTTGATGCACGGGTGTAAACTCAAATTCAACCGAAACCTGTTTCAACAACGACTGCAAATTGGTTAAATTTAACTTCGTCAAAGTTATCAAGAGTGACTCACGCTGGTCTTGTGAATTGCTTGGGTCGTGCATTGTATTCTGGTAGATTTTTTCCACCCAAACGTTCAGTCGGTTTTGCTCAATGACTTATGGTACGGTGTTTTGTACATCGCTGGATTAGTAATCTGCAAATGACATTCTTAAACTTTTTTGGGAGTTTTTTTCTTTTATTACCGCAGCGCATTAACAGCCGAGGATAATTGGAAGTTTATTTACGAATAATTACAGAGAGAGTCGGTCCGATATTTGTAACAGTGGATTGGTCCATATCAATGGATTTAGTTTACAATTGACCTAAGCGAATCCAACAAATATGTCAAAGAAACGCCAATAACCAAAAAGGAAATAAAAAACGCAACAGCAAAAAAGCCGAAAAAAGAAAAAAAAAAAAAAAAAAAAAAAAAGTCGAGACATAAAGCAACACTAATCATGCATCCAAGGGTTAGCAAGTGGCCAGTTTATAATTTACCTCACGCTTTCAAGGATAAGTTCATCATCGGGTAGCTTGTTCGTTTGCGACTTTGTGCAATATTTAAGTTATAGCAGACTTTTTTTATCTTTTCGATTCCAAAAAATTCCACCTCCAAGTTCTCTTTTTCTGTCTTTTTTTTTTTTTTTGATTTTTTTTTTTTTTTCTTTTGTTCTGGTTTCCGCAAAATATATAAACTGAGTCGTTGCTGCCACCAAATGTTTTCACGTTGCTTTAGTCAGATTTCACGCAATTGCAAACAATTGATACCAGGTTCAACTATACCAGTACCATTACGTTTATTTAGCACAACACCTTTACGCAAAATGCCTACTTTCGATAGTTCCTTTATTGCTAATCACACCTGTCTTCGTATTAAGGACCCTAAAGTTTCATTACCATTTTATGAAAAAAATTTCGGACTCAAGAAAATTGGTCAAATCAATTTGCCCGATAGAACCCTTTATGCCTTGGGTATTCAGGATGAAACTAATAAAGATTTGAAATGGACCGCCAGAGAAGGTATTTTGGAATTATGTCATCATCCAGGTTCTGAATCCGACCCCAATTTCAAAATCAATAATGGTAATGGGCCTGAATTCGGAGGATTTGGTCATATTTGTGTTTCTGTTGATAATATTGCTGCCACCGAAAAACATTTGTTGGCTGATGGTGTTGAATTTAAGAAAAAATTGAGTGATGGTAGACAAAAGAATATTGCTTTTGCCTTGGATCCAGATGGATACTGGATTGAATTAATTGAACATGGGGTTAATCGTGAAGAAGATAATACTAGTTTATCGAGTTATAAATTGAATCATACCATGGTTCGTGTTAGAGATCCCGAAGCCTCACTTAAATTTTATCGTGAAGTCTTGGGTTTCAAATTATTCACTAAAAAAGATTTCCCCGAAGCCAAATTTTCCTTATACTTTTTGGGTTATGAAAAACCCGGATTTAAAGAAGGTTCATTAGATATTGGTAGTCAAGCCGTTAAACAATCCGTATTGGAATTGACTCATAATTGGGGTACTGAATCCGATGATTCATTCAAGGGTTATCATGATGGTAATTCTACTGAAAATGGTGCTCCTCAAGGTTATGGTCACTTTGGGATTGCTTGTGATGATGCTGCCAAATTCTGTCAAGAAGTCGAAACCGAATTCGGTGATAAGGTTCAATGGGCGTTGAAGTACGGTAAAGGTCCTATTGCTTTTATCAAGGATCCTGATCAATATCAAGTTGAAATTTTCAGTAAAGATGCTTTCAATGACTGGGTTGATGGTAAACCTCCGTTTCCTTTATAAATTATAAACTAAATGTCTACTTTTCTAAATAAATATTTAACTTACCTTATCTTACATTTTGTGAAGTATGTTCGACGTAGCTAAGCCTTTTGCAGCAACATTTTTATATAACGTGCAAGACGATGTTTCGGACCTTTTGCCGTTGAAATTAAAAGAACTTCCGATCACAGCCCACCGGAATGTAGTAGAGATATAGTAGCAGTATCACGTGTGTGCATTACATCGACGTCACCAGCATCCCCGGATGCTGCAGTTGCGCATGAAAAAGCAAAAAAAAAAAAAAGAGAAACTTCCCCGATATTCTGGAACGAGCGAAAATTAAATCTGAATATATAAGCAATAAAGTCGCCTCCACACTTTATCACTGATTTTTTATTTTTTTTTTTTTTCTCTTCTTTCTTTCTTTCTTTCTTTCTTTTTTCTTCTCCTTGCTTCTTTTGTTCTTGCCTCGATATATAAATACTACATGCTTACCACTAGCTTTCGAAGTTATATTCCCGTTGCAACTTCTATTACTCGTTTATTAAAACCTTCATCTCCGATTTCGAATCAATTACTCAAACGTTCATTCACCACATCTACAATGGTCTCTCAAGCTGCTACTCAAAAAATCCAATCTTTGATTAAGGAACACCCTGTGTTTGTTGCCTCTAAGTCTTACTGTCCTTACTGTCAAAAGACCAAGAACACCTTGTCTTCCATAACCAAGGATGCCTACGTTATCGAATTGGATGAAGAATCCGACGGTGGTGAATTACAAGAAGCTTTATATGAATTAACTGGCCAAAGAACCGTGCCTAATGTTTTCATTGGTGGTGAACACATTGGTGGTAATTCTGATTTACAAGCCTTACACTCTCAAGATCAATTGGCACCCAAGATTAAATCTGTGTTGTAAGATTGTTTCTTGTCTTTATAAATGATTATGCTTTATAATACAAATTAAATTCGGTTCTTCCCGAGATCCAAGTTCCAATTATTATATAATGTAGAGTTCAATTGAGCTGTTTAAGTAGACCTCCGATGTCGTTAGAAATGCCTTCATTTTGACGTGCGCGAGTCAAACTAATTTTTTTTTTTTCTCTATGATTTTTTGAGTGTAATGATGGGGAGTGAAAAAAAAAAAAAAAAAAAAGAGCGCTTGAAAAATCGCTTTGGAGATTAGAGATTAGACAAGAAATCAACCAACCCAAGGCCACTAAAAATTCAAGCATGTCCAACATTGGTTTACAAGTCCGTCAGGCCGTTCCCTCCATTGATCCAATCGTGGCCGATTATGCCGTGGGTTACATTCAACATGTCTCTAGCTCGACCGAAGATAGTGTTGTTGCACAACAAGTTGATATTGATCAAGAAATGCTGTACATTAAAGATTTACTCGTGGATGCCGGTGGTGTTGAAGATAAAGTAACAAAATTATATCAAACATTAAGCGAACAATTAAATAAAAAATTACAAGATAATATTGCCAAATTGGAAGTTACTGGTGATACCTCCAAAAGATTATTGGATATTAATTTATTACGTCAAAATAATAATAAAAGAGATATTAATTCTTCATTGGCTTTACTAAGTGCCAGTAATAATATTGAACATACCGGGAGACAAATGGAAAGTAGAGTTGATAAAAAGAAGTTGGAAAAACAAGAACGTAAAATTGCCAAGAAGGTGGCTAAAAGAGATAATCAATTTGTTCAATACGAAGCTTCTAAACTTTTAAACGAAAAGAAACAAGAAGATTACGATTCATTCTTTTTGGAAATTAATCCTCTTGACTTTGGTTCAAGTGCAGGTAAATCAAAAGATATTAAACTTGATAACTTTGATTTATATGTGGGTGATGGTCAAAGAATTTTAAGTGAATCATCATTAACTTTAGCTTATGGAAGAAGATATGGTCTCGTTGGTCAGAATGGTATTGGTAAATCGACATTATTAAGAGCGTTATCAAGAAGAGAATTAAATATCCCCAAACATATATCCATTTTACACGTTGAACAAGAAATTCGTGGTGATGATACTCTTGCATTACAAAGTGTATTAGATGCTGATGTTTGGCGTAAAAATTTACTTCAAGAAGAAGGAAAAATTTCAGAAAGAATTACTGAAATTGAAAAATTAAGAGCAGAATTTGAAGAAGAAAGTAATGAAGTAAGAAAATTGGATAATGAACGTGAAGATTTAGATAAACATTTACAAGATATAAGTGAAAAATTATATGAAATGGAATCTGATAAAGCTGAAAGTAGAGCTGCCGCCATTTTATATGGTTTGGGTTTTACCAAAGAATCTCAACATTTACCTACTAAATCATTTTCTGGTGGTTGGAGAATGAGATTATCATTAGCCAGAGCTTTATTCTGTAAACCAGATTTATTATTGTTGGATGAACCTTCCAATATGTTGGATGTTCCTTCTATTACTTATTTGGCCAAATATTTACAAGGTTATGAAGCCACTGTATTGGTGGTTTCTCACGATCGTGCATTCTTAAATGAAGTTGCCACCGATATCATTCATCAACACTCTGAAAGATTAGATTATTATCGTGGTTCCAATTTCGATTCTTTCTATAGTACTAGAGAAGAAAGAATTAAGAATCAACGTCGTGAATATGAAAATCAAATGGCTTATCGTAAACATTTACAAGCTTTTATTGATAAGTTTAGATATAATGCTGCCAAATCTTCAGAGGCTCAATCTCGTATCAAGAAATTGGAAAAATTACCTGCTTTGGAAGCTCCTGAAGATGATAGAACTGTTACATTCAAATTTCCTGATCCTGATGGAATTTCTCCTCCTATTTTACAAATGCAAGAAGTTACTTTTGGTTATAGCCCTGATAAAATACTATTGAAAAATGTTGAATTAGACGTTCAAATGGATTCTCGTATTGCATTCTGTGGTGGTAATGGTACCGGTAAAACTACATTATTAAAATTATTAATGGAAAAATTAACTCCTTTAGGTGGTCAAGTTAATCGTAATGGTAGATTAAGAATTGGTTATTTTGCTCAACATCACGTTGATGCCATGGACTTGAATCTTTCAGCCGTTTCATGGATGTCCCAAACCTACCCCGGTAAGTCCGATGAAGAATATAGACGTCACTTGGGTTCATTCGGTATTACCGGTACACTTGGTTTACAAAAAATGCAATTGTTATCTGGTGGTCAAAAATCCAGAGTTGCATTTGCCGCATTGTGTTTAACTCAACCCCACATTTTGATTCTAGATGAACCTTCCAATCACTTGGATACACAAGGTTTGGATGCATTGGCTGAAGCCTTGAACAATTTCAAGGGTGGTGTATTAATGGTTTCTCACGATGTTTCCATCATTGAAAGTGTATGTAACGAAATTTGGGTTAGTGAAGATGATACCGTCAAGAGATTTCCTGGTAATATCCATGATTACAAGAAACATATTCTTGCTGCTGCTGACGCATCCGGTGTTGTCAAGAAGCATTAAGTGTATAAGTATAGTCAATGTACATCTTTGTATAAATCGTCAAGTGTAGTACAGTCACCAAAATAAACGTAAATCTCGCGCAGACACTGAAAACGCCAAAAAAGAGAAACAAACAAAAAAAGAAAGTGAGACAATATAAGAAAAAGGAATACAAATCAAAAGCATATGCAAAAAGATAATTGAGTCCTTCATCCTGAAAGCATATATATATAGCACATTGCAATTTCACAAACAAACAGTCTTATACAAATAGGCATACCAAACTGCCATTTTTTTTGCTGTTAAAATTCTCTTCGAATTTAGACTATTTGAATCACTTGTTCCCCAGAAAAAAAAAAAAAAAAAAAAAATAAGACACCAAAAAACAAACCAGAACAAGGAAACAAACGATGTTTCTGTTTGGTCAATTATCTCTCAAGTCAAAATTTGGACTAGGAATACTACTATCGTATACTTCATTTGAAGTATATATGCAGATCAGGACTCGATATCTAGTTCACTCCCGTCAACAACAATTTGAAAAGCTTACCAAAGATCTTACAACCGATGATGATTCAGTTCAGAAATATAAATCGGCTACCGTGTCAGGAATGTTCGTCAACCCTTTTCATGAATACCGTCCTCAAACGGGATTTGAATTTTTATTGGTGAGGCTCATGGAAGCCATTGAGAGTTTTTATGGTAATAAAATTGAAATTCATGATAAATATCCATCATCTATTGGTGAATATCAAGAAGTTGGTGACATTCTTAAAAGTCATACTCCAAATTTGGAACTTTTAAGACATAATTCAAGAATTTTACAGCATTGTTTTGCCAGTAATGATTTTTCTGGTATCAATACAACATCTTCAAAGTGGTTTAAAGTGTTTACCGAGTCATTACCTGCCATAAATGATCAAATGATTTTCACTTGGTTGGGTCAGTCTTGTTCTTTGGTACAAATTGGTGGATTAAATTTTTTAACTGATCCAATAATTAGTGATCATTTATTTAACCCCGCCATTGGTCCTAAAAGATTAATTAAATCACCCATGTCTTTTGAAGATATTAAGTATGCCACCAATGATAAACTCAACTTTGTATTAGTGTCTCATGATCATCCTGATCATTTGGAAATGGATTTTGCCAAAAAAATTGGAAATTCATCTACTTGGATCGTTCCATTAGGTTTGAAAAAAAAATTAGCAAGAAAGGGGATTTATAATATTATTGAAATGGATTGGTGGGATACTGTTCCCTTAAATGATTTTATGAATTTACAATCAGATTCAAAGAGTGAAATTCCAGATAAATATGAAGTTGTATGCCTTCCAACTATGCATTGGTCAGGTAGATATATTCTTGATTCTAATCAATCATTATGGGCTTCATTTCTTATTAAAAGAAACGGTAAAGCTATTTTATATCATGCTGGAGATACTGGTTATTGTGATGAATTATTTGAATTAGTAGGAAAATTACATGGTCCCTTAACTTTGTCATTATTACCCATTGGTCAATATTGTCCATCATGGCATCAAAAACCACGTCATATTTCACCCGAAGAATCAATAAAGGTGGTGAATCATTTATCATCTAAATTTATGATGGGAGTTCATTGGGGAACATTTAAATTAAGTTCTGAACCAATTTTAGAACCTAAGAATTTATTGTTGGATTTAAGTACTCATTTGGGGAAATCTAAATTTTATAAAGTTCCTGAATTTGGTTTTAGTTATATATATGATTTAAATCAAGAAATTGAAATTTCAACCAAAGATCAACTGTGAACTTACAATTAGCATAAAAATTATTTAGAAATAATAAAAATGAATTTTTCAATACTTGCATGTGTTAAGCAACAGATCTTTTGATACTTGCACTTGTTAAGCAACAGATCTTTTGATTTTTACCACAAACGAGAAGTAAGAAATTTCTACAAGTCAGAAATTGCAAAATTAGTCTATTTATTATCCATGCTAAATGTCTTCCGTGATCAAATAATAAAAATAAAGAGAACGGACACAAATCTATATAAAGGGAAAAAAAGGTAAAAAACAATAACGAAACAATGAAGCAAAAGAGAAAAGGGAGTGGAAAAGAGAACGTGTAAAATCAAAACAGGGAAAAGCAAACGAGAAATAGAAGGAAGACAATATTGAAATCAATTATTGTAATACATGAGGTAAAGGAATACCAAATCACTTAAAACATAATTGAAAACAAGAAGAAATAAATAGTAGCAAAACTTCATGAGACAAGAAGGAATAAATAGTAGCAAAACTTCATGAGACAAGAAGGAAAAAAAAAAAAAAAAAAAAGTAAAAAAAAAATATATTACGGTATGAAATGAGGTTTATGGGACATCATAAACGAAAAACAACCATGCACGATGAATTAATAATGCAGTTGAGGAACTAATGTACAAGCCAATTATTGAAATAGGGATAAATAAGCCAGATAAATTCGTAATGAAGCGAATAAATCCAGGATGAGGAAAGATGCATATTGGAAGGATTAAAATTATTATAATTCGGAATTATCCAAGAAGAAATAATTACCATTAGATTTTTGTTCTTTATCCATTTGAGAATCTAATTTATTAATTCTTGGTCTAAAAGAGTTTGGATCTCTTCTAAAAGTAACATTTAAATTCTTTAAAAATTTATTACAACCAGTTAATAAAGATTCAGGACTTCTGGCAATAGCATCTTTTGAAGGTTGACCTTCAAAAACAATCACTCTATCAGCCAAATAAGTAGCCATAATAAAATCATGCTCAACAATAAAAGCAGTCTTTTTAGAATGAAGAATAAATCTTCTAATAACTTTTGAACAAATAATACGTTGTTCAGAATCCAAATAAGCAGAAGGTTCATCAATCAAATAAATATCAGCTGGAATACCCAATGCTAAAACAATGGCAACTCTTTGTAATTCACCACCAGATAAAGTTTGAACTTCTTGATCAATAATATTATCAATTTTTAAAGGTTTAACCACATCAGTTTGAAATTGAGGATGTAAGAAAGCAGCTCTAATTTTTTTAAAAAATAATTGTCTAACGGTACCTGGGAATTTAGGAGCAATTTTTTGAGGTTTCATAGAAATATTTAATTTAGGAATTTCTTTACCATTATCAGGAGCAATAGCACCAGCTAATAATTTACAAAAAGTAGTTTTACCAGTACCATTTTCACCCATCATAACCAAAATTTCTGAATCAGTAAAATCACCACTTTCAATAGTTAAATGGAAATCACCTTGAGTCTTTTCCATATTTGGATAAGATAATGCATTGGTACGATCCAAGATTAAACCATCAGCTGCATCAGCCAATTTAAATTGTAATGATTCAGTTCTAAATCTCATATTTTCAGTTGGAATATGACCATCCAAAAAGATATTAATACCTTCTCTAACAGAAGCAGGTAAAGTAACAACACCATAAACAGAAGGAGCTCCGTATAAAATACAAACAAAATCAGATAAATAATCCAAAACAGATAAATCATGTTCAACACAAATAACGTAACGAGTTGGATCTAATAAAGATCTAATAATTTCAGCAGCTCTTAATCTTTGTTTAACATCCAAATAAGAAGAAGGTTCATCAAACATATAAACATTGGCATCTTGAACACAAGTCATACCAAGAGCAAATCTTTGTAATTCACCACCAGATAATTGAGCAACTTCTCTTTTCAAAAGACCTTGTAATTCCAAAACATTTAAAATATATTTTAAAGAATCTTTACGTTCTAATTTACTCTTTAAAATTCCACCAACATCTTTAACAGGAGATTTAGCCAAAGCTCTTGGAATATTATCAACATATTGAGGTTTAATAATAGCTTTAATATTATCTTCCAAAACTTTAGTAAAATAATTTTGTAATTCAGAACCTCTAAAATGTTTTAAAATTTCTTCCCAATCAGGAGGATCATCATATCTACCTAAATTTGGTTTTTGTTTACCAGCCAAAATTTTTAAAGCAGTAGATTTACCAATACCATTGGTACCAACCAAACCTAAAACTTGACCAGGTCTTGGAGTAGGTAATCTATGTAATTTGAAAGAATTGGCAGAATATCTATGAGTAGTTTGAGATTCTAAATTGGTGGGTAAATTAATAATATTAATAGCATCAAAGGGACATTTTTTAACACAAATACCACAACCAATACATAAAGTTTCTGAAATAAAGGCAATTTTGGAGGTGGGAGTAACTTCAATACATAATTTACCGGTTTTAACCACAGGACAACCCTTACGACATTCTTGTCTACACTTTTTGGGTTTACACTTGTCAGTGGAGACAATTGCAATTCTGGTACCTTTTGAACTCATGGTTTCTTCTCTCTTAAGTTTTTTTTTTATTCTTCGTTAAGGTAGATCTTCTCAACACTCAGGATACGTGAAAATGTCTATGATATTCTCGGAAGGAACTAGAGACCAGATGGAAGTCGAAATTGGGAGTAGTATAAAGAAAAGAAAGGCTATTTTGAAGATTACAACTCTCTCTCTCTTTTTTTTTTTTTTTTTTTTTTTTTTTTTTTTTTTTTTTTTTTTCTTTGGCTGATTGTACTTGTGTATTTTTCAGCTTGTGTACACTATAATTTTTCACTCAAATTTTTTTCATTTTAATTGTTTTTTTTTTTTCTGTTTGTATGTGTTTTCAATAAAGCATCGCATTTCTTTTTTCTTTTTGTTTCTTTTATTTTTGCTTACTTCTAGCAGAAAAATTGATGTTTGAGAAATAAGCCAAAATGGTCCTGCACACAGCGCATTGTCAGCACCCGGGATCGAAACACTAGCGAGACGGGGGACCCAGAATTACACACGGGCACAGTACTTAAGCGCAATGAGCAGCGCGTAAACGTGAGCATGTCTTACATTTTGACTTCCTTCTATTGGCTAAGAAGTAACACCCACTCAGTAGCATATTACAATACAACACGATTATCTACAACGCCAATTGCCTGCTGACTGAACTGACATCATTGTATCTGATGGTATCAGTGTATCTGATGGTATCAGTGTATCTGCTAGTGAGCTTTGTTGTAGATGTATGCTTCTCGGAACAGCATCCAATTACACCAGCATCTTCTTGGTAACAACAACACAAAAAAAAGAGAGAAGAAAAGAAATGGAAGAAACATCATCAGATGATTGTGGTGTACGGGTGCATTGTTCATTGATCTTCGAAAAAAAAAAGAACAAGAACAAGACAAAAGAAAAAAGAAAAAAGAAAAAAGAAAAAAGAAAAAGAAATACGAGCGGGTAACTTTATTTGAATTGTGTGTTTATATATATTTGTGTCGTGCAATTACCAAGAAAAGAAATCATGGGCGGGTAATCCCCCCCAAAACAAAAAGACCCACACACCACTTTTTATTTTTCCCGCTATCCTTTATAAACAGCTTGATTTCCGCCAATTTCGATTTTTTTTCGGGTTTCACACATTTGGGCCTTCTTTACAAATTGGCTCAGTATGGCAAAATTTCATCTCCCCGGTTGTATATATTGACTTTTTTTTTATCTTATCGGGGTTTCATTTCTATTTTTGGTTTTTGCAGCTATTTCCTTTCTGGTACTGCGTCCCTGAATCATAATGACTTTCCAACCACGCTGAGTCACTTTACCACTTGTTGTCAATACCAAGTCACATTTATGATATACCACGGCTATCATTTTGTCATGTTGGCGTTGATCATGCAGTCATACGGCTGCAAAAAAAAATTGAAAAAAGGTTGGTCGAAATAATTCATAAATCTGGCCGGGGCCAAATGCTGACTGTGATGATGATACCTTGTCACCAATTTTATCTTTACTATGTTTCCTAATATCGGTGTTAGTGGATATTGGATTGCATGCTATCACTTATTGTTACTTTGAATGTATCAATATAATCAATACTCACATGCTTGAGCTTTCACCAATCTAACCCTTTTGATGGCGGCTTAACAGCGTATATCAATTCTTCGTTGCTTGAGGGTTTGTGTTTATGATGGCTACCGCTGTGCCAAACATTTTGGAAGTAAGTCAACACTGTTTGTCTTATAAAAGACAAAGATTCCTTTTCAAAATGTTTGACATTGAACAAGTTATCACGAACTCACATCCTCTCTCCATCGATTCATATCCTGATCATTTCATTCATGTCCTGATCATTTCATTTATGTTCTGATCATTCATGTCCTGATCATTTCGCCATGTGAAAGATAAACAATCTCTTGTAGTGCTACATTTTCATTTTGTGAAATGTACAACAAAGCCAATATTCTTCCGATGAAGCAATTGATTTTATTTAACAAATCATTGAATAATATAGCAATCTCAGCAGCGGTAGTATTGATTGACATAACACGAATCAAAGCGATACAAAAACAGATCAAAGGATCTTGAGTCAAAAGTAAACTCAAGAATACGACTTTTGGAAAAAAAACCTTACCAAAAAATAAAATCGAAGAAAAACATACACAGGCAGAAAAATCGACGGTAAACAGAAAAAACGACGGTAAAACAGAGGAGAAAAAAAAAAAAAAAAAAAAAAAAAAAAAAATGGCAGGGGGAATAGAAGAAGAACAAAAAAAAAAAAAAAAATTACCTTACTGAAAAACATAAGGAACGTTCCGTAACCTTTCCCCTACCTATCCATACGCATTAATTAGATTACATTTCCTTGTAATTGAACTAAATTGTGGTTAATCATTTACATCTTTTTCATACCTCATAAAATCTTTTGATTGAATCTTACAGAAATCTCGGGAACGGGCAATCTGGAGAATTTCATTTTACATCAACAAGAATCAATAGAACCCACAAACATTCCACCCTAATTTTTTTTTTTTTTTCTATCATCCAATATCTTCTTTTAAGTCCTAGGATTGGTTGATTTGATAGTGGAAACAAAGATTTCACTATTCACTGGACCTAGCATATTCACAAATCAAGTGGATTGGTCTCCACTTTCTTTTTGTTTTTCCTTTTTTCTTTTTTTTTTTTTTTTTCTATTTGGTTGTTCCCTTCTATCGTGTCCCACTTGAATCAAGGTGCCATATAGATACTGTGAATAACAATTCAATTTAACCCCAAGGGCTTCAATTATTTTCGAAGCATAAAATTTATTTGTTTCGTCTTGAAAATCACGTCGTCAAAGTCAATCCAATTTACATTCAATTTTCACTGCTGCAAAATATCAATCAATCAAAAATTTACATATTATAAAATGGTTAAGCCATACATACCCCAAGAAGCTGCTCAAAATCCTGAGCTTTATGGTTTGAGAAGATCTCATCGTGAAAGACGAGGTGCTGCTATTGTTGAAAGTGATGAAAGTGATGATGAAGAACTTAAACCCAAAAAGAAATCAAGACGTAGTGCGGCAGCTCAACAAGATTATAATGAAGATGAAGAAGATGATGATGAAGAAAATGCTGAAGATGATGATGATGATGAAGATGAAGAATTTACCGTGAATACAAAGAAGCGTAAATCAAATATTAATAAATCTCGATCTACAACCAAAAAATTTAATGGTAGAGGATTTCCAAAAATTAAAAAACAAAATTCTCCTTCTCCACCACAAGAATTAAGATTTTCAGCTAGAAATAGTAAACAAGTTAATTATGTGGTTGATTATGATGATGATGAAGATTTACTTGAAAGTGGACCCGAATTTGATGAAGATGGTGATGAAGCAAGTGGTGATTATTATTATTATCAACAAGCCATCGAAGCTGAAGAAGAACGAGGAATTGATTTGGTAATGGATCATCAATTAAATGAAGAAATTACTGAACCAACTAATGAACCTAAACTTGATTATCTTTTCAAAATTAAATGGTCAGATGCTTCTCATTTACATAATACCTGGGAATCATGGACTAATTTAAAAAATATGAAAGGATTTAGAAAAGTTGAAAATTATATTAAACAATTTATAATTATTGATCAAGAAGTTAGAAATGATCCATTAACTACTAAAGAAGATATTGAAGCCATGGATATTGAACGTGAAAGAAAACGTGATGAACAAGATGAATATACTCACGTAGAAAGAATTGTTGATAGTGATCGTTTTGAAAATGATGAAGGTGAATCAAAATTACAATATTATGTTAAATGGAAACGTCTTTATTATGATGAATGTTCTTGGGAAGATGCTGAAAAAATTGCTGAAATTTCTCCAGATCAAGTATCTCGTTATCAACAAAGATTAAAATCAAAAATTTTACCTAATTTATCAGCTAATTATCCTCAATCTCAAAGACCAAGATTTGAAAAATTATCTAAACAACCATTATTTATTAAAAATGGTGAATTAAGAGATTTTCAATTAACTGGTTTAAATTGGATGGCATTTCTTTGGTCTAGAAATGAAAATGGAATTTTAGCAGATGAAATGGGTCTTGGTAAAACTGTTCAAACAGTTAGTTTCCTTTCATGGTTAATATATGCCAGAAGACAAAATGGTCCACATATAGTGGTGGTACCTCTTTCAACAATACCTGCATGGCAAGAAACTTTTGAAAAATGGGCACCCGATGTAAATTGTATTTATTATTTGGGAAATACCGAAGCAAGAAAAAATATTAGAAATTATGAATTTTTTTCAACTAATAACAAACCAAAATTCAATATTTTACTTACCACTTATGAATATATTTTAAAGGATAGATCTGAATTAGGATCAATTAAATGGCAATTTTTGGCAGTTGATGAAGCTCATCGTTTAAAAAATGCCGAATCATCACTTTATGAATCCTTAGCATCTTTTAAAGTAAGTAATAGATTATTAATTACTGGTACTCCTTTACAAAATAATATGAAAGAATTGGCTGCATTATGTGATTTTTTAATGCCAGGTAAATTTAGCATTGAACAAGAAATTGATTTTGATTCACCAGATGAAAAACAAGAACTTTATATTAAAGATTTACAAAAAAAAATTCAACCATTTATATTAAGAAGATTGAAAAAAGATGTTGAAAAATCCCTTCCTTCAAAAACGGAAAGAATTTTAAGAGTTGAATTATCTGATCTTCAAACTGATTATTATAAAAATATTATTACTAAAAATTATTCAGCTTTGAATGCAGGTAATAAAGGTTCTCAAATTTCATTATTAAACGTAATGAGTGAATTGAAAAAAGCATCTAATCATCCATACTTATTTGATGGTGCTGAAAATAGAGTTCTTATTAAGGCAGGTTCTGAATCAAGAGAAAATATTTTACGAGGAATTATCATGAGTTCTGGTAAAATGGTATTATTAGAACAATTATTAACTAGATTAAAGAAAGAAGGTCATCGAGTTTTGATATTTTCTCAAATGGTTAGAATGTTAGATATATTGGGTGATTATATGTCTATCAAAGGTTATCAATTTCAAAGATTGGATGGAGGTATTGCATCAGCTCAAAGAAGAATTTCAATTGATCATTTTAATGCACCTGATTCTCGAGATTTTGCATTTCTTTTATCAACAAGAGCTGGTGGTCTTGGTATTAATTTAATGACCGCTGACACGGTTATTATTTTTGATTCTGATTGGAATCCTCAGGCTGATTTACAAGCAATGGCCAGAGCTCATAGAATTGGTCAAAAGAATCATGTTTCTGTTTACAGATTTGTTAGTAAGGATACGGTTGAAGAAGAAATTTTGGAAAGAGCCAGAAAAAAGATGATTTTAGAATATGCCATTATTTCATTAGGTATAACTGATCCAAATTCAAAGAAGAGTAAAACTGAACCTTCAGCAGGTGAATTGACTCAAATTTTAAAGTTTGGTGCTGGTAATATGTTTAAAGCAAGTGATAATCAAAAGAAATTAGAAGATTTGAGATTAGATGATGTTTTAAATCATGCTGAAGATCATGTAACTGCTCCTGATTTAGGTGAATCTAATTTAGGTTCTGAAGAATTTTTGAAACAATTTGAAGTTACCGATTATAAAGCTGATGTTGAATGGGATGATATAATTCCACAAGAAGAATTAGCTAAATTAAAGGATGAAGAAAAGAAGAGAGCTGATGAAGCTTTCTTAAAGGATCAAGTTGCTATGTATTCTAGAAGAAAAGCTGCAGTTAGACAACTTAATGGTGGTGCCTCAAGTGATGAAGATGATAATGATGATAGTGAATTAGATCCTGAAACTGGTAGGGGTGGTAGAAATGCCAGAAGGAGAAATGCTGATAATCATCAATTATCCGAAAAGGAAATCAGAGGTATTTATAGATCGATTTTAAGATTGGGTGATTTATCCGGAAAATGGGAACAACTTGTTGAAGATGGTAGTATAACGAATAAAAATCCTGTTTTAATCAAGCATGCATATAATGAAATTATTAGTACGTCCAAACAATTGGTAAAAGAAGAAGAATCAAGAAGGACCAAAGTATTGGCTGAATTGGAGAAGAAGGCGATGGAACTGAAAGATAAGAATATTACAAATGAAGATGGTACGAACCTGATGGCATTGTGGGTTGCCAAAAAGAAAGAAAAGAAGGCGGTACTTTTTGATTATCAGGGAGTGAAAAATATTAATGCTGAAATAGTATTGGCTAGACCTCAAGATATGAAAATGTTAGAAAGCATTGTACCCAAGGAAAACCCTACCAAATTTGAATTACCCAAATATCCTAAACAAGTTACTTCGTGGAGTTGTGAATGGTCACCAAGAGATGATGCCATGTTATTGGTTGGTGTTTATAAGTTTGGTTATGGTCAATGGGTTCAAATTAGAGATGATCCTTTATTAGGTTTACAAAATAAGTTATTTTTGGAATCCATTAATCCTAAAGCTACCAAAGAAGAAAAAGTGATTAAAAAGGTACCTGGTGCTGTACATCTCGGAAGACGAGTTGATTATTTGTTCAGTTTGTTAAGAGGTGATGATGAATCTTCTTCCACCACATCAGCCAATGGAAGCAATATAGGAGTTGGTGCCAACGGTGCCAATCCTACTGCTAAGAAAAGAATAAGAAAAGTTAACCCATCGCATACTAATGGCAGTACGACCAATGAAGGTAATTCTACTCCCACCATTAAGAAACAATCTGGTAAATCCCAATCACCTGAAGTTAATCCCATTAGACCCAAAAAACGGAAGAGACCAGAAGAAGCTCCACCACGAACTAAGGTTAAACAAGAGGAAGAAACTGCTGATCTTGAATATGAAAGTATGGATGAGGGATACTGTAAAGGAACATTGAAACCAGTGTCTAAATCCTTAATGAAATTACACAAGGGTAATAAAGGTTTGGATAAGCATGAATGGGCCAATACTTTAAGAAAAGAATTACTTAACATTGGTGATTACATCAATGGTGCCGCATCCAAACTGTCACAAGTTGATAAGACTAAAAAACACTTGTGGTCATATGCTGGATTATACTGGCCCGCCAAAGTTCCGAGCCGTAAAATCACCGATATGTACACTAGAATCAAAACCCAATCTGCAGCACCCAAGAAGCCAAAGGGTGCTTAGACTACTCCCCTCCATCCAATTCTCTTTTGTTCTTTCTCTTACATTTTTTACTTCGTTGTCATATATATTTTCTACTTGAGACTGGAGATGCTATAATACTCTCCATTCAGCTGCATGTTTCATTTATATACTCATCACGCACATGCGCACCCTTACATATTACATACACATAAATACCTCATAATGTTAATGAAAAGTCCCTCGTAGCAGCTCATATTGGTTCGGATTGACGTGAAGCAGTCCGTTGATTGTGGGTCAATGTTCTGTTTCGGGTAACCCCCCCTAGTTTGATCTTTGGTCTGAATTCTTTCTTTCTTTCTTTCTTTTTTTTTTTTTTTTGTTTGGTTTCCTGCTTCTAAACTCATCTCGCCATTTGTGTAACTCCCTTGTTCTCTGTTTTTTTCTTTTTTTTTTTTTTTTTTTTTTTTTTTTTTTTTCCACTTCTTTGTCGTTTTTGGTGCGAATAAGTTTACAAACACAAAAATTTTCCAGCGCTAATTCCCTTTTTTTTTTTTTTTTTTTCAATTCCCTTCCTCCTTTGTAAACGCGGGCAAAATGCTATACTAAGAAAACAAAAAAAAGAATAGCGAGAAAAAAGCGAAAAAAGAAAAAAAAAAAAAGAAAAAAGAGAAGAAAAAAAGAAAGAGAATAAATCATCGACAAACATAAACTGATACTACTACTTCTTCTTCTTGTAGAATAACCCCTAGTTCCACATAAATCATCACTCCCCTTTTTTTTATTGTCTTTTTTTCCTTCGTTTACCTTAAACAAGAAAAAAAAAACAAAAACTTTTCATAAAAAAAAGTAAAAAAAAAAAAGAAAAAACCTTTTAAAAAAAAAAAAAATACATATATTTTAAAAAAATCCCAAAAAAAAATATATATATAAAGATGTCTGCCGCCACCGACGCCAACCAAGTTCAAGAAACCTTGGAAAAGTTGTCCATCGACTCCCCAGCTGCTGGTTCCGAATCAAATGCTGCCACCTCCACTGAACAAGAAGACCAAGGTGAAGCTTCTCAAGTTGCCGACACCTCTGCTTCTTTGTACGTTGGTGAATTGAACCCTTCTGTTAACGAAGCTTTGTTGTTCGATGTCTTTTCCCCTATTGGTCAAGTCTCTTCCATCAGAGTTTGTCGTGATGCCGTTACCAAGAAATCCTTGGGTTACGCTTACGTTAACTACCACAAATTTGATGATGGTGAAAAAGCCATTGAAGACTTGAACTACGGTCTTATTGAAGGTCGTCCATGTCGTATCATGTGGTCTCAAAGAGATCCTTCTTTGAGAAGAAATGGTGATGGTAACATCTTTATTAAAAACTTACACCCTGCCATTGACAACAAGGCCTTACATGACACCTTTTCTGCCTTTGGTAGAATCTTGTCCTGTAAAGTTGCTACTGATGACATGGGTGTTTCCAAATGTTTCGGTTTCGTTCATTACGAAACCGCTGAAGCCGCCGAAGCTGCCATTGAAAACGTTAACGGTATGTTGTTGAATGACCGTGAAGTTTACGTTGGTAAACACGTTTCCAAGAAGGATCGTGAATCTAAATTTGAAGAAATTAAGGCTAACTTCACTAACGTTTACGTTAAAAACATTGATTTGCAATTTAGTGAAGAAGAATTCAAGAAAATGTTTGAATCTTATGGTGCCATCACTTCCATTTACTTGGAAAAGGATCAAGAAGGTAAATCCAAGGGTTTTGGTTTCGTTAACTTCGAAAACCATGAATCTGCCATTAGAGCCGTTGATGAATTAAATGATAAAGAAATCAATGGTCAAAAGATTTACGTTGGTAGAGCTCAAAAGAAGAGAGAAAGATTGGAAGAATTAAAGAAACAATATGAATCTACCAGATTAGAAAAATTGGCCAAATATCAAGGTGTTAATTTATTCGTCAAGAATTTGGATGATACTATTGATTCTGAAAAATTGGAAGAAGAATTCAAACCTTTTGGTACCATCACCTCTGCTAGAGTTATGGTTGATGAAGCTGGTAAATCTAAGGGTTTCGGTTTCGTTTGTTTCTCTTCTCCAGAAGAAGCTACTAAAGCCATCACTGAAATGAATCAACGTATGGTTTTGGGTAAACCATTATACGTTGCCTTGGCTCAACGTAAAGACGTTAGACGTTCTCAATTGGAACAACAAATCCAAGCTCGTAACCAAATGAGAATGCAAAACGCTGCCGCCACTGGTGGTATTCCAGGTCAATTCATTCCTCCAATGTTTTACGGTCAACAACCAGGTTTTTTCCCACCAAATGGTAGAGGTAATGGTCCATTCCCACCTAACCCTCAAATGATGTTACCAAGAGGTCAAATCCCACCTCCACAAGGTCAATGGCCAAGACCAGGTCCTAACGGTCAACCAGTTCCAGTTTACGGTATGCCACCAGTTTACGGTGGTGACTTTCAAAATCCTGCTGGTGCTCAAGGTGGTGCTGGTTTAAACCAACGTCAACAAAGAGGTTACTACCCAAACAACAACAACAACAACAATAACCGTAACCAAGTCAAAGGTCGTCACACCAGAGACTTAGCTGCCATTATTGCTAGTGCTCCAGTTGATCAACAAAAGAGAATCTTGGGTGAAGAATTATACCCAAAGATTGTTTCTACTGGTAAGGCTCAAGAACCAGAAGCTGCTGGTAAGATCACCGGTATGATGTTGGACTTGGACAACCAAGAAATCTTGGCCTTGTTGGAAGATGATGAATTATTCAACAACCATTTCGAAGATGCTTTGACCGCTTTCGAAGAATACAAGAAATCTTCTGAAGGTGCTGCCACTGAAGTTCAAGCTTAAATGTGAAAATTTTACGGGGTTGTTTGTGTTTTTTTTTTTTTTTTTTTTTTTTTATTTTTTTTATTTTAGTTGAAAAAGAAAGAAAAAGAAAGAATGAGAAATGTTAATTCTTTGTAATGATGTATTTTAGTTGATACTAGGGCTTATCCATATATTATATTATGATATTTGTTTAGTTATATGATTTTTGTAGATTGATCAGACGAGCCACGATGGACTTCCAGAAGAATCCGAGCAACCGTTGCTGATGGAACTCGAGAGAAAAATACAACCGAGAAATCTAACCTCAATCGGGAAAACATCCATACACCCATACAATCTTCCAAATATTTCACCGCGTGATATTCTGAAATGTGTTTTTGTGTGAGAATAATAATATTATTAGTTTTTCTTCTCCATTGATTGCTAACGGCTTAGCAGAATACAACATTTTGAATAATTAGTATATATTCTAAATAAAATCACCAATTTTAAATTTTACCTAATTGAATTATTGTTCTTTATTCGTCTCAATCAAAATTATTCCTAAATTTTTCAAAACTTTTCAAAACTTTGAGTTCAATTGACTAGCAAGGTGAAAGAAAAAATCAAAGAGCAGTATAGAATTATTGAACCCCTTAACTTTGATTATCGTATTGCTCGAGTTCTAAAAATTTAATAATTTACCAACAAACTGTTTTTAAATTCCAATTACCTTTTTGAGGAAGTTATAATAGTAAATAACTAACCTATCTTGAACAATATTCGACACCGTATCGAGCAATTTAAATATAGTCAACTTTCAATATGGTTGTCACAAAAAGTAATTCTTTCCAACCTCAAGATAAGTTTGGTGAGTTATATGCTTATCCAGCCAAGGGTAAAACCGTATCACCTCAAGATTTTAGTGACAACAAGAAATTAAACTTGAGTGGTCGTGTCCTTAATGTGATGCCTCTGTTACCCACACAAATCATCAAGACTTTAGATCTGGAAACTGATCAAGAAAAATGGGATGTGGAACCAGTTAGGGGTAATTCGGCTTTATATTCTTCACAATTTTTTTTGGACCAGCAAACTGAGTGGGAAACTCATTTGATCGGCTGGACCGGAGAATTGATCAATAAGGTTAATAGTAATACCATTAAGATCAACAGTGACAATATACAGGAAGATCCGTTATACTTGGATGATGATGATAAAAAGAAGTTGGAGACTAAGATTAGAACTGCCAATAATTCTGATCGAATTCATCCAGTGTGGTTATTAAGAAGAGATCAACAAAGATGGAGACGTTATGCCGAAAATGTATTATGGCCAGTTTTCCACTACATTCAAGCTCAACCTTCTGATGGACGTGAAGAAGCTGATGCTTGGCATGATTATGTTAAATTTAATGAACTTTATTTTAAAAAAATTAAGAGTATTTATAAACCAGGTGATATAATATGGATTCATGATTATTATCTCTTGTTATTACCTCAATTATTAAGAATGGAATTCCCTGATGCTTACATTGGATTATACGTTCACGCACCTTTCCCATCTTCCGAGTACTTCCGTTGTCTTTGTAAAAGATCTCAATTATTGGATGGGATGTTGGGAGCTGATAAAATCGCCTTTCAATCAGAATCATTTCAAAGACACTTTTTAAGTTGTTGTGCTCGTGTTTTGGGATTTGAAGTTACCACCGATAAAGTTTTGGCGTATGGTTCTACCATTTCTGTTGAAACTTTACCAATTGGTATTGATACTCAAAAAATTGAGCATGATGCATTTGGTGAAACTTCAGAAGTTGATAAGAAAGTAAAGGCCTTGAAACAAATTTATCAAAATAAAAAAATTATTGTTGGTAGAGATCGGTTGGATTCGGTTCGTGGGGTTGAACAAAAATTAGAAGCATTTGAAATGTTTTTACAAATGTATCCTGAATGGAGAGATCAAGTGGTATTGATTCAAGTTTCAAGTCCTGGATTCTCTCATAATTCAAAAGTCGAAACAAGGGTTACCGAATTAGTAAATCACATTAATAGTGTATACGGTAGTTTAAATTCTATCCCCGTTTTACATTATCAAATGAGAGTTAATAAAGATGAATACTTGGCCTTGTTAAGAGTGGCTGATTTGTGTCTTATCACCTCGGTTAGAGATGGTATGAATACTACCTCACTTGAATTTGTTATTTGTCAAAAGGAAAATCACTCATCTTTGATTTTATCCGAATTTACCGGTACTGCGTCGGTATTGGACAGTTCTATTTTAGTAAATCCTTGGGATTCTGTTGGTATTGCGAAGACAATTAATGATTGCTTTTTGATGAGTAAAGATGATAAGAGAGCTTTGGAAGAAGTTTTATATAAAAAAGTCACTTCCAATACTATTCAAAATTGGACTTCTAATTTTATCACTCATTTAATTAATCATGTTGACAAGACTCATCAATCACATTATACACCTGCTTTAAATCGTCCACTTCTTTTGAATAACTACAAAAATTCAGAGAGAAGATTGTTTTTATTTGATTACGATGGTACTTTAACTCCTATTGTCAAGGATCCAGCAGCTGCTATTCCATCAGCAAGATTAAATCGAATCTTGGATACTTTGGCAGCTGATCCCAAAAATCAAATTTGGGTCATTTCAGGTAGAGATCAAGTATTTTTGGATAAATGGTTAGGTGCTAAAAATGTGGGGTTGTCAGCTGAACATGGTTGTTTTATGAAGGATATTGGAGAGAAGGAATGGATCAATTTGGCTGAATCATTTGATATGTCATGGCAAATAAAAGTTGATGAAGTATTCCGAAAATATACTGATAAAACTCCTGGTTCAAATATTGAAAGGAAAAAAGTTGCCTTAACTTGGCATTATCGTCGTGCTGATCCTGAATTGGGTCGTTTCCAAGCTGAAAAATGTATCGAAGAATTAAAGGAAACGGTGGGACTGAAGTATGATGTTGAAATCATGTCAGGTAAAGCCAATATTGAAGTAAGACCTCGTTTTGTTAATAAGGGTGAAATTGTTAAGAGATTAGTGTTGAATCCTCATGGCGCCAAACAAGATCCTCATTCTGTTCAAAAACATCGTGAAGATGTCCCCATAAATCAATTACCTGATTTCATGTTGTGTCTTGGTGATGATATGACTGATGAAGATATGTTTAGATCATTAAAGGACATTGAAGCTGAATGGCATTTGAAGGATTTACCCAAGAATGAATATGGTTCATATGGGGTTTATCCGATTGCCGTGGGACCTGCTTCCAAGCAAACTATTGCCACTGCTCACTTGAATGAGCCTGCTCAAGTTTTGGAAACCTTGGGTTTGTTAACTGGTCAAGTTTCATTATTTGAAAGTGCCGGGTCAGTCGACTTGGATGATAGAGGTCATGTTACAAACAGTGCATCATCAGAAAGATCAAAATCAGCCATTAAAGCGGCTAGTTTGAAAAGAGATGCCAGTGTAAGTCTGACCAACAGTAGTAATCAAAAAAGCTAATAGATTTACAAATACATTTATTGTTTACGAATTTTCATATACTTTTTTTGAATCATATATTCCTTATTTATTGATTTTGTTATGTACTTTATGCCATCTTTATATCTTCATTACGCTAACATCTGCAACATCTAATACCTGTAAACTGTGGGTACTTTGGACCCCTTTGTTATTTCAACGTACCACAAGAGAAATATGATGAGCCGTGGAAGTGATTATAAATATCCATGTGCGTTTTGATCAAGCTATCATATCTTTACACAATGTAGTTATATCCGAGATGAACATTTAAGTCCGCATAACCCAACACGGAACTGAGAAGAACCAAAAAAAAAGAAAAAGTTAGGGAAAAAAAAAGCGGAACCAGAAAAATGAGAAAATCCACGGAACAAATTTATTACGGAAACAAAAAGAAATAAATTAAACCGTTTTTCCAACAAGACGAAAAAAAAAGGTAAAAAAAAGGCAAAAAAAAAAAATAGACAAAAATATCCCATCGGACCTAGTTAGTATTAGTCAAGTATAAGCAATGTTTAAGTGGGGGTTTAGAGCCAATATCAAGATTCATGGAGCTGATGAATCCAAATCCATCAAACTCAATTTAAAGAATCCAACCGAAACCGAATCACAAATCAGTTTATCTCAATTTGTAAACCAAGATCTCCCCATCATAGATCCATCAAAGAAATTATGGCTTAATCCATTGTTATTTAATGGATCATTACAAACTTTATGGTATACAAGTCATGATTCCTCCAATAAATTTCTTGTATATTATGGACGTGAAATTTTCAATTATCAAGATGGAGGTATTTGTTCACTTGATTGGGTGATTCCTACACCTAAATCGAGCACTGAATTTAAAAAACTTGCTGAAGAAACAATGTTGGAAACCTCACCACGTTTAAATGCAAGATCTCGATTTTTCAGTAAAGGTGAACTTGAGAAGAAACAACAGGGTGATTCACAAAGTACAACTCCCATTATGGTTGTATTACATGGTTTAGGAGGGGGATCTCATGAACCACTTATTCGTAATCTTGCTGAAAAAATCAAAACCGATGATAAAACCAGTGATTGGGATGTGGTGGTAATTAATTCACGGGGATGTTGTCGTACCAAGATTACTACTGAAAAAGTATTCAATGCATTTTCAACCAATGATATTAAGGAAGTTTTAATTGAATTAAATCATAGATACCCTCACCGTCCAATTTATACGGTTGGATTTTCATTTGGAGCGGCATTGTTGGCCAATTTCTTAGGAAGTCAGGATCCAGAGGTAACTAAATTGGTTAAGGCAAGTGTATTAATTGGATGTCCATGGGATTTACATGATAGTGCCTATCATATTGATCAATCATGGACGGGTTATTATTTATTCAACCCAGCATTGGTGAAATTTTTACATAAAATCATCAAGAATAATTATAAGGAATTACATGCCCATGATCCACAAATGTTTAATGACGAGAAATTAATTGAATCACGTAAACATTCCAAGACATGGCAATTTGATTCCATGTATACTGCCAAGACGGCTGGTTACAATAATGCATTTGATTATTATCGTGAGGGGAGTCCTGTGAGAAGATTGGGATATATTGATGTCCCAACGTTGGCAATTAATCTGACTGATGATCCTGCTGTTTCATGTCGAATTCCATGGATGGAAGCACAACAAAATCCGTATGTAAATGTAGTGGAAACAGATTTGGGTGGTCATTTGGGTTATGTCAAATGGTCAGGAGAATTTTGGTGTGCTCAAGTGGCTCATGATTATTTAAGTGCTTTTGAACAGAAGTTTTGATACACAAGATGCAGAAGTTACTGATGATATATGTATATAGAAATGTTGATAAATATTTTTAAAAAAAGCTGTAGAAGCAAGATTTATGTAGTATCATTTGATACCTTCTCAGAAGTGAGACACTCATATTTTTCTGTTGTTGTGTTTTTTCTGTTGTTGTTTTTGTTCCTTTTCGCAGCAATTTCAACCACTAAGAAGAGATCAAGTGAACAGAGCAGAATTTGATAAGTTAGGGAAAGGGGTGGAAACACGACATCATCATCCGACATAACACGAGGGTGGAGGAATGGAAGAAACAGAGTGACGTAAGGAATGTTCCTGCATAAAGCCAAGGAAGCCCGGAAAATCTTTCCCGCCAAAAACAAAAAAAAAAAAGAAAACAAAGCAAAAAAAAAAAAAAAAAAAGAAATTAGTTGCTATTAAATTTTCTGTCGCATCTTTTTTAAATCTTAATCTGACTGGCTAAAATTAACACTCGGCAACAACAACCTACCAAGTAAGATAATCCTTGATGCATTGTCGGTAATTCTATTCACTCTGTTCACTCTAGTACATTCTATTCATTCCAGTACATTCTGTATCTTGTATCTCACTGTGTCAATTCCGTTGACACAGAGAAACGAACTAACAAAGAGAAAAAAAAAAAAACTGACACACAAACAAAGACAACAAAAACAAAAAAAAAAAAAAAAAAAAAAAAAAAAAAAAGAAAAGAAAAGCGTCAGAAAATAACACGGCGAACCCTGGCTGAAAAGAAAAGAAGAGAAGGAAAGAAAAAAAAAAACCACTCCCTAAAATTCCATTTATACTAAGAAGGAGAATTGTTAATAAATAGCTATAAAGTCTGGATCGGGACTGAATTTACTTCCATATACCATCTCCAGTCCATCCCCACACGTCGAGCTAACTATCCATTGTATAGTACCGCTGCTTCGTTGATTCACAACCGAAAAAAAAAAAAGAAATAAGAAACTACCAGAGTTCAAACAACCAAAATAAAAAAAAAAAAAAAAAAAAAAAAAAATTAGAAAGGGATTGTCTGACATTCACGTTTATTACAACTCAGGCTAACATAAAATTTCGATAATAAACACGAAACGGTATAATAAGGGGATTTTCAACACTTATCAATTTTACAACAATTTTTGAAAAATTGTTCCATCCCGAATGCCTCCAACCATGTTTAAACATCATCTCAAGGATTTGACGCTCTTTGAGATCAAACTCAAGTCAGCTCACAAGGATTTGATTCTTGTAAAGGGTAATGAATTTGAAAGTGATCAAATCCCCTTTGAAGGGAGTGTTAAATTATCAATTCCTGAAGATATGCACGTCAAACGTATCAAACTTAGATTGGTGGGTGAACTTAACGTGGAATTCTTCGAACGTGATGCAAATCGAGTCATCATTGATCAAATTTATGATCGTTTATGTCTTTTGAAAGTTGATTGGAATAACTTATTAACCAATGCCGATGGTGAAATCAATTATGGGAATTATGGTGATAGTTTTATTACTTTCAATAAATTAGATTCTCGTCTGAAAAAACCAATTACTACCACAAACTCAAAACCAAATTCAAAACCAAATTCAAAACCAACATCAAGAAATGGTTCAAGAAGTGGGTCAATTATAAGTCTTGATAATTTATCAAAATCAAACACAAATGGATCTCCTTCCAGATCTCCTTCTCATTCACATTCGGGCCTGGCTTCTCAAGTTGATGTCACTGATTTATCTCAAGGATTACCATTCACAGCAGCAGCACAACAGGTACCTACAGTAATGGAAGAGTCCTCATCACAAGAGTCTTCAGCTTCACAGCAACAACAACAACCTCAACAACTGCAACATTTGCAACCACATCATTCAAGTACCCGCCCATCTTTTCTTAGAACCAAATCTCAACCATCATTAAAGGAACAAAAACCCCGTAGTGGTGGATCTAGTTCAAAAGAACCATCACTTATCAAATTACCCAAATCAGGTATCGATGGTACTCCTTTTAGAGATATCAATCCTTCAAGTCATCACTCATTCCTCCTTCCCAAAGGTAATTATAATCTTCCCTTCAAGGCGTTTCTCCCCGCCAATACCTCGGAAACGGTGGAAGGGTTAAACACGGGGAAAGTATTATATCGTATTGAATGTATTATTGAACGAGGTCGATTTGAAAAAGTTTTCCATAAGGCTAAACATATTCGTATTGTACGTACTCTTCATCCTCAAAATTTAAATTTGGTTGATAGTATTGATATCAATAACACTTGGCCCGGTAAGGTACAATATACCGTAAATTTACCCAAAAAGGGTATTGCTCTTGGTTCAACCGTACCAGTCCATCTTTTAATTGTCCCCATTGCCAAGGGACTTAAACTTAAAGCCATAAGTGGTGTATTGGTTCAACATTATCATGTTAAACATTCAGCTGGTCGACTGCCCGAATTTGAAGAATTATTTGGTAAACAATCATTACCAATTGGTGATCCTGATAATTATCCTCTTGATCAATGGCTGGTTAAACTGCATTTTAAAGTTCCTGAACATTTGAAATCAATTACTCAAACTTGTGATTTGAAAAATGATACCGTTCAAGTTAAACATCGACTTCGTATTTCAATTCAATTGAAAAATAAAGAAGGTCATGTAAGTGAATTAAGAGCCAACTTACCCGTTTATGTTTATATAAGTGCTAATGTGGGTCATGCCATTGGTCGTCATTATGATGTTGATCATCATTATGGTACTTTTATACCTGTTAATGATAAAGAAGATATTCTTTTCAAAAAAGATCGTGATCGGGAACGTGATCGTGGTCGTGAACGTGAACGTGAACGTGAACGTGATACTGGCACTGGTACCTCAACTCTGTCGCGAGCTCAAAGTCCTCGATTATCAGCTACTGGTGATGATGTCATTGCCACTGGTGATCCAACAACCGTTACTAATGCCGATGCCGATGCTGAAGTTGATGAAGAAGATGATGGTAGTTTGGATCAAGATGATGCTCCTCCATTATATCAAAAACATGTATTTGATCGTATTTATGATTCATCCTTACCTCAAACTCCCCTTGAACAGTGGCGATCTCAAAGCGTCGGTAATTCTCCCCTTCAATCCGCCACCGCATCCTTGGCTAATGTGGCCAGTTATTTTGATATTTCACCTTCAATTGATGGTAACTTACAAGGTGGTCATGATCCTCATAATATCAATAGCCATGTTAGTCTTAATGATACATCATCATCACCCACATCCGCCAATAATTCATTACCTAATTCAACTCCCGTATCCGCTTCTCATTCAAGTACTGATTTAACAGTCACCGGATTTAATCCTAATAGTGTACATGATCATAATTCATTCCAATCATTAATGGCAGTTGCTAATGGTCCAAATCGTGGCTCGGGTTCAAAACCATTATCGAAAAAATCGAGTAATTTATCATCAAGTTTGGACATTGACTTATTACTGAAATTACCTTCATATGATCAGGCCTTAGATGATGATGACGATGAAGGTACCGAAGACTTGGCTCCTAGTTATGATGATAATGATATTTTAAGTACTTCACCACTGCCACTGCTGCAACAACGTAATTCAATTGCCGTGGGTGCCATGTCAATTCCAAAACAAAAAGGTGCTACTTCACATGATCGTAATAAAAATCACTTACATCTACTGTTACCCAAGGCTCCCATGTTTTCACGTCATTCTCCAAAAAGTCCGAGTCTATTATCCCCCGGTGGTGGAGGATTCGGTAAACATGGTTCAAGACACTCTAGTGGTCTGCATCTGTCACTGCTGAGTGGATTAACACTGAGTGATCACCCATCATCAACTGATTTGAGCTCGGGTAAACCTAGTACCCTGCATAAGATTCACGGGGTTCCTAAAATTTTATACAAAAAAAAGTAGACTGCTACCAGCAAATCATTATATTTTGAGTTTAGATTTAAATTTTTTTTTCTTTTTTTTTTTTCTTTTTTTTTTTCTTCTTTTTTTGCTTCTTCTTTCAATTGTTATTTCAATCTTTACCTCTCCCATGTAGAACCATGCTTGTTCGTCGTTTCGTTTAGTCTGATAATATTGCTAATTTGTTTTTTGGTATAACCTATCAGAACCTCAAACCCGTACATCTTTTGATCTCGATTTTTTTTTTTTTTTTTTTTTTTTTCATTTGGCATTTTTGCATGTTTTTTTTTTTTTTTTAATCTTGACACGATTTTTTGTTTTTGCCAGTGCAAAATTGGGTCGCCATTTCTTCAACTGAAGTCAAACCTTTGATAACAATTCATTTGTATCAATTTACAAAACATATTGGTGATTTCAAAGACTGCACATCATGTCACAAACTTCAGGACAAGCTGCCGTTGCCGCTGCTGCCGCTGCCGCTCGAGGTGGTGCTGCTGGACAAGGCCCAACTCCAGCTAATGGTACTGTACCGATCAACACCTCCAACCAAAGATCTCCAATTATAATTGCCATTGCTAATTTTCTTAAAGATAATAAATCATTGAAACAAAGAACGGGTTTATTGAATAATACCGAAGAAGTTGAATTTTTCCGTTTCAAGAGATTACAGAGATTATTATTAAGTGATGAGTATAAAAAGAAACAACAAAACCCTAAAAGTCAGTTAATACCTATAGCCAATGCTGAAGAAGCCAACAAAGTGTTTGTTCTGTTGATACAGTCTCAATTCATTATTCCCATTGACAAGTTGCATTATGCCGAAGTCAAACAAGTCAAAGGTTGGAAACCAAATAGATCTAAACCTACTTTAAGACCTTCCAAAAGAGCCAGTTTGGATCCTAATAATTACTTTGTATGGACTTATACCAAACCAAACCCTTTTATTTTGTTATACAGTTTCTTGGCCATTGGTGGGATATTTGGAATTATTTTATTCCCCTTGTGGCCTGTTTTCATGAAGATTGGAGTTTGGTACTTGTCAATGGGGTTGTTAGGATTATTGGGTTTATTCTTTTTGATTGCCATTGTCAGATTGATTATCTATGTTATTACACTTGTCATCTTGCCTCGCGCTTTCTGGTTATATCCTAACTTGTTTGAAGATTGTTCAGTTATTGAAAGTTTTAAACCATTGTATGCATGGGAAGAACCTAAAGGTGCCACCAAGGGTAAGAAAAAGGGTAAAAAATCAACGAGTCTGGGCGGTGGTGCTACTGATGAAAAAGCAACCGCCTCTGAACCCACGGGATCTGCTACTGGATCAAATACAAAGAATGAAGGAGCTGTCACTAAACGTAAAGTCACGTTAGAAGAGGTAGATGAATAATGCCATCATTTGCTAAGTTAGTTAAGTGTATGAATACTCCATTAACAAAAATTATATAGTCCTGTTAGAATTGAAGTTTTGAAGATTGTAGTAGCTACAATTGTTACTACCTCTTTAATAAAATTTTAACCCTTGAATTCTTTGTAGTAAATAGTTGCAGCAGTAACCTCTTGTAGTATTATGGTCTTATAATTTCCTAAATTCCCAAAGCTTTGTTTATGCAGGGAGCTCGTGTACTATTTATTCTGTGCTTTCGGGTTTTGTCCTTTTTTCGGTCTTTGTCTTTACGGTCCTTGACAACCCACAATCCACCCCAACTTTATCCACAAGTATCCGTTAATTTACTAAACGTTGGCAACTTTTACTTATAGTCTGTCAATTTTGGTAAACCGTGTCGACTTCACTTCAGTTCTTCACGCTAAAATAGAATTAAGTACTTGGTCACCCTTTATTTCTTTCGCGTTTCCCCATACTTCTCCCTTGGGTTTTTTTTTTTTGTAACTGTTTTTCTTTTTGGAAGCTTTACAACTTCTTACGGATTGGACTCATTAACTTTGAACTAAAGTCATGGGAGCGACTATCAATAACCTAACTTTCAATCAGGATTATTCGTGCATCTCGGTCTCCACCAATCATTTCCACAAGATATTCAATTGTGACCCGTTTGGTGAGTTTTATTCGTCTGGTACTCAATCCCTCAAGAAATCAATTACCAATTCCATCACTAATGACCTGGGTAGCATTCAAGATAATGATGACAACGATAATAGAGTCGAGAACGGACCCGGTGATGCCCACAATGATCACACTCGGCAGTTAGAAGCTGGTGATTCTCCTACTGCTTATCTCAAAATGTTATTCTCTACCTCGTTAACTATCATCGTACCTCAATCCAACAGTAAATTGGGTAATCGACTACTCAAAATCTACAACTTGAAGCAACGATTGAAAATTTGTGAATTAACTTTCCCTTCTAATATAGTTGATATCAAACTTAATCGTAAAAGGTTAGTGGTTTTTTTAGAAATTGGACAGATTTATATTTATGATTTGAGCTGTGTGAGACTTATGAAAGTTTTAGAAATCAACTCGTGTCTTCATAACTCTGAAGTCAATAAAAAACTGGACTCAAGTGATGGATTGTTTGTGGATGATCCTGTTACTGATGATCTTGTGAGTGATTTGGGAGCTGATGACAAATCATACTTGGTTTTACCACTTTCAATTATAAATGATCAGACTGATTTATTCAATAGTACTGAACCTGCATCGACTCTGATAGGATCTACCGGCACTGGTACAAATTCTATAAGTAGTAGATCACATACTGCCTCACCAATTATAACCCCCAGTGATTCAGCCATTGTCCATTCGCTCAATTCATTAATTGGGTTTACGCAAAAAAATAAACATACTGCCATTGCCAAAAAGGAAATTATTACATTAGATGATTTAAAGAAAGATTCTAATGGATGGATAATAATTTACGATACAATCAATTTACAACCCAAGTTGATTTATAAAGCACACGATTCTTCGATTGCCAAAATTGTTATTTCAAATGATAATAATAAAATCGCCACTGCATCTACCAAGGGGACTATTATTCGCGTGTGTCATTTATCAGAAACGATAGCAAGTACCACGACCCCCAGTTTGAAAATCACACAAATGACCAATTTGAGAAGAGGTCATAATTTAGCTCGTATCAATGTATTGAGCTTTAATTTGGATAATACAATATTGGGTTGTGGATCCGAAAGTACCACCATTCATTTCTTCAACTTAATTTCCAATGATGACGTACCTTCAACTAAGAATAATGTCTCTGAACTAGGAGCATCAGGATTCTCAAGTGATGACGATGATGATGAAGGAGAAGAGGATGTTAGTTATCGTAGTGAAGTTGATGCCAGTGGTGATTCTTCAGTGCATTCACTGGGTCCCATATTAATAGAAGATGAAGAAAATGATGATGAAGGTTCACCCAAGAACTACAGCGACAGATCTTCAGAAAATTTGAATGAAAATCTTGCCAATCTTCTTATTTCAAAAGTTCCCTCTCAACAAAATAATAGTCCCAACTCCGGTAACAAGAAAAAGAATAAAAATTCAGGTCAAAAAAGAGCAGACGACGCTTATATTGATACTCAGGATGGTAGTGAAGGTGGTGCTAGCGGTGGATATTTCTCATTAAGTACGTTGAAAAAAACCACCAAACTCATAAATAATCAGTATACCAAATCCATCATCAAAAATTTACCGTATCGTGAATATTTTGATAATTTGATTTGGGAGCCTCCACGTCGATCATTTGCATACATCAAATTACCCGAGTATACTCCTCCATCGTTGGAACAACGACAATTACATCAACAGCAACAACTGGCGAGCTCGGCCAATAGCTCAAGAAGAGGTAGCAGTCATAGTCATGGTATTGATACCGTACATTACAAAAATAAGGGTAAAGTGGAGATTGGATTTACCAGCGGTAATATGATAATGTTGGCGTCATACCAAACGGGTAATTTTTATCATTATCAATTACCACGGAAACACGACGTCAATGATGAGACTCGAGAAGAGTGTTATTTGGTGAATCAATATAGTATTATATAGGATAATACATGTTTCTCTGTATATGACTGCAAAATCCCGTATTACGCGTAAGGTCGAGCCCACCCTCGGATATATACAGGTCGTAATTGATTCTCTACCCCTCCTCGGACGTACTTTGTTCGTTTTGTTACTTCATACAAATTGCCACGGATATTCAGTTGTGGATGCAAATATTCAGTTATAAATGTGTCTGTAATCAGTTAGGCTAGGAAGAGTTTGCTGACTACAGTTACTTATTAACTATCTCTGTGTCTCTCTTTGGTGTCCGCTAATTACAAGAAGAAACGGAAAATGACCACCATCTTGCAGCGACCTCACAACCCATCACCTACATTGCTTGGCTGAATCCTTACCTTCGCATTAACCTCATGCCAACCTATATGCCAACTTGATACCCATTCGCAGTTAGGCCCCCTGTTCGTGGTGTAGTATTTGATCAACTCCACCTTTTTTGCCCCATCTAAATGCGTGTGGGTTGCTCAAAATGAACTCGAAAAAAAAAAAAAAAAAAAAAAAAAAAAAAAAAAGAACAAAAGAAGAAAATTTCACATCCCTTAGTCCTGTGATAATCCTCCCCTCACTGTTAAATCTTGTATATATACACGGAGTACTTTTAATCTATATATATAGTATATATATAAATATACCCATATCCTTTCTCCAGGTTTTCGTTCCTTTCCCCTTTTTTTTTTTTTTTTTTTTTCTTTTTGCCATGTTGAGATCAAACATAAAGTCTGTCTTGACCTCTACCAGAACTACGTCCAAACAATTGTCGTTCTCGTCGTCCCCGTCTTTGTCTCCATACAATATTATATCTAGAATGTCATCTACCAAGTCAACTGCCAATTCAATCCACTCACAACCAGCCACCACTGCCGTGGGTTATGCTGAAGATGATGTATTATTCACCAACAAGAACTTATCTCGCGTCATCACTTTAAACAGACCTAAGAAATTAAATTCTTTAAACACTTCAATGGTTTCCAAGATCACCCCACGTTTAATTGAATATGCTAAATCCAACGTTAATAATTTGATCATTTTAAACTCCAATTTGCCGAAAGGTTTGTGTGCCGGTGGTGACGTTGCTGAATGTGCCAATCAAATAAGAAAAGGTAATCCTGGTTATGCATCTGATTTTTTCCAAAGAGAATATAATTTAAACTATCTTATTTCAACCTACTCCAAACCTTATGTTTCAATCATGGATGGTATCACCATGGGTGGTGGGGTTGGTTTATCAGTACATGCTCCATTTAGAGTCGCCACTGAAACTACCAAACTTGCCATGCCAGAAATGGATATTGGATTTTTCCCCGACGTTGGTACCACATTCTTCTTACCAAGATTGGATGATAAAATTGGTTACTACTATGCATTAACTGGTCAAATTTTATCTGGATTAGATGCCTATTTTGCTGGCTTTGCCACTCATTACGTTCCTTCCGATAGAATCCCCGCTTTAGTCAATCGTTTATCTAACTTACAACCACCAGCTTTAAATGATCAAAAACCAGCTGATAATGACTCATCAGTATTGGAACTGACTCGTGAATACTTTACTCAGGTGAATCATGCAATTGAAGAATTCACCGAAACCAAATTACCTCAAGATTATAAATTCCCTCTTGGTGTTGAAGAATTATCATTGATTAATCAAGCATTTAGTGCTTCTACTATTGATGAAGCATTAACCATCTTTTCTAAGAGTGGTACTGAATTTGGTCGCGCTACTTTTGAAAAATTAAGTGCCAAATCTCCAACTTCTTTGAAAGTGGCTTTTGAATTACTTAATAGAGGTGCTGAAAATACTATTCGTGAGCAACTCCAATTAGAATTGATTACTGCTACTAATATCGTCCACAATAAAGTTGAAAATAATGATTTCGTCAAGGGTGTTAGTCATAAATTGATTGAAAAAGTTAAATCTCCTGCCTATCCAGAATGGACTTCTTTGGATGATGTTAAAATTGATTCCTTTTTTGAAAAATCAATTCATACCGCTAAATTACCTACTCCATTGTTGGAAAAATTTTTCGAAGTTAATTATAAATATTATCCTTATAATATGGGTTTGCCAAACAACAAACAAGTTCAAGATTACATTACTGGTAATGATGGATCCGGTAGATCTTACTTACCTACTCCAACTGAAGTTGTCAAACATTTCAAACTTACAGGGTATGATAAATTGGGCCTTGAAGTTAAACTTGATAAAATTTTGAGTCTTCATGGTGAAGCTTCTAAATATGATAACAAGTATGTGTCTTGGAAGAATTAAAACTTCTTAAAACAAACCTGCTTGTCATTTAATACTTTGTAAATAGAATAAAAACTTTAATACTAAATTATATATTCTTCGTAGACTTTACTTACACGACTCTTTTCATACTTACGTTTACAACTTTTAGGGGTACGTTATCTAAAAATTTATATTACAAAAAATAGTTTTGACAAATTCAATCTAATCTACTTGAACTTTTCCAATATTAAATCTTCACCCAATTCTTCGTAGTCTGCCTTGGTAACAAACCAATTGTCCAACGCTATATTAACTCCACTACTTTCACCTTCCTCAACATTCAGTTCATTAAGCATACTAGCTAAGTTACTGGCACCCAACCAACTACCAAATTGCTTATCCCATAAATTATTAATATCACCCGCTGGATGATTTCTTAAAGGAGCCAGGTATAATTTATAAGTTTGAGTTACTGAATAATTATTGAAATAAGTATGAGCACTTCTTCTTAAATCTTCCATAATACGATCTGACAAACCATTAATTAAAGATCCACCACCAGTAACCACAATACTAGAGAATAGATCCCTTAACATTTCATTAAACTTACCATAAGCTGAGTTCACGGCATTATGACTACCCACATTTTCATTGGCCAACAGTGAAGTAACACTTTGTTCCAAGCTTTTCAAAGTTAATAAAATTAATTGAGATAAACCATTTGTTTGTGGGTTTTCTATTGAAGGTTCAGGAAGTTGTACTTGAGGTAATGGATAAAGGTGAGGCTCGAAAAGGGGTTCTAATAATCTATACTTATCATCACCGTTGACATTGACATAAGAATCATTGGCTAATTGATAGTTGATGGGCAGATTATCAGGAGTAGGAGTTGCCGCTGATGAAGCTGCTCCATAAGGTTGATATTGTAATTGATGTTGTTTAGTTTGGGCTTCAAGTAATGGACTAAGTGGTTTGACAGCCAATACCGAATTTTTGAAATCTTGTAAAACACTATGACTTATATTGTAAGCTTTAAATGATTCAGAAATTTGAGCTTTAGTGGATTGAAAGCTTCTCGGTAATAATTGATTCAAATAATCATCACCCAATTTCCCATTGAAATAGTTAAGTATATGCAAATTGGCAAAATCACCCGCGTACTTACTATGGAAACAGGACTTTGATTGAATGATACCATCAATTATAGGGGTCACACTAGTAACAGAGGATCCAACGTCAATAACAAGACCACTGGATCTATTCATATGATATAATTGGGCCAAAGGAGTTTTCACAAGTCCAAAAAGTGGTACTTCCAATGTTTCGAACACAATTTGAGAAGTGGCTAATCTGTTCTTGTTGGTATTCCAGGTTGGTTCAGTCAAAACTAAGGGAAAATCTTTAGAGTCTATACCATTGTGGTAATCAATATTATCGTATACGTAGTTCCAGTTTTCTACTATGTTATCATAGTTATAAATTAAACCATTATCTAAAACAGTCATAACCTCACCTTCAGGGTGTTGGGCAATCTCGTCATTACCAATGACCTTTTCTTCTTTACCATCTTTTAAGTAAGTTGAGTAGTTCGTGTCGAATACTAGAGATGGCAAGTCATCCAGGGCAAACCCGGCCTTTGTTGTGTGGGAACCGTTGTCTATCACCACGGCAGGAGAAGTATAGGCCATTATTACTTTTTTTTCAATTATACTTTCTCTGGGGTTGACAAAAAGGGGCACTGATTGACTCTTGAATAAAACTCAGCTTGATGGTACGCTGTAAGAAAACTAGCTCTGTTTTTCGGTTGAATGAATTGCTGAAGATTATATCAATCTTTTCCTTCCTAAAGATGTACACAAAATTCATAAGTTGAGTCTTGTTGATGTTTTTTTTTTTTTTCGTTTTCTCATTTTCAGGTTATTATTTTTCTGCTACAAAATATTTTGAGGTGTACGGGTCTACAAGATCATGTCAAATACTATATTAATGATATTCTAATGATAAGACGGTGAATAATAGCGAGATGGTGCTACTTTGAATTTCAAATGGATGAGAAACTAGTGTGTAATTTCTTAAAGGTTCACTTTTCCTCTTGCAAAAACTTTGTTAACTTTTATCCAATTTCTGTTCAAACATCGAAAAAAAAACAAACAAATTTTACTTTTTATTTAATTCCTTTGTCAATAAAAACTTTCTCTCCTTTAATCTTTCAATTTCTCTCTCAAGATGTTTTGTCTCCTGGCAAAGATCTCTGTAGTTTTGTAGTTCTGTCAAAACTTCATCATAAATCTCTACCATCCTTGAATTTTTATAAAATTGCACTATAGGTGTTGTGGAATTTGAAGCTTTGGCGGTATCGATTGTGACGGATGCATTTTGAGTCAGAAGCTGATTTACATTATTGGGATCGAAGGATTTCGGATGCAACACATGGAGTGTACTTTTCTTGAAGAAATTGGGATCTTTAAATTTCAGTGAAATTGACGACTCATCGGCGTTATTTTCCTTTTGATTAGCACTTTGCACACTCATTTCTTATTGAATTATTCTTATTGTTTTTGTTACTACCTTACCAGAAGCTTATGGTTTCTTCTAGTAGATGGGCGGTTACGAATATAAATAAAAAAGTGGAGGAAAGTCAAAAACAAAAAAGTTGATGAAAAAAAAGAAACAGGGAAAATGCTGCGAAAGTGCAACACAAATACAAATGCTGGAGTCACAAAATGAGAAGAAGAAATTACACATTGATAAAAATCAATAAAACTTTAAATTAGTCCTTGGTTATGACCAATGGAGTAGTAAGAAGATTAAAAATATCCAAGCCTTATCAAAGAATGAAAATTAAACAAATCATAATAATATATATAGAAAACGTGATTGAGAAACTCAATCAAAAATGAAAGGGTTAGACGTCAAAAGTTTATTCAGCTACACTTATCAGCTAATTTTTGTTTCAACAATTTATTTTCATTTCTCAACAATCCCAACTCAACAACCAAGCTCAGCTTGTTACTGTAACTGATCATTTTCAACAAACTTTCATTTTCTTGTTGTAAAATCGATAACTTATTAACGATCTTATGAGCTAAATCTTGTTCGTCAAATTGTCCGTGGGTAGAAATGAGCAGTGGATGTTCACTATTAATGATGGTGCAACTAACCAACAATGCTTCTAAACGCTGTTTTGTATTTTCCAATTCGTCTGATTTTTCACTGAGTGCTTGAGTCAAATCTTTGAAAAGGCGGTAGTAACTCGTTGGGACGGTTAAAGTTTCAGTATCGGGGGCTTTCAATTTTGTGGACTTTAATTGTTTTAAAGAATAGAGTTGATCAGTTAGATTCTTGATGATTCGATTCTTGATGTTGATATCAAGTTTTAATTGTTCGAATGTTTGCTCGTTAGAATCAATGTTGATATTATTGCTACTCGTATTGATTGTTACCGAAGAATCGTTAGGTAAGCTTGAATTAGCAATTTTATTACCCAAGGTAGAATTAGTAAAAGTATTTCGAGGTTTAGTACCTGATGAAATTGAATGTGAATTATTTGCAATATCCGAAAGAGTATTGGAATGAGCAGCCACGGGGGTTACTGAAGCAGGTCCATTACCAAGTCTATTATTGTTACTGAAAGGTTCTACTACTATTAAGCCATCGTCGGAAATGCTATGTGTGTTACTCAGGGCCACTTTGGCAGAAGATGAAGTCGCGTTCTTAAAAGATGAGGGCGTATAGCTTTGAGCGTGAACGTTCAAGGGAAAGTGACGAGTTGATCTACTGTTTTGAGTATTGTAGTTGTTATACGTCATATTTTTGGAAATCCCAAAGTCATTGTTGCTGCCGTCATTTGGATTATTGTTTTTCAAGGGGTTGAATGTGTTGCCCTGTGAATTGTCAGTATGTGAAGTGCTCGATGTAGGTACGATAGAGTCAGAATGGTAGCGAGTTAAATTACTAGGTGGTGGTTGAGAGCTAAGTTGTGGGGAATGGTACTGTGAGGTTTGCTGATGGAACTGATACTGCTGTACTTGTGGTGACTCTGTTGACGGGATATGTCCCACCTCATGCACACTCTGTCCAAGCGTACCGCCCTTCTGATCCGATTCGGGTGCCTGATATATATTGTCGTTTGTATTAAATGGCAACATGTTGGGAAACATTTTTGAGGTGGCATCATTACCAAATCCTGGATAAGATGGTACATTTACACTCGTGGGCTCCCAAAATTTATTCCCAGCAGAAATTCCGCCACCAAACGAATTGCTACTGGCAATACTTGATCGAGTTGATGAGATACTGGAAATGTTTCCTTGGGAAGGTAACACGGATGACGTGTATTGAGTCGACACATATTCTGAGCCACCAGGGTCGGCTGACATTGAGTTTGAGACATTACCTCTAGATTGATTGATGTCTTCTCTAGATAAGCCGCGAGAAGCCTGCGAAGATTCAGGTTGCATTGTAACAGGCAAACCAAACTGGTTAATCTGATGTGTACCCCTGGTTAGTAAGCTGTAATCGTTGTTCGACAAGAAGGACTGGGCTAATACAGCTGCAACATACATTTGAAAAAGCCATCAAGCTACTTTGTGAATACAACGAAAGGGAAAATTTAAATGAACTTTGATATAAATAAACCAATAAATATAAAAGAAGCAAAAATACACATTTATAAAACGATTTGGTGATGTTTGGACTGATCCAATGCCATGTGTGATGTATAACATTTTTGGTTGTAAAAGAATCCTTAGTATTCTCTTTTTTTTCTTCTTTTTTTTTTGTTTTGTTAGTGTGTGGTATTTTGATCTCTTTCTTTTTTTTTTACATTATTTGTTTTTCGCAGCGACTGACTTGAACAGCTTATCAAAAGCCAAAGGCAGCATTACCAGCACCACCACCCCCTCCTCCTCCCAACAACTGCTTAAGCATGGCTCCATTTGGGGTATTCAACACCTTCTGGGGTAAGTTCAATATACGATCCTCCAAGTTCTTCCCCACCAAAAACTCAAGAAGTACATCGGTGAAATGATTACAATTGTTATCAAATAAATCATACTTAATGGCACTATACTTCATTTCATCATGATTTCTTAATTCATCCAAAAAATCCTGAAAAATGTCTTCCGTGACAAATGTGTCGCCCATGTCAATCACCTCTTTCGGTGTTCCATATTTGGTAGTACCTGGTTGGGGACACGTTTGAATACCTTGATCTATATAGTGTTCTTTGCCATACACAACCACCGATGTATGATAAATGGCATCAATTTGGGTCCCCAAAATCATCGTGGAATATACCGAGGCCAAACCATGTGACAAATCATACACATAAACCTTGACGCCAAAGCTTTCCTCTTCATCGCTTTCGCGCACGTCTATGGTTGGCTGATCTTGTGTGGTCTTATCGTTGAATGTTGTTGTACTCTCTAGCTTAGTCATGTTGTGTTGAAGATTATAAACTAGTTGCCAAATTTCATAAACCTAATCCTTTGCCGCTGGTTCTGCTTATATATAATTTACTTTAGTGGCAAAAAAATATAATAAACTCAAAAAAGACCAAAACACTTAAAAAAAAAAAAAAGGAAAACCGTTAGATAAAAAGGTTGGTGGTCGTGCGAAATGCAACACAATAATCTCTCTTTGTGTTTTTGATGTCTGCCGGAAAAAAAAAAAAAAAAAAAAAAAAAAAAAAATAAGAAAGCTCATGGTGATGCCAAAATTAATCTTTAGCCTTAAATTCAATTCTGGCAGTGCTTCAAAAACACGAATTTGTTTTTACTACTTTACAAGTAACCTATATTCACTCACATATGTGGTAATCTTGCAGTCACTTATGATGCTATAGTACTATCTTCCGCCCGGTTATATCTTAGTTCTTGTTTTTCTTGCCCTACCATTTTCCATCACGATTATCAAAAAGATTCCAAGTAGCCCTTCCAGTTAGATCTCATTGTCTATATCCTACATTCGAAAAGTCAATTTCAATTGTAAGACAAATTCTATTTGACTGTCTTCGTTAGTGTTACACAGATCATTTCATTTTGAATTATTTGCCAATTGAAATTTTGAGCACAAATTTTTTAATCTCAATATTCAAGCTTCATAATAGCTTTTATCAAGTACCCAGTCCACGTGATTTCCTTTGATATCTTTGATTGTTTATTTTAAACATCAATTGACGGAATCACCCATTCACAAACAAAAAATTACCATAGAAATTCATTCATAAGGTTAAATCAAAAAACATTCACAAAAAAAAAAAAAAAAATAGAAACACTTTTCAATCAGATTTATTTTCTGAATTTCAATTTTCATCATCGCATTAATCTTTATCCTCGCATCTAAACCTAATGACCCCGAATCTGACCCCGTTTGCACTGGCCACATCGAAAGAAATTGAGAACCTCAAGCGAACCTTGGATGAATTGCTTGCAAGTAAATTCGCTGATCAGTCGTTGTTACTAGGTCTCAATCAGAACATTCAAAGTAAATTCCAAACTTGGATTTATACCGATTCAAATAAATATTTTTCCAGGGTAGAACTCAATCTGGATGATGTCCCTAATAATCAGCTAGACGTTGCATTCAATACCATTGAATATTTCGATGCATTGTGGTTAAAATTCCATTACCCTGTTGTAAAATTTTTCCAACATCAACATGCTCTACTCTATAATGAAACTTTAAGAGAATTTAACGAATTTTCCAAGGGGAAAACCACCAAAGAGCGTGCCAAATTTAAGGTGAAACCAGTGGAAATGCGCAAACTTTATGATACATTCAATAAGTTTTCCAAGCAAGTTTACCAATTCTATCTTCAACTCTTAAAACATTTTGGTACTCATTTCAAAAATCCTTTATTACCCACATCATTCTTACGTCAGTTCGATTTAACAATCCCACCAACAGCCCAACCTACTAGCGTCGGGGATTTTCAAGCCAATATTGTTTTATTGATTCATCGCTGTGCATTATCCTTGGGTAATATGTCACGTCATCGATCCTTTATCGAAATGTCCTATGTCAATCCGTGTTTATCAAATGCCAATTTTTGGAAATTTCGTAATTTGACAAGTGATGCCAAGGCTCAATTGATGAAACCACTTTTTTCAAGAGCAATTGATTACTACAAAGTTTGCATCCTCTTACTCCCAGCACTAAATGAACCTTATAACCACATTGGGATGATCCATAATTTAATTGACGATAAGTATGAGGCCATATATTGGTTTTGCAGATCCCAATTTACACGAGTTGCCGACTATCCACTTGGTTTCAAGAATTTATCAACAATAGTGAAAAAGAAAACATGGTTCGTTGAACAACTACTTCAGGTCTATAAAACTGAGTCTGGTAAATATGTGGCAAGTAAGACTCAAAAACTTAATGCCATGTTCATTTGCTTGATTAATTATTACTATTTGCCCGAATTATATCATAACGGCCCCAATATTGTCAAGAGTATCAAGTATTCCAAAGTAGAAGCAGACTTTTTCAATTCTAATTTTGACTCATCATTAGAAAAAATCTTGTCCAAGGAATTCGACGCTTCAGATGTTGATTTCCATTTTAAGCAAATTATTTTACTTTCGTGTTTCCACAAATTAATGGAAGATTCTTCTCACCAATCACAGGATGACCACGAAGAGATTTTCTTAAAGTTTACCAAATTTATGTTCCGTTATCTCGAGAACTTGTTTGAGTACTTAACTAAAATTTATCGCGACAAGTCACGCACTAAAGTATTAATGATTGTTAGATTTGTTCTTAGCTGCATTAAAGAAAATAAGCTGTTACTCCGAACCCTACAATTTAGAGAAGCAACTCTCGAAAAACTCGCCAACTTATTCAACACTTTAATTGATTCAATTAATGAGGTCAAGCACTCTATCAACAGCCAATCATTGGCATCAAATCCTCAAACTTCTCAAGGACCTAGAAGCGGATCTGATCAAAATAATACTTCTTACCTTGAGTCTCAAGATTCAAGATTAACCAAGGTTATCGAACTAATACAAGCCAATGCTAGACCAATAAGATCTTACTACTTCAAAGAAGACGTCGTACTCAAGGATTTTCTGCTTATCAGATTTCAATTCAAAGACTTTAAAGATAATCACTTATTTGAACTTGGAAGTTCTGATTTGATCAATGGTGATTATTCAATTTATCTCCCCAATTTGAAAACTAATAATGCCAAAGACGTATCAACAGAGCTGCATCACAACGAGTTACAAAACATGGTACCATCATTTTTAGAAAATTCAGTGGTTATGAAGATACACAAAATTCTTGAGTCAGGGAACCATGAACCAGAATCTATAATCAGCAATGAGATTGAGCACTACGAACAAGATCTTAGAGTTCAGGCTATTTTAGTACTTGGAAAAAAGGTTTTGGACTTGAATGATATGGGTATTGAATTTAATCATATACAAAATAGATTCGTGTTCAATAGACCCAAACAATCCAGAAACAAGCAGAAGTCACCTGCGATATTGTCTCGTGAAGTCACTCCCGATAAGTCAAAAGCATCCAGGCGCAACAAAACCAAAGGAAAAGGAGAAAATCTCAAGGTTTCTGAACGGGTTAATGGCTCGAATCCTCAATTTGTTAAATCTCACTCCAGCATTCAGCAAACGAAAAGGGATCGTGCCAATCGTGACACCACCATGGATGAAGGCGTATATAGCTCTGCCTCCGAACCCATCGATGACACAAGGCATCGTCTTTTTGTGCAATCCGATTCTAGCTTGGAACAAGTAGAGAGTAATGAAGCAAATGATAGCAGCGCCATGGATGAAGGCGCAGAATGGTCGTCATCGCGGGAGACAGAGGGCAATGAAAATGTACACGATGAAGCCCAGCTGGCATCTGTACGTAGGATCAACTTGATGAACCAAAAAGGGCTGAATCCAATCCTGGAAAGCGAACAGCATGCTGACAATGATGGAGACGAAGAGGACGAAAGCTTCGATTCGGATGATATGATGGAGCCCTTGGCTGATCTCGAATCGCATATTTTGCATCACACAAATCAATTTAAGGAGAAGTTAAACACTGTTTCTACCAAACGATCTCAAAAAGCTCCTCTGCAGCCAAACAATAATGAACATGCTTATCGTGACATGGGATTGAACACAATGGTTGATTCATTAGTTCGTGATGTTGCTGATGCCGGTTTAGAAGCTCATGATACAGATAGTTCTGAATCAGGCCAACGAGACAGTGAGGCTAGACTCTATAGCATGTCGCCTTCTATCTCTGCTGATGCAAATAATTTTCCTGTACTGAAGCCGTCAGCAGCTACTTCAAATTCTACAATCTCCCATACTATATGGAATGACAATTCTCCCGGTAGAAATGCTATTGCTGCCAAGTTTTCTGACACAACTGAAAAAGTCTTTGGTCCGAACCACACCAGCGCTCCCCTTCATGATAACTATTCTCAAATTTACGGTCTGGCTCCTCAAAATCAAATTCCACAAATTCCACAGGTGTATCAAAAACCTTTTCATCCCTACACGCCTCAATTTTTACATTCCCAACCTGGCCAACAACATTCACCATATAATTTGACACCCCAACCACAATTTCAACAATTTGCAGCATCAGCTCAGACACTGCCCCCAACCGTACCCCCACAAAATCAATTCCATCAACAAGATGCACCCCTTCCGCATCCACAACCACATATTCAACCCCATATACAATTTCCACCAAACGGTTTCAACCCGCTCAGTAACCAACAAGGTTTTAGCGGTAATCAACAAGGATTCAATGGTGGAATACCTTTACCTCCTTTAAATTTGGCAGTGCAACAGGGTTTTAACGAAGGAACAGGTTTGCCTCCTTTGAATCCATCAACGCAACAGAGATTTACTGGTGGAGCTCCTTTGCCCCCTTTGAATGCACAACTCGGATTTGGGTTTCCATTACAGGGGCCGACGCATACACCGGAACAATACCCTCCACCCCAATTCCAGCAAAATGCGCCAAATGCGCATAATGCCAATGGATTTGGGCACATTTAGGCTCGTATACAGTCTATCGGACTCAAAGATGAAGCAGTTTTAATCTTCTTTTCTGCTTCTTTTTTTTTTTTTTTTTAGATTTTCTTTTGTTTCCTTTGTCGATCTCATCTTTCATTTAGTATAGCTTACCATGAGTAGAATCTTATTGACAGCATCGAAATTATAGGAGAAGTGTAGTATCATCCTTAGTTCGAAATCGTCCAATCAGAGTTGGTACTGAGTGGTATGACTAAGGATTGGCAACCGCGCTGTCGTTTGCTATACGAAGGTGCGCAGTTCCGTGAGAATCAATTCAAATCACACCACATACTCATCTTGAAACTGAACATTTAATCACACGATTCCTTGGGCCATTTTATCAGAGCTTGGGCTCATTTCTACTGTATTCGTGTGGTATGAGGTATCACTTTGTTTCGCTGACTCTTCGTTTCGTTTTTCCATTCTTTCTGTTTTTTAAAGGACATGCTGTAAAATTGTCAGAGTGGTACGATGGGTTGACTTGCTAACAAAACAAAAAAAAAAAAAAAAAGAAAAGAAAAAAAAAACGTTTCGGTAGATTTTTCCGATCTGGTGCCTGTGATGGATTTGAAAAATTAAAGCTGTAAATAGAAAACCAATTCAAACCAGATTTACTTACTTCATAATTTTTTCTCTATCTGCTTTACATTCATTACTCAAGCTCATCACTCTTATAAATTACGTTCGTTGACCAAGACCACTCAAAGCGTTATTCTAAGGGAAACTAAGACTGTTCAAAATGGTGTCGGGAGATATCACTCATAGAACACTGAATGAAACATATACTTTCAACACACCCCCAGCCGATGCACCCATCGACATTTTAAATGAGTTCTACTGGACTAAAGACCTCGAGCCCCATGTCAATAGAAGAAAAATGATCTTGGCAAAGCATCCTGAGGTCAGAAAATTAACAGGATATGAAACCAAGACTAAGTGGTACGTTATGGGTGTCGTTGCATTACAATTTGCAGTGGCTTATTATTTAAGAAACACTCCAGTATGGAGTTTCAAATTCATTGCCTTGGCGTATGCTATCGGTGCTACTTCTAATCAAGCAATCTTCCTCGCAATTCACGAATTGTCTCACAACTTACTTTTCAAGAAACCCATTCATAATAAGCTATTTGCCATTTTCACCAATACTCCGATTGGGATCCCATATTCGGCATCTTTCCAACCTTATCACCAATTACATCACAAATTTATGGGTGATGAACACTTGGACACGGATTTACCTACCCGTTTTGAAGGGATTGTTCTCTCAAATGTTTTGGGTAAAGTGTTCTTCGCTTGTTTCCAAATCTTGTTTTACGCGTTAAGGCCTATGTTTATCACTCAAATCAAGTTTACATACATCCATTTGCTTAATATCATTTTTCAGGTCGTTACTGACATTATTTTGGTTAAGAATTGGGGATGGCACTCCCTTGTATATTTCATCATGTCGTCGTTTTTGGCAGGGTCTTTCCACCCATGTGCTGGTCACTTCATCGCCGAGCACTACGTTTTGAACGAGAATAATAAGCCTAGGGAAGGCGATGATAAGACAGGTAATATTTCCGCCGCTTTACTTCCTCCAGAAACGTACTCATACTATGGCTCGTTGAACTTGCTTACTTGGAATGTGGGGTATCATAATGAACACCACGACTTTCCTTATATTGCCTGGACCAAGTTGCCTGAATTGAGAAAAATCGCCGCTGAATTTTATGATCCCTTGCCTCAAGTGAATTCGTGGTGTGGAGTTATTTGGTGGTTCTGCTTCAGCGACCTCAATACGCTATGGAATAGAGTGAAAAGAACAGGTAAAGAAAAGCACGGTCACAAAATCAATAACTTGGATCAAAATCAAAATTAGAATTATTTTAATTTAAGACAATAAATCATTGCTTTGTAATTATTTTGGACACACATTCTAGTGGCTAGCTTATCTGTGTCATGTAATTTAAACGTAGTCTAGATGTATTTAAACAACTTGGTATATACAAAAAAATAAGAAATAACTATAAGACAAAAACAGGTAAAAATAAAATGCCACAACAATTCATGAAATCATAAATTTTTGATCAAACGAGTGATGTCATCCAAACCGTCCTTGCTTAACAGAGAAATTTTGGATTGAACAGCTTCAGCGAGTCCATCGACACTCACCAATTCACCTTGATCGCTATCATCACCTTGACCTAAAACCTTAAGTCTAACTTGTCCTTGTGGATATTCTTCTTTACCCAAGATAACCGCCACTTGAGAACCAGTCTTCTCGGCGGCGTCGAATTGTTTACGAATGTTTGGCTTGGCCTTGTATAAGTATTCGGAATTAATACCAGCTTCCCATAATTTATTAGAGACTTCCATTCTTTCTTTCAAAAACCCAGTCCAACCTTCACCACCACCAAAGGCCATGACGTATGCTTGAGTTTGAGAAGAGCTGACTTTTTCTAACTTCTTAGCGGCTCTAGCTTTAATGATGGAGAAAATTCTTTCGACACCAAATGAGATACCAACACAAGGAATTGATTTACCATTAGAGAACATACCAACCAATTTGTCGTAACGACCACCAGCGGCAATGGAACCAACACCAACGTATTCTGATGCATCTTCAACCTCTTTAGTGGACTTATCCTTAGCGGCTTTTTCTTTTAATTCGTTGGCATTCTTAGGTGGTGCGGAGGCAGATGTAACAGCTTCATAAATTAAACCAGTATAATAGTCCAACCCTCTGGCTAATGATAAATCAAATGAGGTGTATTTGTCAATACCGAAAGCATCAGTGTAGTCAGCCAATAATTCCATTTCTTTAATACCTTCTTGAGCTGAGTCATTTGTTTTCAAAGTTTCAGATCCCTTTAATAATTCTAAAGTTTCACGTATGGTACCATTCCATTTAACAAATTCACCAATTTTATCGGCAACTTCTTCTGGTTGACCCTTTTCAACAACCATTTCCTTTTTGACAGCTTCCCAAGGAGTCTTATCCAATTTATCGACTGCAGAAGAAATCTTTCTGACATCTTCTTCCTTTACACCACAAGCTTGGAAAATACCATCTAAAATTTTACGATGATTTAATTTGACCTTGAAATCATTAATACCTAAACCGGTTAAACCTTCACATAAAATTTTCAAGATTTCAGCATCTGGAACCATTAAATCGTAGTTACCAGCCACATCAAAATCACATTGATAAAATTCTCTCATTCTTCCTTTAGTCATGGCTGGTTGATCACGTCTATAAACTTTGGCGATATGATATCTCTTGATACTATTGATACTATTACAAGCAACAAAACGAGCGAATGGTACTGTCAAATCGTATCTCAATGAGGTTAATTCACCACCTTGATCTTCCAAATTGTAAATTAATTTTGAATCTTCACCATATTTACCGGTTAAGATTTCACGTAATTCGAAAACAGGAGTATCAATGGTAACACCACCATGTCTCTTGAAAAGAGAAGTTAATGAGGAAAATACGGCTTCTCTAATAACCATATCCTTATCGGCCCAATCTTTGGTACCTTTAGGAGTCTTTAATAAGAATTGGTCTTGTTTCTTTGATTTCTTTGAAGCTTTTTTGGAAGCATTTTGTGAAATTTCAGTTTTAGGAGCTTGGGTAGCTTGAGCAGCTGCAGCACTGGCTTGAGTAGCAGCGTTTTGTTCAGGGGTAGACATCGTGAATGATTTCTTGAAAAGTGATGATGAGAGACTGGTTGTAGTTGTTGTATATGTAGATGTCCTTCGTAATGTGTGAGCTAACCTTTGAAACATAAACAAAGAAAAAAGTTAGAGTCCCTTCGTCACTTGTATCTACGAAGTTGTTAGTCACCTATTTGATGGAGTTCTCGATTTTTCAACTCAATTTTTTCTTTTCTTTTTTTTTTTTTTTTTTTTTAATTTTTTTTTTTTTTTTTTTTTTCTTCTTCATTGAAAATCCATTTAGTCATTTCTGAAATATTTTTTTTAATCATCTGTTTGTTTTTAACTTTATTCTTTTTCTTTTCTTTTTTATTAGCGCGAAAGTATAACAACATACATATTTTGCAGTAAAAACTCATCTACTACAATCTACTACCAAATTAATCAAAAAATTGCATAGAATTATATAACCAGTAAATAGAAGTGAAAAAAAAAAAAAATCAAAGTGAAAAAAAAAAAAAAAAATAACCGTGAGCAAACGACAGGGATGGACAGGGATGTTTTGTCCTAGACAAAAAATAAGTAAAAAACCAAAAAGTAAACGACAAAAAGAAAAGTTCATGATTCATGACGGGACGTTAGTGGTATAGTATAATATGATTACATAGTATAATATGATTCGAATTAGAACTATTAGTCTTCGTTGATAGCGTTAGATTTGGAATATTTCAATCTCATAACCCCATCACTCAAAATCCTCTTACCCCATGTACCAGCCGCTGGATCCCCAGTTTCATCTCTACATTGTTTGAGGAAAGGTAACAACGATGTCCCACCGGTTCCCTTTTCTTCCACACCCTTTTTCTTCAACTTGGCCAACCCTGATCTTAAGGTGGAAGACGAACCCAATTTGGGGGCTTGTTTTGCTTGTAATACAACGTAACGAGTAACAATCTGAATATGCTTATCACGGAACAGTTTTATCATCGCCAAACATGCATCATAACTCAAACTAAGTTCCGGATGTGATGACAGGTGTTGTAACACGTACTGGCGGATATTGGTACATTCTTCAATCTTTGATAAAAAATCTTGATGTTTTCCTGGCATGTATAATCTCATTTCATCCATAAACCCATTTCCTGGAGCTGTGGTTGAATCATGTTTTTGGTGAGGAGCTGGTCTTTCACCGGTGGAATAATGTTTGACACCTAACAAGATATCCAAAAATTGAATAAGTGATGATTGAGCATTGGACCCACCAGCATAACTACGGGCACGAGGTTCATCACCATAAAATATCCCATTTTTATCTAAGCCAACATCAGCCATACCTTTCCAACCAGCCAAGTATGGTCTAATTCTAAAATAAAAGACATGAGGATCACACATTTCTTCCATTTTCATTAATACTGAACCCAAATGATCAATACGTTCAGCTAGTTTTTGTAAATTAGTAATTAATTTTATAGGATCATCATCCCTAATATTTTGTAATGCATCTAAACCAGTTTTGATTACAAATGAACCCTTGTATTCAAAGTAAACACTCACAAGATAAAACCAACTTTCATCGATTGAGCCTGTAAATGTATTGATGGTAGTTAAATTATCTAAATCCATTTCTTCATCATCATCACTGGGTAATATTTGTTTAAAATTCCATAAACATAATCCGGCATATGTACCTAAAGGAGGTAACCTTAAATGTTCACTAATAACAAGTAAAGGATCGGCAATTTGACGAGGTAACTTGTTAGTGGGATCACTAACACCCCATATATAAGCATGTGTTAAAAAGGTAAGTACTTGATAAGCCCTTCTCCATTCAGGTTCATTGGATAATTGTACCGTATCAAGAATTGGTAACTTGTCAATTAAAGGTCTTATTCTTTTTGTGAGTATAAGAGAGGGTAAGTTATTTACCAATTGTTCCCAGGGTTGATAGTACGCTTGAGGAAGTGACGTAAGGGGATACGTTTGGGGTAGAAACCCACTATTGGGAAATACATCGTAGTCCTCCATGCGAGGTAAATCGTGGGTCGAAGTCATTCTTCTATAATCTTCTAGTTGAAAAAGTTAGGTGTATGTACAGCTTATTATGGTAAATGTGGTCTTGTTCCCTTCGGCGACGTATATATATATGTGTATAAATTTTTTTAGCGGGAAAGTTACAATATTTATGACGCCATAACCAGGCTGATTTTGTTCCGAATTTTGTTTGTAATCGTCACAACACCACAAAAGTCTAAACTCCCACGAAAAAAAAAAAAAAAGAAAAGACAATAACAAATTCTGAAAATTTTTTAGACTCGGTTCCGAGGAGGCGGGGGAAAATGCTTGGTCCCATCGCACCCACTGTCTTTTTTTTTTCCACGGTGCACGGGTGCATTTGCGCCAATGTCCGAATCCGCAGTTACAGTTGCAAAAAGCATACATGTATTAGTTATACAACCTAGTTATATAAGAGGATCTCACCCATAGGGTCTCTGATGATACCTAGCTCCAATAATTTACCAAATGCAAGGGCAAAATCTGTAAAGAACAATCTCTCGTCAGATGCATATTTTTCCACCCACTTGGCAAAGTGGGGATCACGTACAAGTTCCATATCAGTGTTGAGCATCATCAACAGTCTGTCTGCATTGAAGTACTGCTGCTTACCCGTTTCAGGAACTTCTCCTAATGTCCATTGCTCTTGAAGTAACACTTTGAAGAAGTCATTACTAAAGCGAGTTGGTTCAATCGTCCATTTGCCTTCCCACCCACTATATCTTTTATGACACCGACCTAATCCATGACATCCCATCAATAATACCGCCTCTTGGTCATTGAACCCCATACGACTAAAAGTGTCTCTTACATGACTGGCGTCTTTGTATCCAAATGGTAATCTACCGTTGGGAGGTACCACTCGATCATCCTTACAATCGATTCTCCCACATTGCCAAGGAATAATGGGTCCTCCCATAAATTCAATGGCAACTTTGCCTGCCAATGTCCATAAATCAGAATATGTTATGCGAGGGAATTGATGCTTAACTGGCTCTAAAGCACCTCGGGCAATGTCCAATCCAGTGTTCCCTTCGTCAGTAATTTCAGGAACAAATCTCATTGTAGCACCATTAGAACCCCCGGTGTTGGAATATTTGTCATATGTAGCACAACAATGCCATGCTAACCTCAATAAAATGGGACCCAAACTACCATCATCATAATCTGGTTTGGGAATAACTTTTTGAATAGCCTGGATCACTTGCTCAACATAAGCAGTTTCATGTATGGCAATTGACTTAATGATCGATTCAGGAAGCATGCTAGTTTTAGTGTTGAGTGTTGCAGCATCTTTGGAAAACTGCTGAGAAGTTTTTGTATCTTCTAACTCTGAGGGAGGATTTGTTTGTTTCTTGGGAGTTAGCTTCAAGCGAAATCGATTTCGTTTGGATCCTTGTATTATCTCAATGTCAACGTTGCGAGACAGTCTTGTCGTATTTGCAATTACTGAAGGATGAGATTGTGGTGGGGTATGTTTTACAACGGTTGGTTTTTCTTCATTTATAACGGGCCTGTCAAGCTCACTTACCTTGATTGGTGGTAATGAGATGGCTCTCGCTTTACGTCTCGACTCAAAAACACTACTACAAACAGTTGGTGGAGCTTGGAAGAAAGATTGTGGTTGCGGTATCTTTAACGAAGTAGGTAGTACGTTCAGGGTAAGCTCTCTTGTTTGGAGAGTAGATTTTTGAGAGTGGGTAGTAGTGGTCATTGGCTGAGCCAACTTTAATAGCTCAATCGGATTCGAAGCTGTTCTCTTTGCAGGTACCATGGGGGTAGTTTTAGGAAGCTTTTGAACGGCATTATCAGTCAGTCGCAAGTCATTGATGAGGGGTCGGAAGGGCAATCCAAGGCCCAGTACTGTTGAAGTAATACTAACATTCTCCATTGCATAAGTCTCCTTTTTCAACCTAACATACTCTTTGAACCCATCATGTTTAGTCAAATGAATTCCTCTGAATTTATAACCTCCTTTCAATCCCATATCAATTATGGATAATTTGTTAATTACACAAAATGGTGAATGCAAGATATATCGATCAAAAATATAATCAGCTTTCACGGGCAACAACCCCAATACTTCCAACATCTCATTATTTATTGTCATTAATGTTTCCCATTCACGTTTGAAATGTTTTGCTAATCTCAGTTGATGACCCAATCGATAGTATAATAATTGAAGTCGTTGAAGAAATGTCACTCTATCAAATTCACGTTGCTTTAATAAAAGTTGATGTTCCACCTCTTCATTCGAGTATAAGACGGTACTATCATCCTTGCGATTTTTTATATCACGTTGGAATAACGTGTGAATTAATTTGATTAAAACTTGAGGAGGATTAAGTATCAATATAACGAGTCTGAAAATACTAACAGATAGAAAAATTAGAATTTGAAAGTACCAAACGACTCCAATTTGAGAGAATAACCATGGTAAGATAACATATTTGAATAGGGTACCCACAATTTTTCGAAAAAAATGAATCAATCTATGCCAAACGGATGCTGAGTCGGCAGCTAATTGACTATTGGTGGTAGAAAGAATCTTTGGGTTTAAACTGTTATTGTAATTAGGTGGCATTCTTTTAGATTTATTTTTTGGCTACTTTTTCAATTTCTTGTAGTTTGAACACTTCAAGGGTTTAAGTATCTTGATGGTTTACATTTGTGGTTGCAATATTTTTTCCGGTATTTTTTTTTTTTTTCATTTTTTTTTTTTTTTTTGCATTTGTGCCGATCTTGACATTTTAAGTTGCAACGTAAGAGAATAAAGGGTATTACCGAACGGTAAGTTGGTACAGAAATGAGAGTTCTTTTTACCGCAGGCTGCTTGGAAGCTATCACGACGGCAGAATTGTAATGGACGCAAACGTCAACCTGAATCACTCCAGCACTCATACTTAAAAAAATTCTATGTCATGATAGGACTTATGCTAGTATTTCTATCATTTTACATAATGTGATAGTTATATGTGTCTATCAGTTTCTGATAAATATGAATGGAAAATTCACCCTTCAGTTTATCTATAATTTTTTTTTTGACAATTCATGCATTTGATTATACGCCCGGTGATGTATGGAAAGCCGATAACCAAGCGTTCTCAACCTTTAAACACAAAAACTCACAAACAACAATAATAAATGCTCGTAATCCATGGGTCTTTGCGTTGGTAGCATGGTTTTTACATGTAGTAGAACATCACTGCAACGAATTCATTGATCTGTTAGTTGTATACCATAATCTCTCTGTTTGGTCGGTTGAACACGTTACCCAATATTATCACAGACTCGGGTAGGAAATAATCGCAGTGGTCTTTTTTTTTTTGTTTTTGAATTCGATATTTTGTTTGTTTTTTTTTTTTTTTTTTTTTTTCCTCAGTGTTGGCGGTCATGTAAAATCTAACAAAACGAAAATAAAAAAATAAAAAAAAAGAGAAAAAAAGACAAGAGCCGGAAGAAAAAGAAAAAAGAAAAAATGAACTGAAAACAAGTTACGTTTAACTGAAACAGCTCCCTTCCTTACTCAATCAATTCAAAAGATTCAACGTATTTCTTAATTGAACGAATATCAGAAAGATATTGAATACTAATCGATAACAATCAAATAAATCATTCAATCATGTCATTCAAAGGTTTTAGAAAAACCATTGTGAGGGCTCCACAAAATTTCCGTCAAAAAATGAATATGGGGGAAGTTACTTCAGATGCCGTTTATCAAGATGCTGAACGTCGATTTATGGAATTAGAAACTGAAACTAAAAAATTAAGTTCAGAATCACAACGTTATTTCAATGCAGTTAATGGGATGCTTGATTATCAAACTGATTTTAGTAAAGCAATTGAAGAAATTTATAAACCCATTAGTGGAAGATTATCTGATCCTAATTCAACAATTCCTGAAGATAATCCTGAAGGTATTAAAGCTTCTGAATCATATCGTGAAGTAGTTAGAGAATTGAAGGAAACTTTAAAACCAGATTTAGAATTGATTGATAAAAGAGTGGTTCAACCTGCTCAAGAATTATTAAAGGTTATTCAATCAATTCGTAAAATGTCTACCAAGAGAGATCATAAACAAGTTGATTTAGATCGTCATAAAAGAAATCATAAAAAATATGAAGATAAAAAGGAAAAAACTGCCAAGGATGAAGAAAAATTATATAGTGCTCAAGCTGAAGTACAAGTTGCTCAACAAGAATATGATTATTATAATGAATTATTAAAAAATGAACTTCCAATATTATTTCAAATGCAATCTGATTTTATTAGACCATTATTTGTTAGTTTCTATTATATGCAACTTAATATTTTTTATACATTATACACTCGAATGGAAGAATTAAAAATTCCATACTTTGATTTACAAAGTGAAATTGTGGAAGCTTATCATTTGAAAAAGGGTAATATTGAAGAACAAACTGATGCTATTGGTATAACTCATTTTAAAGTTGGACGTGCTAAATCAAAATTAGATGCTACTAAAAGAAGACAAGAATTAATGACGGGTGCCGCCGCTACTGGTGCCCCTGCTACTGGTACCCCTGGTACTGGTAGTGATCAATTACCGGCTTATACTGCAGGACTGTACGGTCAACCTCAACAACAACAACCAACCGATTATAAAAATCCCGCTGGTCCCGGTGCAGTGGCTGCTCCTACCTATGGTGGTTATGGACAACAACAACCAACTCCAGCAGCAACGGCGTATAATCCCAACTCACAATCAGCGTCAGCATCAACAATGACTAGTCCTGTTACTGGTTATTCATCACCCATGCTGGCACCAGCAGTAGCAGTACCTGCTTATGGTGGTGTACCTGCACCTGCATCACAACTGACATGTACTGCATTATATGACTATACTGCCCAAGCTCAAGGAGACTTGACGTTTACTGCTGGAGCAATTATTGAAGTTGTTGATCGTACCAGTGATGCCAATGGATGGTGGACTGGTCGTTATAATGGGCAGACTGGTGTTTTCCCCGGTAATTATGTTCAATTGAATTGAAGTTGTGGTTGCAAAAAAAAGAAAAAAAAAAATAACCACCAATTTCTTGTTTGTTTTGTTTTGTTTTGTCCTTTTAATTTTTCATAATCATTTTATTTAGTTACACATTTAATAGTTTTCATATAGTTACTTTGAATTACATTTTTGCAATATTATTTCATATGCTTATTAGAAACTAGTTTCAGATTTAACCTTTTTATTTGATTGCCCCTGAAAATCAAAAAGAAAAAAAAAAAAAAAACAAAAAAGAAAATTATAGGGGATAGATTAGCAATAAAGACAAGCAAAGAAAAAAAAAATAACTTTGTCTTATTGTTAGGGGATGAGGTTAATTTTATCGCAAGTTGAAATTCTTTTGTTCTATTTGTTTTTTTTTTTTCTTTTTTTGCCGTTATTATTTTTTTTTTTGTCTCCTTTTTAATTATTATTGTTAAAGTATGCTTTGTATTCTTGTTATTATGTTTTTCTGTTAAAAATAGAAGTTGATGGTGAGTATGAAGCTAATGAAGGGATACAATCCTATTTGGGATTGATCAAAGTACTCAATTGGTAATATGCAGCCAATTGAAGTATCGAATTGAAATAATCATACCAAAGTTGGAAATTCAAGTACTAAAATGGAGTAATTGGGGGTTAAAAGCAATAAGGGTGTGCTGATATTGCTGGTGCTGGATGGTGCTGATTACTGCAACCTGCACAAAAAAAAGCGGGTGTAACCTGTAAAACTCTGTGAACGGTAGAATCCGGTGTTCTAGGTCTTCCCACGGGATGATTCTATTTTTTTCTAGTGTCTTATTTTTTTTTTTTTGTTGTTATAGTGTTTTCTGTATAGTGTTGTTTTTTTTTTTTCGACTTATGTTCTTGTCTAGTTGCATGGGAGTTGGAACCAATGTGACTGAATATGTAACAAAAACCTTCGTTTTCTCTGATGGATAGACTTTGTAGAGTATTCTTGTAGTCATGAATAATCTCTAGTTTTGTGTGCACAATTACAATTTGTGGTCTCGTTTACTGGTTGTGCTTGTCTACCAAACCATCACCAAACCTTCTTTTGTATTATTTTTGTTTGTTTTTGTTTGTCTTTTTTTCTTTTTGTTTTTTTTTTTATATATTCATTCTATTATATTTTATTTTACTTTATTTTATTTTTTTTTTTTTTTTGTTCTTGTTTTCTTCTTCTTCTTCTTCTTCTTCTTCTTCTTCTTCTTCTTCTTCTTCTTTTTTTGATCAATTCATCGTGTTAGTCCCAATAGGATTTGGAATTCACTATTACTTGTCTGATTCCTTCTCCCACCAAATCTTTCAATCCTCCTTTCCAGGATTGTAGTGTTTTTCCACCATCCATCATATAGTGAAGAACAAAAAAAATAATAATTCCATACAAGAAAACAAAACAAAAGAAAAAAAGAAAGAGCAGTACAAATAAACTTCTTGTTCTTCTTTTTTTTACTACTTCACCCTCTCAACCACATCCAATTGTTGTGTATCTTATTCAAGTGTGATAATCATTTGATTCAAATAGTGCATTAACGTCCAATCGCTTACCCTTCACTCGTTGTCTCTGTCTTTCTGTTCTTCTTTACCTTTTCCCTTTTCACCTGGATTTCTTTTTTTTTTTCGTTTTCTTAAGCAAGCAAAAAATACCATCAATTTTTGCTCACCGTTTTTTTTTTTTTTTTTTTTTTTTTTCCTTATACTGTCTTTTTTTTTTTTTTTGAAGCTGACCCTCATTTTTTTTTTATTTTATTTTATTTTATTTTATCTTATTTTATTTTTTTTTTTTTCTGTTTCTTCAGTTGTTGATCACATTTGGTATTCATTAGTTGACCATATCAAGGCTTATTCACTGTGTATGTGATTCTTTTGGTTGTGTAATACCATAAGCAAAAAAATATAACCAAACATACAAAGAAACAAAAAAAAAAATAAAATCACAACAGAAAAATCTATATTTATCAGAAAATCTCAGCCTTATCCTCACAGAAAAGAGATAACCGCTTATTTTTAGCCGCTGCTAACTTTTTGTTGTTGTTTTCCCCCTGACTTCACTTCTTTTTTGATTTCCCCTGACTTTTGGTTCTGGTTTTTTTTCTTTTCTTTTCTTTTTTTTTTTCCTTTTTGTTCCGTTTGGTCTTCCCCTCCGTTCATCACTGCATAATTTCAAAATACTCCAGATACTGTTGATTTCTTCGTAACCTGACCCTTTCCTTGTCCTTCCCATATCCTTTCCTTATCGTTTCCTTATCCCACTACATTCCTTTCCCCCCCCCCCCCCCCTTCCCTTTCTCCCTAAGATTCCAAACTACTCGCGGCTAATACTTCTTTCCCTAATTTTTTATTGGTCAATACTTCAATCCCTCATCTTTCGTCTCTTATCGATTCACTTTGTAATATTTTGTGACTTCGACTTGTGTTGTTGTTCATTCAGTTTTTGTCTTTCCCCCTTTTTGTTGTTTTTGTTTTTGTTTCGATCTTTTTTATTTTTTTTTTTTTTTTGTTTGTTTGTTTCTTTTTTGTTGTTTGTTTGCTTGTCATCAATATAGATCAACTTATACACCTGTTATAAAATGAGTCATTCCCTGTCCCCTACCAATAGAGGCTCCATCTTTGGATGGGTCAAAAATTTAAAACGAGGTAGCTTAATGTCCAATGATAGCGTCAATGAGGTTGGCTCCGATAATGAATTACTAGCGCCAGAACTGAAATCTCCTCCATCTCATTCAAATAATCAACTACAACCAATACCGTTGCCCCAACACCTGCATCTTGATTCAATATATCACCAACTGCAACAACTGATTCATTCTCCGTCTGGTACCGGTCCAGGTGGTGGTGGCGGCACCAGTTTCTTTCAACTGCTGTCTCCTCATCAAGAATTCTTACGTCCCTTACTTCATCATAAATCTCGTTCCACCAATAACGTCAATCGAGTAAGATCCAACTCACTTAATCAATCAGAAAAATCTTCCAGTATAAGACAACATCGTGATTCTTTTTTACAACATAATCCTTTGGTGGATGAAAATAGTAAATATTTTGGAGTTACCTTGGAAGATGCCATTAATCAAGCCGCCGCCAAAATATCAATTCTTACCAATGAAAATACCGATCAAGTTTTACAATATGGTAAAATCCCCATTGTGGTGGCTAAATGTGGTGTATACTTGAAAAAAAATGGTTTAACCGTTGAAGGGATTTTTAGAGTTGGTGGATCATCAAAACGTCTTAAAGAATTACAATTAACCTTTAATACCCCACCTGAATTTGGTAAAAAATTAAATTGGGATGGTTATACCGTCCATGATGCCGCATCCATTTTAAGAAGATACCTCAATGCATTACCAGAACCCCTTATACCTTTGGAATTATACGAAGAATTTAGAGATCCACTTCGAAAACGTACCAGAATTATAAATTATATGAAGTATAAGGCTGAATATCCCAATAAATCTTTGAAATCAGCCGCCGCAGCAGTTACTGCTTCATCATCAAATATAAATGTGGCATCCTCTGTACCCGAAAATAAATCTGCTCCCGCTCCCGTTGCTGCCGCCCCATCTGCCCCCGCTGCCAGCTCCACTAGTACTACGGTGGATACTCCTACAACTCCGGCTGATATAATAAGTACCCCGGATACACTGCAACCCTTAACTGAAGCCAATATTGGTCGCCTTAATAGTAGCAGTAGCAATAATGCACCATCATCATCACGTAATTTACAACCACAATCACAAAATCCCAAACATGTTTCAACTTCTGATTTATCACAAGTGAAATCAATTTCAGATAATAATGATGAACCACCATTACCAACTTCACAACTGCAACAGCAATTTCAAGAAATGCTTGATGATCAAGCTGCTGCTTCCAAGAGAAAAAAATCAAAAAACTATAAAAAATTGGCTAGAGATGTTCATGAAGCAATTAGTGAATATAAAACATTGGTTGATGATTTACCCATGTTATCTAAACAATTATTATTTTATATATTGGATTTACTCGCTATGGTACAAAATCATCTGCAAGAAAATTTGATGTCATCACGTAATTTAGCCGCCATTTTCCAACCTTCCATTCTTTCTCATCCTAATCATGATATGGATCCAATTGAATATGCCTTGTCTCAATCAGTGGTTGAATTTTTGATTCAGTATGCCTATAAATTGTTACCTAATCAAAATGGTGGTTCATCAAATCAACCTCATTCAAGATCAGGTAGTGGTGGTGATAGTACCGGTAGTGGTAATGGTGATGGTGCCACTGGCGGTGGTGGAACAGGTGATGATATTACCCGTAGTGGTACTTCTGTTACAAGGGATGCTGCTACAGGGACAGGTGCCACTAAAGGTAAAACTAATCATGATTTTGATGACATTGAACATATTAGTGGCAATGAAGATGTTGAATCTACCAATAATAAATTAAATGGTGATGATGATAAACTTGCCAGTGCCGCTGAATTGAAAACAAATGGTACTAATGGAATCAATAACAATGGAAATCCTACTTCAACTTCTCCAGGATCGTCGGCATTATTAAGTAAACCTCCACAACCAGCATTTAGAAGAAAGCATAGTAAATCATTATCATCTACTAGTCATCACGAAGATTTAATTGGATACAGTCCGGCTGGTCTGAAAAATTTAGGTTTTTCAGATACTTCTGATAATGAATTTGAAATTACCGATTGCGAAGATTCCAATAATGATACTCAATCAGATTTAGGTGAAGTCAATTTTGATCCTAGTCAAAAATTGAATACTGAAGGTTCTGTTAGTGGATACGATTCTGGTTCTGATTTTAACTTTGACAATAATGTTGATGCTGACAGTGCTTTTAATTTTCATCAGTTTAATGGTGATTATAAAAATACTAATGCTGGTAATGATGTCACTGATATCACTGTCCCTGCCACTACATTACCAAGTGACAAACAAGATCATACCAATAATAACAATGAAATTGATCATCAAGACGCTATTGATGGTAACCATGGTGGGTTACTCAGTAAACTTGCTGATGATGAAAATCTGAAGGAAGGTGGTGATGATAGAACATTGACTAATCCACCCAACGTGGCTATAATTGTTTCTACTCCTTCTTCCTCTTCAGTACCTCGGATGGGAAATGATCAACAACTGTAAGTTACTCAATGTGAAATTCTTCATATCTATTTTTTTTTTTATTTCTTTTTTTTTTTTTTTTTTTTTTTTTTTTTTTTTCCTTTTTGTTAAATGTCATTTTAATTTCTTTCTTTGGTTCATTGGATAGAAATCAATTTTCCTTAATTTGTCTTTATTTTACTTTTTCTTTTTTTTTCGTTGCTGTTGTTGTTACTCTTTGCTTCTTTGAGTATATGTATTTTTGTATTTGTATAATCTTTCTTTTCTTTTCTTTTTGAGGTATTTACATTTAGGTTTTTAAACCCTTCTTCGTGTATTAACTACGAGCTTAATTCAAGACTCTTTAACAATTTTTTACTTTTTTTTCTTCTTTGTTGGGTAAGAATTATTCCAGTTATCAATTGTGGTGATAACTCATTAACTTTCAATTTTGAAATGGCTGAAAATATGGAGTTGTGGTGTATGGGTGTTTTCAAAGGAAACAACAAGAAAAACAAAAAAAACAAAACTCTTGACTTACGACCGTTTGAAAAACTTTTGATAAGAGATTTACAATTAGCGTTGAGATTCAAATAAAGTACCATCATTTTTTATTTAATCCTTCCCATATTTCCTATATATAGGCCTACATCACAATAATGTCAGACGAAGAACAAATACAACGAGAAGTTTCGGAACAACACCGTGAAAGTGAGGAAGAGAAGCAAGAACAAGAAGTTGATGATTTATTTGGGGATGATGATGAGGATGAAGAACCACAACAAGAACAAGAGGATGATGATGATGATGAAGATGGAGAAGGAAGCGCTGGTGCCAAAAGATCAAGACTGACGATATCACGTTCTGATGACGATGAGGAAGAGGCAGAAGATGATGAAGAAGATGATGAAATAAATGAGGAAGATTTAAAAACAATTGAAATTTCATTACCTCGTCATGCAATTCCTAGTAAACCTGAAGAAGATACTTATACTATCAAAGTACCAGTTTTTCTTAATGTTGATGCACATCCATTTGATCCTAATGAATTTAAAGAAAAAGTTCAACAAAATGCCCTTAATAGAAATCAAAGTTCAATGAATGTTAAACAAATTAAGAATGAATTAATTGCTGAAAAATTATTAAATGAAAATAGTATAAGATGGAGATATTCCAATAGTGGGAATGATGAAATTATTAAACAATCTAATGCTCATTTTGTTGAATGGGATGATGGATCCATTTCATTAAAAATTGGTTCTGAATTATTTGATTTTAAAAGTTTACCATTATTTGATAATTTTTTGGTAAAAACTCATGATTCTTATGAAATTTTACAAAATGATTCAATTTTAAATAAATCTGCTAATTTATTACCTTCTTCAACTTTTACATCTACTCATAGAAAATTAACCGAAGCTTTAAAGCATACTCAAAAGAAAGATACTATCTTGAATACAATTACTGAAAAGGATCCACTTTTAAAACAAAAATTAGCTGATGAAAATGAAAGAAAAACTCTTAAATTGAAAAGACAAATTGAACAAAGAAGAAGATTACAAGAAGAAAGATTGGGTGGCTCAAAAATTGCTAGTCCTGGTGTTGGTGCTAGTAGTGGAAGAAATGGTTATGAACCTGCCTATGAAAGATTTGAAAGAACATATGCCAATGAAGAATATGATGATGATGAAGATGATTTCGTGGCTGGTGATGATGAAGAATTAGAAGAAGATGGAAGTCCCGATCAATTTGACGATGAAGATGATGAAGAAGATCAATTTGAAAAAGGTGCTGAAAGATTGAGAAAATTAAAGAATGAGGGTGATGCTAAATATAGTAGAAACTCTGCTACTCCATCTGAAGCCCAAGATGATGATGAAGGAACCACGCAAAGAAAGAGAAGAAGAATAATCGATAGTGATGAAGATGATGAATAAGTAAATTTATCCAAACTACAACCTAATCTTTTTGATGTGAGCTCTTTGAACAATGAGTTCTGAAATCGGCAAAGTTATATGTCACTTTATGTATCAATAGTCATTTTTCACAAATGTTTGTACCTAACAAGTAACCCTGTATGATGGGTTTTATCAATTTTCGTAACAGCATATTCAAGGAGAAAAAAAATGAAAAAAAAAAAAACGAAAAAAAAAAAAATAGTCCTCGAACGAGCAAAAAAAAATAAATATCCAAACCTCGGGGAAATCAAAAAGCGAAAACTTGGGGAAACTTTTTGAAAAATTAATGTTTCGTCCAAGCGTTGATAACACGGTAGAAAGCAAAATAAAAAAAAAAAAGGTTTAACTTTCGTGAGGTTATTCTCCAGTAAATTAAAATAATGTCCCTACTGAGACCATTGCGATTGTTACTTTTGGGAGCACCAGGCTCTGGTAAAGGTACACAAACATCCAAGCTCTTAAAACAATTTCCTAATATTCACCCATTATCATCGGGAGATATTTTAAGGTCTCAAATTGCACAACAGACAAAATTGGGTAAAGAAGCATCGACCTATATAAAGGAAGGTAAGTTGGTACCGGATCCCTTCATGGTTGGGCTAATTGTCAATCAACTAAAAAATTCGGGTTGGTTACGACCAGAAACCAATTGGTTATTAGACGGTTTTCCTCGTACCGTTAATCAAGCAGAACAATTAGATCAAGTTTTATCACAAACAGGTTCAAATGTGAATCTCGTGGTTGAGTTAGATGTCAATCAAAAAGTAATATTAGAAAGAATTGAAGCACGTTGGGTTCATGTACCCAGTGGGCGTGTTTATAACCTCGACTACAACCCACCCAAAGTTCCGTTCAAAGATGATATCACGGGAGAACCATTATCAAAAAGAGACGATGATACTGCTACGGTTTTCCAGAAAAGGTTAGACCTGTATAATAAACTACTCGAACCTTTGAAGTCATTCTATGCCAAAAGAGGCGTGCTCTCCACTGTTAGTGGGGACTCCTCTGATATTATATACCCCAAATTATCTAGTTTGATATTGGAAAAATTTGGCAACTAATCTTCCAGAATCTCAGAATCAATCTAGATATCTAACGTCAATAAGTGATCTATAATAGCATGAACTACAACTCTATAACCTCGTAGTGTGTAGTTTTGTTTTTCGAATATGTACGGGTGTAAATTCCAGACCAAAAGAGAAAAAACGAAAAAAAGAAAAAAAAGATAGAATGGAGCAAAAGAGCCTGCTAGAGAAGCTTACATCATCGTAATTTTTCACTGCACCTTTCGCCTTCATTCAATACACTTGATAGAATTCCTTCAGTCGACCGATTGATAGTCTCCCGCGTTCGTCGCCTTTAATTATACAATCCACACCGGCATCGCGTAATTCATAGAGCCTCAGCAAATATAAAAGAAGATTGATTTACTCATCAGCACCTTCTTTTGCACTGCAAAGATAACAACCATATTTGTTTTTTTTTTGTTTTCATCATATACCAATAGCTTTGAAAATTCACATAAAAATAAATAATGAAGTTCTATATTGATGACTTACCGGTTCTATTCCCGTATCCAAAGATTTATCCTGAACAATATGCGTATATGTGTGATATCAAAAAGACGCTTGATGTCGGGGGCAACTGTATATTAGAAATGCCTTCTGGTACCGGTAAGACCATTTCATTATTATCTCTTACTGTGGCATATCAAATGCATTACCCTGAACACAGAAAAATTGTTTATTGCTCCCGTACGATGTCTGAAATTGAAAAAGCATTGATTGAATTACATAATCTTATGAAGTTTAGATCAAATGATTTGGGATACGTGGAAGACTTTCGTGGATTGGGTTTAACCAGTAGAAAGAATTTATGCTTACATCCTACTATTTCTAAGGAGCGAAAGGGTATTGTGGTTGATGAAAAGTGTAGAAGAATAACGAATGGTCTGTTGAAGAAGAAAATTGAAGAAGGAGCCGTTGATCAAAGCTCAGCAGATAACAATCCTGAAACAGATCAACTATGTACCTACCACGAAAAATTATACGAATATGACCAGCATAACCTTATTCCGGCTGGTGTCTACTCTTTTGATGGTTTATTGAATTTTTGCAAAGATGAAGGTACATGTCCTTACTTCACAGTCAGAAGAATGATTCCATTTTGTAACATTATTATTTATTCCTATCATTATTTATTAGATCCAAAAATCGCTGAGCGAGTTTCCAAAGAGTTATCCAAGGACAGTATAGTGATCTTCGATGAAGCGCATAATATCGATAACGTTTGTATAGAATCGTTATCGTTAGATTTAACAGATGATATATTGAAACGTGCCACAAGAGGTGCTAACAAATTAAGTGATGCAGTTGATGTGATGAAGTCTCAAGACAGTGCCAAACTACAGAATGAGTATGAAAAATTGGTTGAAGGTTTACGACAAGCCGAAATAGCGAGAGACGAGGAGTTATTTATGTCTAATCCAACTTTACCACAGGATTTGTTAGATGAAGCTATCCCAGGTAATATTAGAAAGGCGGAACACTTTATTTCTTTTTTGAAGAGATTCATTGAATATTTAAAAACAAGAATGAAGGTTTTGCACGTCATCAGTGAAACACCCAGTAGTTTTTTGAAGCACTTGAAAGAATTAACTTATATAGACCGGAAACCGTTACGATTTTGTTCTGAACGATTGTCATTATTAGTTAAAACTTTGGAGTTGAGTGAAATCGAGGATTTCACGGCATTGAAAGATATTGCAACTTTTGCAACCCTTGTCTCTACATACGACACTGGATTTCAATTGATTCTAGAACCATTTGAATCTGAAGGTTCAACTGTCCCCAATCCAATATTATACTTTACCTGCCTTGATGCATCGATTGCTATCAAGCCTGTGTTTGAAAGATTTTCCTCCGTCATCATTACATCTGGTACCATCTCACCTTTGGATATGTATCCAAAAATGTTGAACTTTGAAACTGTTATTCAAGAATCTTATTCTATGACATTAGCAAGGAGATCATTCTTACCCATGATTGTCACCAAAGGGTCTGACCAAGTTTCCATATCATCTCGATTTGAAATTCGTAATGATCCGTCGGTGGTTAGAAATTACGGTTCGCTTATGATTGAATTTGCCAAAGTTACACCTGATGGGATGGTAGTTTTCTTCCCCTCTTATCTTTATATGGAATCGATTATCTCGATGTGGCAAAGCATGGGTGTTCTTGATGAAGTTTGGAAGTACAAGCTTATCTTGGTTGAAACCCCGGATGCTCAAGAGACTTCATTAGCATTAGAGACTTACAGAAAAGCCTGTTCCAATGGGAGAGGTGCCATTTTACTTTCAGTTGCTCGTGGGAAAGTTTCCGAAGGTATTGATTTTGACCATCATTATGGAAGAACGGTACTCATGATTGGTATTCCTTTCCAATATACTGAGTCAAGAATCTTAAAGGCTCGTTTGGAATTTATGAGAGATCATTTCCAAATTCGAGAAAATGATTTCTTATCCTTCGACGCCATGAGACATGCAGCACAATGTTTAGGAAGAGTCTTAAGAGGTAAAGATGACTACGGTATTATGGTTTTGGCCGATCGTAGATTCTCTAAAAAGAAGGGACAATTACCCAAGTGGATTGCTCAAGCTTTAAATGATTCGGATACTAATTTATCTACGGACATGGCGCTAGCTACAGCTCGAAAATTTTTAAGAACTTTGGCTCAACCAACAAATCCTAAAGATCAAGAAGGTGTGTCTGTATGGAACCTTGAACAGCTTGAAAAATTCCAGAGAGACCATCAACAAAATCGACCTCAAGCTATTGAAGGTGGTCTTGGTGATTTTGAAAATGGTGATAGTGATGACGGTAAGAAAACTGGTGACAATAATGAAACTAACGAGAATGACTTCATGGATATTGATGATGACGATTTAGACTTGCTTTGATATATCCAACTTGGTAATAGTTGGACCCAGATTTTAATTTTATAGATTTATATTGAAATGCACAGGCCTGCAAAAAGCTTTCGTTTTTGACTTGCATAGATGCGCCCGAGTTAAAAGGCACAAAATAAAAAAAAAAAAGAAAAAAAAAAAACTTATTGATCTACCACGGCTTGTAAACGGCTCATTACTATTTGACCAGACAATATCATCACGAACATTACCACATCCATGACTCATGTCTAATGAATATTTCCCTGTGATTCTTGATATTGGATCGAGATTTGTGAAGGGTGGCTTTGTGGGAGAATCACACCCTATCGCAACCAGTATCACATCTGCTGCCTCGGCATTCAGCATCATAAACACTAGCGACATTGAGATCCTATCACTGGAATTAAAAGCCAATGATGATTTTGGATCAAATACACCTCCATTCCTTGGCATCTGTGATAAATCTCTATCTTCGGAGCAGACCCAATTGCTCATGACCAGTCTTCGATCATCCCATCCCACACTTCTTAAGCTATGTCGAATTTATCAACGTGACTTAAGTTTACATAAATGGACGGCAATACACACCGATCTTGGCCATGATGATACAAATGATACAAATAGCGCCGTTGTCAATGGTATTCTTAGAGACATCATTGGGGATCATCTCTTGATTTCACCAAAACGATGTAAAATCATTGTGATTGACAACCATGAATCAAATCATCTTAATTACTTGATATGTAAAAATTTGTTATTCAACTTGAAAGTGAAGTCGGTAATTTTACTACCCGAATCACTTATGACGCTCTTTGGAGCCAATTTACGGAGTGGATTAGTGATTAATTTGGGTTGGAATCAATGTTCCATTGATTCAATTTTTGACTTGCGATTACTTGAAGAAATGTCTTTACAGGAGATTCGAGGATTTAATGGGAACACCTTGCATTATAAAATAGTTGAATGTCTTATTGACTTGAATGATGAAAAAATTAATACTTCATTGCTCGCTAGAGCTGACTTGTTTGACATCATTGAGCTGTTCATCGTAAATGGGGTTTATGTAAGACTGTTGAGTGAGGAAACTAAAACTAATGATTCCACGTTTGAGATTATGCCTGGAGTTACCATCCCGGGTCACTTGCGATATGAAGTTATTGAATCAATGTTTTTTGCTCCCATTGAGGTAGGACGAGAATCGATGATACAACTGGGAGAAGGAAACTTGCCCGCCACACTCATGAATTTGATTACCAAAAAAATTGCTGTTGACATTCGACCTCAATTATTAACGAACATTGTATTTGATGGAGGTATAAGTAGAATAGCGGGGTTCAAAAGTCGGGTTTTACAAGAATTGAGGAAAATTGATCAAAGTGAGAAGTCAGTTAACATAAAGGCCAAAATTACTTTAGGATCATGGACGGGAACTTCACTCTATTGTTCCAGTTCTTTATTAAGACAAAGCCAGAAGGTGATCAGAAATCAAGAAATAACGCGGGACGTCATTCATGAAATTAATAATCGAAATCAAGGTGTAAATCTAGCAGCATTTCCTAGTAGTTGGAATTCACTATATAAACATACATAATATCATAACTCTATTTAATTTGGTGTTATTTTTTCATCTCTTTTTTTTTTTCGAAAGTTAAACTCAACCTTCACCGGAATGAAAAGAGTTTACATCAAAATCGACTTGCTTTTCGTCTTCTGAATCTTCATCTTCGTTGGAGTGTACGTACCTTGCCCACGGATATTTGGTAAGGTATTCCTCATCAGATGATTCTTTGATTAACAGGATTACAAAAACCCAAACCTGTCTCAACACGTGGTAAATCTTATTCCACAAAAAGTCCTGAGTGTCTCCAAAATTGGACAGGATGGGACCAGGAACTTCATTTTCATCCAATGCTTCTATATCCAAGTTCAATACATTTAAGAGTTTTTGCTCATAGTTGTTCTCGTAGCATTCGAAATCGGAGATTAAAGTTCCAAACGGTGCAAAAGGAAGTAAATTTTGATTCTCCGCTGCCGTTTCAAACGTGACAATTTGGAAAGGAATCGAGTCATCAGGAAGCGGACACAACATATGAGGTGTAACTGTATGATTCACTAATGGTCTCAAAGATTCTGTGAGTAAAGTAGGATAATAGTTAGAGGAAAAAGATGAGTCAGCGTCTAGTACTTCATCCACGTTCGCGTATTCAAGACCATGGTCATATGCGTTATACGTCAATTCTTTTGGTAATTCACTTCCTTGTTGAGTCTTTTGATAGTGTGAATGTTCTATGTCGTCAACAATGGCAGTTGGTCGGACCGATAAGATGTCTGGGGAGGTTTCGTAAAAGACTTCATCATCATCGTCACCTTCTTCATTATTCTCTTCAATTTCATCCCCACCTTCGTCATTGACATACTCAGTATCGGACCTTGCCAAGGATTGTATTGATTGCTTTTGTAAGAATTTCAATTCAGACTTGGCTGCTTCTATATCTGAATCCATGGGAAAATTCATGATGAGTCGCTTGTTGTTGAAGCCATCCAAGCGGGTATTTTTTGAAGGTAAAGGATGAGCATTCGCAGTATCGATAGTATTCAAAATTTTACCACTGTTATTATGTTGCAAAACGAGAGGGGTTCTATCGAGCTCTTCACGAGACGGAGGAAGGTTCTCATGATTATTTGGATTGACTTGTTTCAAGGGAAAAGGTCTGGACATATTTGATCTTGGCAATGACCGGTCATCGATACTTATAGAGTTGGCGGCTATTTGATGAATATTTGATGATTTGGCAGCCAAATGAGGCGTAATCAACCGAAACAGCTGGTCATTTGATTGAGTTTGTTTCTTGATTACGTTGTGATGGACGTTTTCATTGGCTTGATCCATTGTCCTTTATCGTGTTCAACTCAAAAGCCAGAAATGCATGTATTGGAAGTTGTGAATTTAAACTAAAGCGGCTAGCACACCTGATTTTTCTCTGTATACTTTTTGTTTTTCTTTTTCTCCGGCCTCCACAAAAACGCAAAAAGTGCACTCCCTCCCAAGATTCTCCATTTTTCTTTTTTTTTTTTTTTTTTTGAGATAATTCTGTACGTATTTGGTCTACCGAGTGTCAGATGTAAAGGTCGAAGTATACTGAGTTCGTGAATGTTCATTTACTTCTTGATTTCTCCACTTTTCATAAGGGTTCCAATATAATCTTGTAAATACTGATTTTCATTATCATACTTCTCACACAATCTTTTAGTGTCCCTAACATTACCAATAAGTATATCTATTTTAGATTTGAATTCTAAAATCTCCTTTACCTTGGCTTGTTCACTCTCACTCAAACCATTTACAGGTTTTTCTGTCGGTTTTTCTGTTGTTGGTGATGTAGTTGCTGGTGGTGTTGTGGGGATCGCGGTAGTAATGGTTGGAACGTCAGTGTGTTCAGCACTGGAAGTAAAGTCAAATGTGGCCCCTTTTGGCAGAGTATGAGTATCTGATAAGTTCAATTCTTGTGACATTGTGTATTCTTTCACTTGATTGAATGATCTAAACCTTTGACTAACCATTATGGATTGATGAAAATTTCAAAACATGTTTCTGTTGGTTTTGGTGTTTTTGCACCAACACACGACAATACAAAAACACCCGTACATCGTGTTTTCTAATCGGAACGAACAAAAAAAAGTACACCCGGTCAGTCCTTTTTTTTTTTTTTTTCTTGAATCCTTTTCCTCTAAGTCAGCCGAAAGGAACAAGAAGAGAAAAAAGAAGTGGTATAGGAAAGCTGACACAACATCAATTCACAATAAACTGGAGTATTACATACGAGAATTAACAGATTCATAACCATTCTCAAAATCATCAACTAAATTTTTCCCTCCATTTCCATTTCGAATTCCAATTCCATTCCTTCTTCATTTTTTTCTCTATTTTCGTTCAAGCCATTATTTGACACCTTTTTTTTTCTTATAAATTTCATTCCATATTCCATACATAACATAGAAAAACAATGTCCTGGGAAGGTTTTAAAAAAGCGGTTAATAGAGCAGGAGCCTCAGTGTCAGTTAAAGACGTTGATAAGACAATTGACAAGGATTATGATGTTGAAGAAAGAAGATATAAGACTTTGAAGACGAATGGTATTGCATTACAAACTGCCACCAAAGGTTATTTGGATTCATTGAGAGCGGTTACTGCATCTCAAGTTACCATTGCTGAAATTGTATCCAATTTATATGAAGAAGCAAAACAAGGTAATACTATTTATTCGGAATTGGGTCATTATTATTTACAAGCGGTACGTGATTTTGATGAAGAAACGGTTAAACAGGTGGATGGACCATTTAGAGAAACCGTTTTGGATCCAGTGGGTAAATTTGCTGGATATTTTTATGAAATTGATGATGCTGTTAAGAAAAGAGCTCATAAAAAAATTGATTATGATCTGTGTAAAGCCAAGGTACGTAAATTAATTGATAAACCCGCCAAAGATGCTGGTAAATTACCGCGGGCTGAAAAAGAATTGTCAATTGCCAAAGATATTTTTGAAGATTTAAATAATCAATTAAAGACTGAATTACCAGCACTTATTTCTTTGAGAGTTCCATTTTATGATCCTTCATTTGAAGCATTGGTGAAGATACAAATGAAGTTTTGTACTGAAGGTTACTCGCGGTTAGCCCAGATTCAACAATATTTGGACCAAAGTTCAAGAGATGAATATGCCAATGGATTGTTGGATGGTAAGATTGATGATTTATTGACTCAAATGAATGGATTGACCATTGCCAGTTTGGGACGGAAGTAATCAATAAAAATAAACAAAAAAAAAAAAAGCATCAAAGATGCACCTGCATCATCTTCAATCGTGGGATCTACTTTTGGTACTAGGTATATACATGTCGAAGCAACAATTTCAAAACAACACTGAAATAATCCACATCAACTCCAACTCTATATAGATTGCCTTTCTTTTTCTTCTTTTCCTTCTTCTTTTTCGTTTATCCTTTATTTTTTTTTTTTTTTTTCTACTTTGGTAATTGTTTTTCTGTTCTTTCTTAATCTTGATCTTTTCCTTTATTTCACATGCTTTAGTCTATATTAGTTACAATAATATTGAATTCTTTCGATATTCATTTCTGTTCGTTTTGTCTAATATAAAGGTGCTTGTTTTCCTACATTGAATCTAATCTTAGGGCTTATATCATTATCAAGGTCGTGTATCACTTTATTATCAAGGCGGCTAATTTTGAGGATACATTCTTATCAGAATAGTAAATGATCATCAGATACTTTGGTTCATTCTGCGGAAGTCAATCGGGTCATTACAAAATGTCGAAGCGCTAAGTCCAATGGTTAGCCGCTAACCATTTGGCACGGTATCATTGATGCAAATATTTCATAGTTGGGGCCGTTTTATATTCGTTTCTTTTTTCTTCGTTTCTGTACATATATTTTTTGCTTTTTTTTTTTTTTTTATTTTACCTTTTTTCCCCGTGCCGTTCTTGGAAAATCCGAATAAAATAAAAAATACACGAAGAGAAGATAAAATAATAAAAAACTCGTGATTTTAAATTAGAGTCAGGTTTCTGGTTTTTGCAATTTACTGCTTTTAAGTAGGATGACTTTATCACGCTTATCACCGAAAGCTCACGATTTGTCACGTAGTCACGACAAACGTCATTGAAACCGTATCAGTGACTATGGTGAGGTCCGGACCCCTTTAAACAATTCTCGGACCTCTCCAAGAATACGCCGGTGGCATTCATCTTTGACTACGACTGTTTGGTGGCCCTCTTTCGTTGCCCTCTTTCGGTGTACTTATACCACTTCAGCATTATTCCTAACAGCTGCGTAGTGTGATGATTGTTTGCTCGTACACTCGGGATTTTTTAAGACAGGTATTTAGAAATTTTACAGCAAAACAAACAAATTTTTAGACACCGAGCCCCAACCTTTTTCTTTTTTTTTTTTTTCTTTTCTTTCTTTTTTTTCTCTTTTTTCTCTTTTTTTTTTTTAATTTTTTTTTTTGGTGGTGGTTTTTTCGTTTTGTTCGTTCTTTCACTAGTTTTTTCTATATATTTTTTTTTTTTTTGTTGATGCTGATATAATGATTATCATCAGTTCGACTGCACTGAATCACCTTATCAAATCAAACACTGTTCGAATTTTGTTTCTTTCTTTTTCATTTATTTTGCATTTTTAAAAGAGGTATCTTAAAGGGTGATCACTAACAAGGGTCTGCTGTCTTTCATTATCTTTCATCCCCAATTGCATATTACTGCATTTGTTTTATCATCAAAGTCGGTTGTGGATTTTTTTTTTTTTTTTTCTTTTGTTAATTTACTTCTTGTTCGGTTGATTGAATTACTATCTTGATCTTTATCACCGATTGAGTGCTTGTTAATTACCAGCCGAATCGATTGTTCCATTACTTTGCATTACAGGTATTTATATCCCTGTTGACTTCCTTGAATTTGAATTTAAGTTTTTTCAATTTTTTTTTGTTTTTTTTTTTCTTTTTTGTTTTTCGTTTTCTAATCTGTTATTTTTATTCTTCTATTCTTGATTTTGGCAGTTACCACAACTCATCATTGTATCTAATTGTCGAATTGCTTATTATATGCGAGCCGTCGACTGTACTTGTCCAACCACCCCTCAAATTCAAGTCTTATATCTTCACTCACATTTTTGCTAATGAGACTTCCAGCATTCTTATCCCGGCGCTTAGAAGCTACCAAACAAACAACCATATCAAATCTGGACATCAAGTACCAGGCATATCCACAACTAGTCATCAAATTCCTATCATTCATACTATCGCACCCTAAATTCATTGTTATATTTCCTGCTCTATTCGTTTTCGTCATAAGTTATGACGTCGTGTATGACTTCACCATCAAACAGGTCAATGGGGAATTGGCTACCGTTTTTAGTGACTTTTCAATAAATTCACTCTTGGACCATCAACTCTATCACAATGATGACCTTCATTATAACCCTCTTATCACCAGGCTATCGCACATTGATCATGGTGCTGTTGATGTATCACATTTGCTGTTATCCAAAATTGTATTGTCAAGTACCGATCTACATAATTTCAACGTGCTTCAATTCGATTTTCTTGATCAAGTAAACACCTTGATAGAAAATCTACATATCAATTCATCATATTCACCTTTAATTGTGTCATCAATACCAACCTGGCATCTTAACTTGAATGAAGTGAGTAATATTACATTATCAAACTTACACAAGGCAAAGATTGAACGTTATGTTTTAAAAACATTGAACTTTGATCAAAATAGTCAGTTGCTAACATTGTTTTTCGATAATATCTTTAAATATAATCATTTTGTTGAAAAAGCTCAGTTGCTCAAATTTTACGTGATTCATGAATCCTCAATTGATATTCATCCTTCAATACTACATCATTTATCTCAAAATAGTACCAATTGTCCTCTATTGAAAATAGATGATGTAATCACTACCAATTCCTCTATAAGTATCAAGGATTTTGTTGACTATTATTTACTCCAAAATCATCAGGTCACATCAGCTGACTTATTCATTGGTACCATGAAATTCTTTCAACTGCTTCTGATACTCAGTTTCATAATATACGTGTTCTTATCTGTGGCTAATCAACACAAAATAAGATCCAATTTTGGGTTAGTACTTGGATGGATAGTTGAACTCTTAATATCAGTAACTGCTTCCATCAATATCATCAGTTACGTTCATAACTATAAATCTTGGAGACTTGTCTTTGAACCTTCAACTACCTTCACCCGTGCAGGTTACGTATTCACAGTGATGATTTTAAGTTCACGTTGCTTGTTCAGAATGATTAATGATATTGCTGGTGATAACTCATTTGAAGTCAGTAATGACATTCATAAAAGGTTATTCAAGTTTTATCTTGGAATAAACGTTAGCGTGAAAAATTCTACCACCAAGTTGGAAATGATTGATACCATTTTTGGACTATTTGGTATCAACCTACGTAAATTATACATTCCTAACATCACTAAAGTATTGTTAATTAATATTTTTGGTATCGCATCTTTTAATTTTATTGGTACCTCATTATTCAAATTTTATTTTGATGGTGTTTTCATGCAATATCTCTCGATGCGTTTGTTACGTTTTGTCGAAGCGGTTATTATTGCTTTAATTATTGATCATTTCTTACAATTAACCTATCTTGTTGGCATTATAATTGTTGATTTGAATCGATATGAATTGAAAGACCTTCTCGATCTGCAAGGTTACAACAACAATGATGACACTTCAGATGATAAAGTATCGGCCGCTATATATGAAGTAAATGCCATTTCATCATACCTCCTTCAATTAAAAAAGCCAGCCGATGTTAGACCTAAAAGGGATTCATTTAGGTACAAATTGGGACAATATTTATTGAAGGTTAGACCTTCGAGCCTGGGGACGTTTTGGTTTTTATTGTTACCCTTGATTGAATTACTTCATTTCTTATGCATTTTTACTCATTGGGTAATAATGATTCCTTATAATTTAATCAATGATCCTCAGAAAATTGTCAGTATTGGATTCAGAAACATTATTGTTAACAAGAATAATGTTATGTATTACTTGGAACTTCTCACATTCATTCTGCTTATTTTGGCAGTTTCACAATTGATTTTCAAAGTTGCCCACTACAAAGTATCTGATATCAGGATATTAGAACGAAATGCAGCTGCTGCTGCCACCACTAGTGGAAATCATGATTTTAAATCATCCTACGCATTAAGCCGTTTAAATGGTGATCTCACCATTGATGACTTTGAGTTACGAGACGAAGTTAAATTTTTTAAGTCAGTTGATCTTATTGAACCGGTTGAGGGTCATAGTTTGGATGTTTTGAAAATTTCAACTAATTCGGGTACTTCATTCCCAGTTTCCATTGGGTTGGATCATAAGGTGTTGATTTGGTCACCATTGAGCAAAGATGCAACACCAAGACCAATCAACATTGCATCTAATGCCATAAATCCTTATGCTGTTAATGACAAGAGGAAGAAGGAATTTTGGCCTATAAATCATATCAGTATCAGTAATGATGGAAATTATATAATTTTGATCAACTTCAAGTTTGGTTTGATCAAATGTTTCCAACGAGATGAATTGAAATTTATCTGGGAATATGAAATCCCTCGTGATGTAATGAATAAGGTTGGTGGCTCCGGTAAAAAATTGAAATTTTTGGAATCATTTTTCCGTAAGAGGACAGTACCCGGATTCCTTACGAGAAAAATATTACAAAAAAAGAAGACATTGTTGAAAAGCAAAGGTGGTGCCGGAATGTTAAGTGGTAGAAGTAGACGTGGTAGTGATGTATCAATTGCTTCGTTTAGTTCTCATTTAAATGCCAATTTCCCTCCTCCGCCAACTTCGATGTTGACTACAAAATCGGGTACCATTACCGACGATCATATCCAGAAGGAAATTCATGAATTAGAGAGATCGCTTCATAAGGAAGATTTTATTTTGGTATTGGCTAGTGGTGAATTGATTACTTTATCATGTCAAGATGGTGGTGCTAAAGTTACAAATGTATGTGATCAGATTTATTCCGATGATGATGATGTTGTTGATAAAGACAAAAACCAAACAGAAGGCTTCAAATACAGTTTGACTGCAGCCACTAAGATCTTTACCTCAAGAGTCAGTGATAGAATTGTGTTCAACATTAGCAATTACGATATCGTTGTTGCCACTGTGATCAATAATAATTGGAAGTTTAGAAAAGTACCAGTGCAAGAAGAATCATATAATAAAGGTCTCAAAGTTGCCACTCCATTGTCATTGTCATTATCATCTCCAGTGATTGACAAGGACAATTTCAAATCCAAATTTGTTGAGCGTGAAAAATTACAACAAGAACAACTGCAACTGCATCATCAGTCGGAAGTCACGGGTCACAAATATGCCCAAATTAACAAGCCCGATCTTTTACCAATTGAATTTGTGGGGATGATGCTTCGTGTAATTGATCTAACTGCCCAATTAATTGATGTACAGACTGGGGTCATTCTAAAAATATTCAACATTGGTCATTTCAAACCTTCTACTTTAAGAGTATCTCACTCTGAACCAACGCATTGTAAATTTTGTGGATGTGCTTCGGTACAATCGTTTTCTATTATTTATGAAGATTTTTATGATAAGACTATCATTATGCATACTTTCAAATTGGATGCCAAAAGATCCAAAAATAATATTTGTCTAAGAGTTGAAAGAGATCCACGTGAAATTAGATGTGTTGGTTTTAATGGGGTTGTTGAACGTCAATACTGGTATGAAGATATTGAACTGTGGGAATTGACAGATGTGAATATGATCATTGGTTTTAAGAGAAAATTTGACGAATCCACTAATAGCTGTGATTCCGAAGAAGAAGAAGAAGTTGAGATCATTGACGGCCATACTGATGGGTTTTCCAGCGGTAAAAGACCTAATTTGACCAATTTAATTGCCAGTAGTGGATTGACATCATTAAGATCTAGAAATGATAACACCAAAAATCGTAATCTTTTTTCCAAATCATATAATTTTTTGCAAAAACAAAATGATAAGAAAGCACCTACTAAATTAAGTGATATTTGGCAAGGGTTCATAATCACTGCCGTCGATGGGAAATTAATCAGATACGAGATACCCGATTCTACAGATTCGAATAACGTGGGTCTCATTGCCAATAGAATCAATTCCATCACCAAGTATGGGTTTAAAGCAGTGGCGGTAAGCTTCGGCAACTTGATCAAGATTCTTTATTTAGGTAATGATAAGTTGATTGAGAACGAATTGTATTATTCTGGTACCGATACCACCATTGGGTCGATGTTCGAAGAAGATAATGAGGGTGCTGGTAGCCTCTCCTCGGTTACCAATGCAGGTGCAGGCTTCAACAGACCTGGACCATCAACTCCCGCTGGTACTAACTCAAATGAATTGTTGTTCATCAACAAGAGACGTCGCATGAGAGAAAAACAAAGATCACTGAAACTCACTACAGTTGTTAGGGAGTAAAGGTGAAGACAACTACAATATGTAAAGGATCTAATGGCGTTGAGTTAAAATCACTTTTAAGGATATTCAACCGCTACTTCGAACCTATCCCGCTTGAACTTTTTTTTTTTTTCTTTTTTAGCGATTCCTTTTCCTTTTTCTTTTTCTTTTTTTTGATTTCTTTTCTTTTTTCTTTTTTTTTTTTTTGTTTTTTTTTCATCTTGTTAGATTTATCTTATTCTGGCTTATAGTTCAAATATGTCAATTAATAAATGAATGGAATCATCAGTTGTCCCAACATAATCGTAGAAGTTGTAAATGGCGTCATATGTAAGCAGTCGTATAATTAGTCGCTTATGATTTATAATCCAACAATAGGGTATGCTTATCAAACAGATTAATCGGTAATAACAGTAAGCCACCTTCACCCGAGTTCTTTCTCTCCGTTTTTCTTTTTAAATTTCTTTTTTCTTCCGTTTTTCTTTCTTCTTCTTCGTTCATTTTTCTTTTTTCTTTTTTTGTTTTTTGTTTGGGTTTGTCAGTGACCCTTTTAAAGATTTCTTTTTTTTTGTTTCTTTTTTCTTTCGCTTTGCGGTTGTTGCTGCTGCCGTTTGCTTTAATCCGTACTTTTTAGCGCGAAAAACAATTTTAGCGCGGAAGGAAACGGAGCTTTAACTAGGGTGTATGGATCTTTGCTCGGCCGATCCCATAACGGGGTTTGAAAAGTGTCAAATCTGAGAGTAGGAAAAAAAAAAAAACTAGCCTATATATATGAACACTCGATTCGCTAGATATTTTGCAAAAGTTGGAATTTATATTTCTTCTCATCTATATTTAATATAAATAAAGATATCAATTACTCATATCAAACACATACACATACACATACACATACACAATGAAAATTCTTGGTGAAGAAGAAAGAATTGCTCACAGAAATGCCGTTCTCCTTGAAGGTGCTAAAGGTACCGTGGTTGGTCTTGGGGTGTCATTTGGGTTGATTAGTCTTGTTAAAAGAAAGTACCCTACAAGTTGGGCTCAGTACAATGCCAGTATTAAAGCTGCCATGTGGGCCATGCCAACTATTTCCCTTGGTGCTTTCTTTGCTGATGAAGGTTCTGTTAAATTTGATGAATCCGTTCATCGTTCTGATTACTTGATCAAACAAGAAAATGAACAACTAGAAAAATGGAACAAGTTGACATTATCTGAAAAATGTTTTACTAGGGTCAATGATAACAAGTACAAAATTATTGTTGGTGCCTGGGGTGCCTCATTATGGGGGTCATGGAAAATTGTTAATAAGGATAAATATATGACCACTACCCAAAAGGCAGTACAAGCCAGAGTTTATGCTCAAGCCATCACCGTGGTGTTATTATTGGGTACGATCCTTCTTTCCATGCATGAACAAAAGTTGAAAGCAAAGGCAGCTCCAGAAGTACCCGAATGGAAAAAGTTTTTAGATGAACAAGAGTATCACAGGCAAGAAGCATTACGTCAAGCCAAGGACAACGCCGCCTAATCCGAAGAGTACTGTCACTTTCACTCTCACATGATCTAATGATACTTTTTTCACTTCTATAAACACTTTTTATTATAACATGACTTTTTTTTTCATATTTACGATATTTCATTTTCCTTACCACTTTCAGCATTTTTGCCTACTAGATATAGCTCAACTTGTCATATATTTAAATATAATCTATACTAGAACTTTATTTCCACATCTTGTAATTTGTAATTCTGCTTGGTTCAACTTCCTCCCTCTTCGCGTTGCTGAGAAGGGATTGAAAAGGGTTGCAAAAATTGGGCAGATTGAACCGATTGGAAAAAAAATAATAGTCGTGCACTGCCAAATTTTCAAACCCCGTCTGTGCATAAATTTTTCCAAAAGGTTTCGGACACTATTACCGATCAAAAATAATTTTTATACGATACATTAGGTTCAAAGCAAGGTTAGCAATATAAAATTTTATTCGTTATGTATCACAGAGGCCCATGGCGCTGTTTAGTACTTCAAAATTTCTGTACATCAAGCAACAACTCATATCATTCATCAGCTGAGGTGCTAAAACCGCATTCATTTTCCTTTTCCTCTGCTTTGTACTTATTGTTTTCTTTTTATTTGCAATCAAAAGAGAAAACATGGCAGAATTCTAAAAAATATTGGGTACGACTTGGATTATACGACAAACAAAACTACTTATCAACAGGAGTGTATTTGAAAAAAACTCATCTGATTATGCAAACCCATCCTTAGTCTCAAAAGCCCCAAACTTGAATGTTACGTTTTCTCTCTTCAAATAATCTTGACGATCATGATAATCTTTAACACGGCCCCTTACGTAATCTGTCCCGGTTATAGGTTCCACTTTTTTATACAAGCCCAACTTTTTAAGCAATGGTGATGGGGCAATTTCAATTTGCGCCTTGTCACCAGGTCTAACAAAGTAAAATGTACCTATACGAGGAGCATTAATTTGATCGGGAGGTGGTCTTATTACACGATGAATTGTCAGTTTGAAAAACCCTCCACTCCAAAACAGTAAGGTATCTCCTATATTACAGATTAAACCATTGGGAACCGGTTTAACATATTTCCAGTCCCCATTACTCAATTTTATTTGTAAACCGGCAACAATTTGATTATATAATAATGTGAGACTACCAAAGTCGGTGTGACCCCTTGCCCAAATTCGTTCAACTTTTTCATCATCTTCCAAAGATCTGGGATGATACTTCATATAACGAAGATGATCATCACTCGGATCATCATAAGCATGACGATCAGCAAAATAATTCTCGTCGAGTTCAAGAATAATCGCAAATAACACAAGCAATTTTCTAGCAATTTCAAAAGCTTTCTTGGATAAAATTTCCAATTCGTGACGATTTTCTTGAATAAAAGGTTGTTTGAAATATTCATCAAACTGATGATCACTGGTAAATTTGGCAATGTTCAATGTTTCCACGTTATCCCTCACTTCAGTATTGAACACTTTTTTATTCCCAATCACTTTATAACCAAAGTAGTTCCCCTTGTCAAATTGAACTTCTTGAGCTTTTTTTTCATCTAAATTATAATGGTTGAAAAAATGTTGACCAAGGGCAAACTGACGATTAAAGTCATCCTCCAGAATCCCATGCCCAACGACGGCCCAAAATCCATCTTTACTAACGGCTTCTTTCAATATTTCAGCGAGTTTTTGTTTTCCCCCCGGTTCATCAAATATACTGATATCAAGTACAGTTAAATTTGCCCAATCAAGGTCATGTTGGGTTTCCTTGGGTGGGACCCAATGTTCAATTGGTGGACGGTCAGTTGCAACTGTCATATCACGTTTTTGTATAGATTTCAAAGAAAATAATGTTGTGTGATAATATGAAATATTTTAGTTAAATATTTAGTTTAATTAATATTCTCGTGCATTTTGATGGCTATCATTTTTTTAATCGATTGCAAATTGCAAGAAAAGTGTGGTGGCGTCAAAAAAAAAAAAAATAAAAAAAAATAAAATAAAGTTTGTTGTTTTCCCCGTCTCTATACCTATTTTGGATTGGGTGACAATGTGCGGCAAGAGCCGTCGGGCAATCCGAACACTAATACGAAAATGATAGAAAGGTAGTGTTACATTATCTGTCTCGATTATCACTATCAGGAAATGAGGTGAAGTTTCTCTACTAACAATACACTGCTTTCTTTTTTTTTTTGTCGACTTGTTCCTTACTGAAGCTCTCATTTTTTTTTCCCATTTTCGCAGCCTGACTCTTTGTTAGAAAATGTTCTTGGGCCATCAAATTGTAGGCAAATGTTGCAGTTCGTAGTGTCAGCTTGTTTGAATAAAGAAGTCACTTTTGTTTTCGTCTCTATCCAGTTCTCCGTTTGCGCTTTTTTTATTTTCTATTTCTATTCCAATATTATGCTGATATTCACCCTGATAAGCTGGTTATTTCAATTGGTGTGTCATTTACAATACAATCGGTGATGTCGTACAGGTGATTTTCAACACTTGAATCCTCAAGACTTGCTGAATTCAGCATATTTCCGTCAAATATATCAATAAAGTCGGAAAATTAAGGTAATTGATTGGACAAAGTAGGCAAAAACGAACATAATCAGCTGGAGTTTCCGGAAAACACTTTTGGGAGGTGATAACAATACGAAATACATATTGAGAGAAAGACGGCAAGGGCCAGTCAAATCTGAAGCTTTTACCTGTTTTAAGTGCAAGAAATTAAAAAAAAAAAAAGTCAAAAAAAAAAAAAAAAAAACAACATAAGATGATGAATTTTATTGATTATAGTGCTTTTCTATCCTTTCATTTTCCTAAATGAATCAGCTTGAAACTCAAATGAAGCAAGTGTTGAGGTTTAGATACAAAATGAAGAAACGTAAATTGCTGGGGCTTTTCTTATAGGTGTTCGTTCCTTCTGGTGAAATTGTGAAAGAATTTAAGTTCTGCCACCAATGGAAAAGATAGAACATTTCAGTTGGTATCTTTATTGAATTGTTTTTGTCTTACATACTCCTTAGACATGAATATAGAGACATCTTAAAAGGTTTAGGCATGAGAATGTTTTGAATATTTCCCACGAATCGTTGCTCCTGAAAAATCAATTCTTTATCGACTGGCAACTTGTCCGAGTGGTTAAGGAGAAAGATTAGAAATCTTTTGGGCTTTGCCCGCGCAGGTTCGAGTCCTGCAGTTGTCGCCATTATTCTTTTTTTGCCAATTTTTTGGCACCCTGAGGTGTTATTAAGTATGTTGTTTTGTGTTGGGAATATTTGTTGTGATTTAAGTAAGCGGTAGCTACGAGAAAAATGAGCGTCTAGGTAATCGCGTTTCGATGAGCGAAATAAGATGAGACCTGGAGTACTTTGAATAGAACATTATCTAACCTTATAGGTATGCTTATAGTTCAAGACCATCACTATACAATTCGTAATGATAGCATTGTCATGCTTCACTATTCAGCTTTTCACTTTGATGGTTTGACCAATTCTTTTTTCATCAAGAGTTCACGTCACGAATTGCGTGGATTGATATTACCTTTTGACAAGTGGGGTATAAGTATACAGAGTCAGTACTACTCTAAGTAGAGCACGTAGTTGTGGTAAACGCTCTTTAATTCAAGGATAACATGCCTTTCCCCCCAATTTGTGGTGATCCGAATAAAAGCTACTGCGAAAAATGAACCAAAAAGAGCTTTTTCATCTTCCTGTAGATAACGTTTTTTTTTTTTTTTTTTTTTTTTTTTCCTCTACCTCTTCTCATCTCTCTCATCGCACATATTTTTCAGTGGTGCAGAAAAAAAGTATAGGAAAAAAATCAAAAAAAAAAAAAAAAAAAAAGAAAAATCTAAAGTACTACGGAAGACTTATCCTTTAGCATATATACCTTCCATACTTATAAATATACCCATATCGATAAAATGCAATTAGCCGTTCACCAGGATGATGCTGACATCTTGTTAAAAGAAAGAAATGCTTTAAACGAAGCCACTTTAGATAAATACCGTGTTGCAGGTCAAATTTCACAAACTGGTTTGAAGTATATCATCTCGTTAATAAATGATTCCTATCATTTAGGAAAGACACAAACTCCATACAGCGTACAAGAATTATGTTTGTTAGGTGATTCCATGTTGAGCAAGCTCTTATCAAGAGTTTACACCAATCAAGACAAAGTCAGAGAAAAGGGTATTGCCATGCCTGTTAATATTGACGTTAACGAATTTATTACTGGATTCTCTCCAGAATTAGATGACACTAATGACTACACAATGAAACAAGGTGACATTGCCACGATAACTTTAGGTGTTCAAATCGATGGTTACACTGCCAACATATCTCATACCATTGTCATCTACCCACCAGGAACTGAAATTGATGGTCAATTAAAACCAACTGGTCCATTATTGGGTAATGAGGCCGATGCTTTAGTTGCCACTAATATTGCCAATGAAGCTGTGGTTGCTTTGTTAGGTTTAAGTTTAACCCCTGAAAAACTCGCTACCTTACCTGTTGATGTTATTGGATCTACTGATGGGAAGACAATCACCGGTAAAATGATTAGAAACCTTGTTAACTCCATTGCTCAATCCTTCAACTGTATTGTTATTCCTGGTTCTAAAGTTAGAAGAGTGCGTAGATTCTTGGCAGGTCAAGCTGAAGGTATAGTGGCTGAAACTGATTTTAAAGGGGTTGTTTGGGATGAATCTGATCAAGAAACTCAATTATTAAATAGAGCTGCCAAATTACAAGGTCAACAAGAAACTGCATTGATAAACAGTGATGACGCCAACAAGAGTAACAATAAATCTTTCAGTAGCTCTTCTGCCATTCCAACTGATGATTTCACCATAAGCAATGATGAAGTTTATAACGTTGATATTAAAATGGCATCTCTTGGTAAATTTGAACAAATTGGACTTATTACCACCCAAGAAATTGATCAATTTACTGGTAAAAATCATAAACAAGATGATTTCACAAGTAAACCTACCATATTCATTAGGGATTTTGCCGTTACTCATCAATTGAGATTAAAGGGTGCCAGAAAATTATTGGGTCACATTGATAAGAATTATTCTGTTTATCCATTCAAATTAACTCACACCTGTGAATCTTTCCCAGTCAAATTCAACGATAACATACCTCAACAATTACAAGAAATTCAAAAACAATTGAAGACTAATAAATTAGGATTAAGTGAATTAAATAACAGATACTTGGTTAGAGGTAAACCAATTCAAGTTGCTAAATTTATTTCATTAGAAACCATCTTAAAGAGTGCTAATCCAACTGGTAGACATGGTATTGATTCTGATAAACCAGTTTTACCAGGTATGGAAATTCCATTACCACAATTAGGAGTATCATCCTTGAAATTGAAAGCTTTATTAAAGCACAGTGAAAAAGTTAGTGGTGTTGCTAGAGAATCTACTACAGTTGTTTTAAATTCTGCCAGTACCGAAGTTATTAGATTAACTGGTGGTAACAAGACTGTCACTCCAAGTTGGATTCATTCAAACTATCAATTGAATAACATTGCTGCTGAATTGATAAATAAATTAAGTGATTTAACTCAAGACAAGAAATTTGGTATCAAGATTAAAGAAGTGCAACCACTCAAAATTAATAATGAAATCTTAAAAGTTGAAGATTCCATGCAATTGGATTAGGTGATATTACCAAATTTGCTTTCTTAGTGAAATGAAAGCGCCTATCATGCATTTCATCATAAGCATCATCATGTAAAAGAATCAATTTTTCTTTTGCTTTGATTTTTTTTTCTCTTTTTTCTTCTTCTTCTTGACTTTTCTGTTCTACAGAATAAGATCAGGGTTTCTTTTCTTCTCATAGTATATTAGTATCATTTTTAGAATTTAATGGGTTTTCCAACAATTGATAAAAAACAAAACAAAATTAACTTATAATTGTAGGGTCAGGTGTAGTACATTTATGATGTCAGTACTAGTTTAAATCATATAATTTGACGGTTTGTAAACCCCTGATAAAAGTTTGACGATCAATAAGTTGAAAAGAAAGACGAGAACTGGAAACTGCGTATAGAGTCAATGATTGGGGAACGATCACTTTGTAATCTTACTTTTGAAGTAGGGTAAATTGACAAATTTAGACTACACTACGTTAGAGGGTTGACGAGAATTAAACGAGTCCATTCAACTCCAACATTCTTTGATATATACATGAGATCTTTGTTTTTTTTTTTTCTCAAAGGAAGGAGTGACGAGACTTGGATGCATTTTTGTTTCCACTTCACCCCTCGATCAATCTTTTTGCGTAACTGTTTTTTTTTTTTCTTATTACTTTTCTTTGTAGTACTATTATTATTATTATTATTTTTTTTTTTTTTGCATCAATTTTTTATTGGCGGTTTTTGATGCTGCCGCCAATAAAAAATTTCAAACCACCTATGCTGTAATTTCTGTCTGCAAAAAGACACGAATGGACGATACTAAGTGTTGTTGAAAGTCTGGGCGATTGGATGTGGAATAGGTGGTAGTAATACGATCGATTACTCAATGACCCCTTTTGCATACGAGCGGTAAGGAGCATCAATCAATGATCTAGAGAAACGAGAGGAAAGAGCCTACGAGAAAGCCATAGGACTTTCCTAATAATTGTAATGTGATCTATAAAGAAGTTCGTTGCTTTTTGTTGCAGTCTCGCTAAAAGGCAATCATCAAGTGATACGGTGAAGTAGTAGTAATTTTCATCGTTATTTTCATTGGTTTGTTCTGAGGATAAAATTGTCTGATTGTGTTGCCCGATTGGGATAAAACCAAAGCTGTTTTTTCTTTTCTTTTGTTTTGTTTTCGTGTCTGAAACTTCTTCTAGAACTTTTGTGTCTGAAAACGCTTTGTCCGCCCTCAAATTTTTTGTGTCTGCCACACAATTAAGGGAGGAAGCTTAGCTTTTTCTACGAGGATATTTTTGCCTTCTGGTGTTTGGTTGTTTGTATAATCCACTCTCTATTTCTCGATTTTTTATTTTTTTTTTCCTTTCTTCCTCCAAAACTCAAGTTACTTGTATGATCTTTTTTTTTAACAACAATTACTTTACAGCTTATATTATATCCTCCTTTTTTTTTTTTCCCTTTTGTTCAAGATACTGAATAATTTCTTCAATACCAATAATCCAATCCTATAAACTAAACGTACGTACTGACTTCAATTTATCTTATTTGATTGATGCATTGGTGTGTGATCTCGTCGATCGAAAGCCAAAGAAAAATATGTTGACAGTGATTATTGATCACTTCACAGGGCGCTTATTGATTTCAATGCCCCCTCTCAATTCTATTATTCCCTGTCCTACATTCAACTTAAGAGCGATTGACTTTTATAATTGACAATTCTTTTTTGAATTAGACCCACGAAGCACATTAGCTAGTCAGAGTTGATTGATTTACTCCAGATTCAATTCAAAATTTTATTTCTCTGAGTGCTTTTTTTTTTTTTTTTCTCTTTGACCTTTTTTTATTCCAATTGACGCACACCACGAACCATCCCTTCCCTTAGTTTCGACAATGTTTCAGCAAGGCCATAAGAGCTTGATTGAAGTTGGATTGCCTTTTCTGTCGTCACTGCTACTGCCCTGATTCACCTCCTTCGGATCTTGTCGGTTTGCAGCATTGAAGTATATGAATTGCGCCAGCCTATCCAAATTCACAAAGAGTGGAACTGATTTTAGGGTGTTGAATACTTATCAACATTAGTATTCCATTCTGAAGTTAGATCTATTCACCGCTTGTGAAAGGCGGGTGTTTCATGCCGATTGCACTTCACGTTGTTTATTGATGTAAGAAACGAACAATAAGTGTTCGAGTGTGCGCGAACCACCTCTGTTTCTTATTTTCTTTTTTTTTTTTTTTTTTCTCTTTTATTTCTTTTTTTGGAGTAAAGAAGAACAAGCACTTACATCAAAACATTGAATATATTGGCAACAATAAATGTTAACCACAACCTATCGAGCTTTGTCCAAGATTGGGTTATGATCCGAGCCCCAGTTACCTATTTGTGTTTGGGATTGCCTTACCAGGGTTTGGAAGGGTCACCGTGATTAACAATTTCTTATTTCTGTTTTTTTTTTTTTTTGTTCTATTTTTTTTTCTTTTTTTTTTTTTCTGCTGGCGAGAAGTCAGTAGTGCTTTGACTTCTTAATTTGCTACTTTTTTTTTTTGTACTTTTTGTTCCGTGTGCTTTGTTCCTCCGATTATTTTCTTTTTTTCTTTTTTGTCAGTGCATTCTTTTTTTCCTGGATCAACTTTCAACACATTCTTTCTGATTGCGCTCTTTCGATTACTGAACACCGTCAACTCTTATAAATCAATCACTCCATCAATTTCAATATTCGAATAGTTGAAATACTAACTTAATCAACATATCTCTATAGTCACAAAAAATGCCTGCCTCCCGTGAAGATTCCGTCTACCTCGCCAAATTGGCTGAACAAGCTGAACGTTATGAAGAAATGGTCGAAAACATGAAGGCTGTTGCCTCTTCTGGTCAAGAATTATCCGTTGAAGAACGTAATTTATTGTCCGTCGCCTACAAAAACGTAATTGGTGCTCGTCGTGCTTCTTGGAGAATTGTTTCCTCTATTGAACAAAAGGAAGAAGCCAAGGGTAATGAACAACAAGTTACTTTAATTCGTGATTACCGTTCTAAGATTGAAGCTGAATTATCTAAAATTTGTGAAGATATCTTGTCCGTTTTAACTGATCATTTGATTTCTTCTGCTCAAACCGGTGAATCCAAGGTTTTCTACTACAAAATGAAGGGTGACTACCATCGTTACTTGGCTGAATTTGCCATTTCTGAAAAGCGTAAAGAAGCCGCTGATTTATCTTTGGAAGCTTACAAGTCTGCTTCTGATGTTGCCGTTACCGAATTACCACCAACTCATCCAATTAGATTAGGTTTAGCCTTGAACTTTTCCGTTTTCTACTACGAAATCTTAAATTCCCCAGACAGAGCCTGTCACTTGGCCAAACAAGCTTTCGACGATGCTGTTGCCGATTTGGAAACCTTATCTGAAGATTCTTATAAAGACTCCACTTTGATTATGCAATTGTTGAGAGATAACTTGACTTTGTGGACAGATTTGTCTGAAGCTCCAGCTCAATCTGAAGAACAGCAACAACAACAACAACAACAACCAGCTGAACCAAAGCCTGAAGAAGAGTAGGTTAATAGTATCTAACGTGTGTACAAATGAAAAACAAACAACCAACAAAACAAACCAAACCAAGTTAAAAATAACATTGAACATATATTTTTCTTTTTTTCTCTTAACAAGAGGATAAAAACTTTGAAAATAAGAAAAATCTGATTTATGTTTTAACTCATAAAACTAAGTTTAGATTTGAAGAGTTTTTATCATTCTTATCACACCACCATTATCTTTTTCAACCATCATTGTATTCTGATTTCAATAAAAAAAAAAAAAACTTGAAATCATCATTTGCTTTATTATCATTGATCTGTTAATTTTGTCTATTTTGCTTCTTCTTCCCCCTTACTTATTTGATTTACCCCATGAGTTTTTATATTAAATTTTTATTATTATTTTATTTTTTTTTTTTTTTTTTTTTTTTGATTTAACAACTTCTCTTCTCTTTTCAACTCTTGTTTCTACTTTCTGCTATATTACTAAATTATATTTACTGTCAAATTTTTGATAAAGTCAATAATTTGATTGATGTAGCATTGCGTCTGGACCTAATAAGCTATAGATGATTGAAAACATCAAAGATTTAAGCGTTTACACGAATTGGCCCAAAGTATGTAGATGCAAAAAAAAAAAAGGAGTCGAATAAATAAAAAAAAAGTGATTAAAAAAGGGAAAACCCAAACAAGAAAGAATCTGAAGACGATAAAACATTTTTTTTTTTTTCGTTTTTTTTTTTCTTTTTAATAGATCTGTGTTTTAAATAATTAATTTCTTTGATGTTTATCGGTGTTTGATTATTAAGATGAGTAAGTGATTAAATCTTTTTACTATTCAATTTCAAACACGGTCCAACAATAATAAACAATTACACGCATCAAGAGTTGTTAATCACAACTTTAACTTTGTTGGACTCGTTGATGAGTCAATGCTAAAATAAATTGACAATTGGACGTTGCTCATCCGATGTGATTGAAAATACAAAAAAAAAAAAAAAGCTCACAGATCACTATCAAAGAAGTTCGATTGTATATTTTATATGATCAAACGACTTGGGAAGTACGGATGTTTTACTAGCATCTGCCGGATTGCCCAATTTCCCTGATTAAAAATAGATCACATCATTTTTTTTTTCTTCCTTTCTTTTATTTTGTGTTTTGCTCTGTTTATGATGATAAGAAATACCTTTGAATGATTACCCATAGTGGGGAAATGAATCCAGCAAAATAGCAAGGGCACAGGGAAATCTATAAGTTGTTTTGGCCGTCTTGGATTATTGTAACATTATCTTTGAACGACCGACAATTAATGCGGTGACCTCAGCAGACACAGACAATTGTCTGCAGAGGGCAACAGGGACAACCCTCACTATAGTGTCTGGCAAATACACAAATCACGCAGAAAAAAAATGTCTGACCAAACAAAGCAAGGTAAAAAAGCAAAAGCAAAAGCAAAAGCAAAAATATAACAACCCGGGAATATAGAGTGTGTGTCTGACTTTTCCCCCCTTCTTCCTTGTAATTTTGTGTCTGGATTTTGCTGTGTTGTTGTTGTTTCTTGCATTCCCTCCGCCCCTCCCATTGATTCTGACACGATTTAGATTCAGACAATTAGCGCACTCAGACAAGGATAGAATCAGACATTTTATCCCTTCACACGACCAATCTCTAATCGGGAAAAATTGGAAAAATTAATCAAAAATCTCACAAAAAAAACACGTCAATCCTGCTTTTTAAATCTGGACACGAGTATTTTTGATTCCTGCTAACCTGCAAATACGCACTACAACATGTAAATAAGCACAACCTGCAAAACAACGGGAAATCAATAAATTACAATGTTAAAGCATGTTGGTTTTGCAGTATATAAATCCAACCCATGTATATGTAGTAAAAGATTCTTCTTCACCTTAGCCATGCCTGCCTCTGCTGACATGTTCTCTCTTATGTTTTGTCACCGTGGCTGGCACCCGTGAAATACATCAATTGTAGATAGGAACAACCGCCACACACGTCGAGGAATAAACTCAACTTAGAAAAAATGTAAGCGGACAACGAGAAGCCAAAAGAAAGCGAAAAAAAAAAAAAAAAAACGAAGAAAAAAAAAAAAAAAATACTAAATCAAAACAAAAAAAAAAAAAAACCGAAAAACCGAAAACAAGAAGAAAAAAAAAAAAAAGAAATAATGATAAAATAAACTCATAACAGTGAAATTGAAACACCAAAATTAAACATCAACAATCTCACACCTTACACTCGTTTATCGAAAACACCCCCATCAATACTTCTAAGCAATACAGGTATCATTGACCCGATAACCACCGATCTTAGTGTCCCAATCAATCTAACCAACCTTACATTATCCTATTTGTCGTGGTTTTTTTCGTGTTTCTTTGTTTTGTTCCTTGAAATTTCGTTGACTTTATCATTATAGTGTAACTTCACAGAACGTCATACAACTTTTTTAACTTTTTTTTTTTTCAAGCCTTACTTTTGATTCATAATGCCAGAACCAGTTGGAATTGCCAATTTACCAAATCAGAGGTATGTGTTCTTATAGAATTCTTTTTTTTCGTTTGCCCTGTGAACGTGTTTTGATCTACTTTCAACTTGAGTACAAATAAAAAACAGTATACTAACATAATCATAGATATAAAATCATCTCTAACCAAGGTGCCACTTTCACCTTAATGGTGGCTGGTGAAAGTGGGCTAGGTAAAACTACTTTTATTAATACCTTGTTTCAATCATCATTAAAAATCCATCAAGATCCAAATGAAAGACACAATAAATTTTCCAACCCTCACCAAACCGTTGACATTGATATTGTTAGATCTATATTAGAAGAAAAAAATTTCAAAATTAGATTAAATGTCATTGATACTCCCGGTTTTGGTAATAATGTCAATAATCATGATTCTTGGATCCCCATCATTGATTTTATTGATGATCAACATGAGTCTTATATGAAACAAGAACAACAACCTCAAAGAATTGAAAAGAAAGATTTAAGAGTACATGCCTGTCTTTATTTTATTAGACCAACTGGTCATTCTTTAAAACCTTTGGATATTGAAATCATGAAAAGATTATCTACTAGAGTTAATTTGATTCCAGTTATTGCCAAATCAGATACTTTATCACCTAATGAATTGGATATTTTTAAAACTAGAATAAGAGATATTATTGAAGCTCAAGATATCAACATTTATACACCACCTTTAGAATTGGATGATCCTGCTAGTGCCGAACATTCCAAACAATTGATTGAAGCAATGCCATTTGCCATCATTGGTAGCGAAGATGAGTATGAAATAAGTCCTGGTAATTTTGTTAGAGGTAGAAAATATCCATGGGGTTTAGTTGAAGTTGAAAATGATAAACATTGTGATTTCAAAAAATTAAGATCACTTTTATTAAGAACTAATATGTTAGATCTTGTTCTTTCAACTAATGAAATACATTTTGAAAGTTACAGATCAATCAAATTGGGTGGTGGTAACAATGAGGATGATGATGCCACTACTACTGAAGAAACCAATGAAAATGGTGAAGTGGTGAAGAAAGCTTCAGTTAAAAAACCAAGAAGATTACATAACCCTAAATTTAAGGAAGAAGAAGATGCTTTGAAGAAATTCTTCACTGAACAAGTTAAAGCTGAAGAACAAAGATTTAGACAATGGGAAACCAATATCGTTAATGAAAGAAATAGATTGAATCAAGATTTGGAAGAAATGCAAACTAAATTGAAAACTTTGGAAGAACAAGTTAAAAAATTACAAATCACAAAACGTTAAAATCTTTTGTTAGCATATTCACAATTCCGTTATTGTTTAACTTCATTCTTTTTCTTCTTTCTTTTCCAACCACTTGTACATTAAATTCACCAATTTTTGTTATTCTTCCCCCACCCCCCATTTAAATTTTACTGGTCTGTATATATACCAGGCACATAAATCATACAAACTATATAGAATCTACGCGAGAAGTTACCTTTCCTTAGTCTGATGCTTCATCCGTTTCTTCTTCATCTGAATTTTATTTCAATTTTTCTCTTTCTTTTTTTGTCTTCTTTATTTGCTTCCTTTCTTCAACATCATTTACTCCTTGTTCCGCGTTCATAAGTTTTTTTTTTTCTTATATGTTTCTGAAATAACCTGAAAGTTAATATCCTAATCTGAAGAATATGTTACTGATTTATTTATCAAGTGTTACTTGATTTTTGTATAAAAAAGAATTAACTGAATAGTAAATCAAAAAAAATCATATTTACTAGATCGGGGTCACCTGAGTAGCGCGTGACTTTCACGTGACTTTTGACTATAAACTACTCAAATCTTTTTGTTTTGAAAGATTACAACATTTGTTGAGGTCTATCTAGTTATAAGATACGTTTTGCAATCATTACAGAAGACCATTTTACATCCCTGGCTTAGCTTCATCTGGCGTGTGCTACATATATCAAAGTATGCTGCTCGATCATGAACTGATACACAAGGAAAGGAATCTAAAACTCCTGGAGTTGTATCAACTAGCAGTAGATCCTTTGTTTTCAAATTTTAATGTGGATGACAACGCTAACCTTGAAGATGCTCAGTCCAAACATCAAGAACGGTTACAAGACTTTTTGAATGAAAACGTATTAAGTTCAGAAACTGATGAACTTCATCTTGGGCCATTACCCGATGTAACCAATGAAGTGACATTCAAAAATCATTTGATAGACTTATTGTTATCGCAGTTACAACTTCCCGCAATAAGTTCAGTCCCTGACTCTGATACAACACCAGTCATCTCCTCTCCATTAAAAAACGATGTACTGGCTCCTTTGGCATCACCCGATACTAAAGCTTCAGTTCCGATATCTGGTACAACGATCCCATCTACATCTACCACGGACACTAAAACCGTACAAGTTACTCCATCTGACAGTGCATTACCGCCTCACTCACCAACTGTGAATATTGAAACACCATACCGTCAATCGCCAGTCGTTTCAACAGAACTTCCAGCGTCAGCCTCGACTACGCCAGTGTCAACCACACCCCTAGCTCCAGCTTCATCATCAATAACGGAAGCCATACCGCCACCATCATCAGCACCTCCATCGGTTGTTGTGACTGAGCATCCTGGTAGTGAACAAATATCTAATGGTGCGCAATCTTCCAACGATACTGCTGTATCTACAAACTCCTCTACAATTACCCCGGTGCCTCTGGAGGGAACACCAATTGCATCCTCACAAACCCTCTCACATCCAGAGTCCGCACCTTTACTCCCACAATCTGCACCTGTATCATCTATACCTCCAAATTCCGCTAATAATGCTTCTAGCCCTGTTCCATCTGTTCAATCAGGAATTAGTACAGCACAGGCATCTACGAAAAGACGGGCGGAACAAGACTCTCGTATTGATCTGAGACAACAAAAGATACAACGACTTATTGGTCCAACATCTAGAATCATCACCAACTGGATTCCAAAATCAGAGTCGGCGGTCAAATCTCTTAAGTCTCAAGAACAAGTTATGGAAGAAAAATTACAAGAATTTTTTGCTAAAGATATTAGCAATCTTGAAATCATTTCTGCGCCTGAATATTACCCTACGGAAACTCATAGCGTCTCATCTTTGGCCGAACTATACTACCTTACTCAAACATTACCATTGATTAAGCTATTGCCTGGTTCTCATAAAACACTTATGACCGATAACTTTGAGCTGGCCTTATTTGAGGGAAAGATCGCTGTTTTATATTCCAGAATTGAAGAATTAAAAAGACAAGGGAAATGGTCTTTACGTCAACCTGTGCGATACTATGATCCTTTCCTCCATAGCAAAAAGAATAATCAAAAGCTGGCTTCATACCATTGGGATCACGTTTTGGAAGAAGGGAAATGGATGGCTACTGATTTTAAAGAATTTTCGAAGTATAAGAAAAGTTGTTGTTTCGTAATGGCCCAAGCAGTGGTTGACTTCTGGTCTTATGGCAGAGTTGTATGTATCAAGAGGAAACCGGTGGTGCATCTTGATGGTAGCGTAGAACATTTAGACTCTAAGACTTTGGCAGAACCTCAGTTTGACAGGGCTCCAGGAAGTGAAAGTGAAGACGTTATTGCCAAGCCTGTATTACAGGATGTTGCCGATGAAAATGATAATATGGAAGTTGATACTCAGGAGCCGTCAACTATCCTGAGCGAAGCTCCTGGAGCCAAAGAGATAGAAACAAAAACTTCTCCGTTAGAAGAAGAGAAGGCTCAAGATGAAGAAGAAAGTGATAACATTGCTTCTATTGACACCACACTCTTGTTTTCAAGACCTAATGAGGATGAGATAATTCCGCATAAGTTACCCACTTTTACACAGAGTGATTTGGATTCCATTGGAAAAAAGAAGGGTAATGGCATATTCAAATTACATGCTAATTTGGATGATATGAAAAAATTAGATCAATCGATCATTAAGAATTTACCTAGATTCACCGCCTTTGACGACGAAAACACTTCTCAGGTCTCAGCCCCGCCATTGAAACCTGAAGAGTCGCCCATGATATCTATTTCAAGACTACTCCATCCATTCGAAGATAATGATGATTGGTACAAGATCATTTTGAAGGAATCGAAGAATGTGAGTAAACCTAAATCACAAGGTCCTCCGGAATACCAAAAGGGGTTATTTGGATTCCAACCTCATCGTCGTTTCAACTACTTGAAACCTCCTAAGCCGCCTTTAGTCAAAAACATCGAGTATAGGTCACCTACAATTTGGCTCCCCCAGGACGATAAGTACTTGATACATTACGTTGCCGAATTTGCCTTCAATTGGGATTTGATATCAGAACATTTACTGTCAACTGCATCAACTTTGAAAAAATACGAATCTAACATTGAAAGACGTAATCCATGGCAATGTTTCGAGAGATATATTCAGCTAAATGAAAAATTTCAATTTTCCGACATGAAAGGTTTATATGCTTATCATGCACAACAATGGTTAGAACAAGCACATAGAGCCCAACTGACTACAAAAAGAAGAATTTCGCCTCTAGGTGTAGGCAACGAGTCAATCCAAAGAGGTCATAGAAGATTGAGATGGGCTTCAATGTTTGATGCCATGAGAAAAAGTATGAGAAAAAGGGAAACTCAAATGGCAAAGATCGCTCAAAGAAAGGCCACTGCAAATGAAAATGCGGCAAATATTAACGCGAATGCAAATTCTAAACGCGGAAGTGATAGAGTCCCTACGCCCGCTGAATTATCAAGACTCAAATTTGAGAGAGACAAGTCGATCCAAGAAGCATACATGAACCAACAGGCCACCAGGTCTAGGATGATGGCAGCAGTTGCCCAGCAACAAAGACAACAGCAACAGCAGCAACAACAACAGAGACAGGCCCATCAACAACAACAGAGACAACAGCAACAAATACCACCTAACGCTCAAGTTCCAGGACCTCAGCAAGCCGTCCCCCCACAAGTACAACAACAGCAAATGCAACGTCACCAGGTTCAAAATAGAGTGCCTGCCAACTATCCTCAACGTCAACCAATGCAGCAACAACCTGTCCAGCAACAATTGCAGCAGCCATTGCAACAACAACAGCTTCAACAGCAACAGCCTTTGCAACAACCTTTGGCACAAGCCCACTCTCAGCAGCCAATAAGTTCACAACAGAGGCCATCTCCTCAGATGAACCAAAACATGCTAGCACAAGGAGGTATTCCTCAAGTTACACAAGCTCATTCCAGCATTACACCTCAACAGAGAGCCGCTATGCTCAACCAACCTATTTCAAGACCGATGTCCGGTAGCCCAGGTCCGACCGCAGGTCCAGTAGGTCGCCCCAGTCCTGTCCTTAATGCTGGTATTACCCTGGTTCCCAATCACTCTATTCAAGGGCAAAGGATATCACGCCCAGGACTGGGCCCCATTCCAAGTGGCTCGCCATCTCCTCAACTTCAACAGCGGAAGCGACAATTAACCCCTCAGCAGCAGCAGCAACAACAACAACTCACTCCTCAGCAGCAGCAACAACATCAGCAACAACAACAGCAATTGAGGCAACAAGCAATTTCCCAGGGCTTGGTGAAGAGACCAACAACTCCAAACGGTACACCATACACTCCAGAGCAAATACAACAATTATTGCAAATTCAAAAGCAGAGAAAGATGATGCAACAACAACAAAATCAAGCCGCCAAAGCTGCTGCTATTAATTCTGGTCAAGGTGCCAACAGCGCTATGATCCAAAATCAATATCAGAATAAAAAACCGATTAGCACCGGTAGCCCAATAGGATCCACCCCTGTATCAGGCCAGCAGTTTCAAGGTGGCAACGGTCAGCCACAGAGCCACTCATCTCCACAGCCCAATATGTCCTCTATTTCACAACAAGGTCCCTCTCAACAGACGCGGCCTCCTTCGCAGCAACAGGGCCTGCCTCCTGGAGGGCATGTGGGACCAAGCCAAGCAAAAATTGGACAGGCCCCTAAAGCTCGGATTCAATTTGCTCCAGCACAGGTTTCAGCTATCATTAATTCGATTCAGACTAAAAACCCGAACTTGACCAAGGAACAAGTCACTCGATTGGCAGCAACATATCTAGCAAACATTCAACAACAACAGCAAAATAGGCTCAATCAGCAACAACAACAAAATCAAGGACGTATGCCTTCTACAAACTCTCCACAAATGCAGCAGGGGAATTCTCCTCAAATCCAACAAGCAGGTTCCCCACAAATGCAGCACGGCGGTGGAAATGTTGCTCAACTGGGTAACTTGGGGATACAACGTGCTGGTCAGACTCCACAAGCCTTGAGTCAACAAAGACAACAACAGATAGCCGCCTTGACCCCTCAAGAAAGAAATCAGCTTCAAATGTTGACGGCCGCCAAGAAAGCACAGCAGCAAGCCCTTCAACAACAGGCCTTGCAGCAACAGAAACAACAAGGGACATTGCAGCAACAACCACCATTATCTCGTGTACAGTCCCCTCTGTCGCTGGCTCAGACAACTGGTCAAGGATTGGGACAAAGTCAAGGTCGCAAGCCATCATCTCCTATAGTTACTAGTGGTGGCGTAGGACCATCACTAGATGTGCACAACCTTTCCAAGCTTGAATATGAAGAACGGAAAAAACTATTGATTCAAAAGCAACAGCAACAGCAGCAGAGGATCAATAATAGTATGGTTTCTTCTGTGAATTCAAATACGTCATCGCCCGCCTTGTCCCATACTAGCCCCAGCCTCCCTCGTAGCAACTCTGATTCCAATGACAACAATTCTGGGAAGTAATCTTCCTCAAATGTTGTGTATTATAGTGTATATTAGTGAAATTCAATGTATCAAGTTATGAATCATGAGACAAATCGATTACGATAACTTATTTGCAATCGGGAGATTTGTAGACTTTTTTTTTTTTTTTCGCTTGTATTTGATGTAATTTACCTGCAGGAATTTGCATACTGGTGCTCAAAAACAAAAATAAAACCTGACAGTGGATGCAGCTTTGAGATTTTAATCTAGCTTTATCGCTTATCAACTTGAAGAGAATATCAACAAACTTCTTCGTTAGTCATAATCAATGAATTTATGTTTCCAACTTATATGACATCAAGCATAAATACTTAAACCTAATAACTATAATAAGTCATGACTGTGCGACAGTCCCTTGACCAAGCATTCACTTCTGGACTTTCTATACAACCACACGAACTCGCCATCACCTCTCGAGGAACAAGCAATGCAATTTCCTCATCGCCTTCTCTAAGGATGGAAGATGCTAATCTTCAACTACCTAGATATATAGATGATGTTTCTCATCAGGCTCCAAAGCAAAACTTCATCTCATTTCGTTTTCCGCGAAGGGTTTTCCGTTGGCTCTATTCAATTTCATTATTCATATTCACTATTTTAACGGTGGCATTTGTTGCTATCACACCCATAGATGTGATCAAGCAAACCGTGGGTACATCCTCATCGGGTGTCAAATTATTTATTGTCATTATTGTGTGTGTAGTGTTCCTTGTGGCCTGCATCGTGCTATATTTTCTGAGACTTTTCCAAAACAGGGTCTCACTTAACGACATCCCATCAAAATCTGTTTATATTCCCTTTTACGGAGACTTGCCAAAAGATGTTTGTAAGCACATTGATGATAAACTCGTTGAATGTTTACTTTTCGTTAAGGTGAAGGCTGGCCCTTTACAAAATCAAAATGTTACTATCAATCATCCAGGTTTGGCACCCCCTGAATATATACAGAAAAGAAATAAGGGACTGAACGGGGATGGTACTCTTCTTCCACCTAATGCATGCTATGAGGATGTCATTCGGAGTTTGGGGGACAAGTTCAGGATCGACGGGCGAGTTATCACTCTGATGGTTGTGCCCAAACACTTCCTGTTCCGAGAAGTAATTATTTCATTGACTAAACTCGTTATTGAGGAAAAAAAGCCAAAAGGATTCCCGGACGTAGAAAAACTTATCAATCTTTATGAAGATTTTAAATTCAATAAGGGTCTAATCAAAGAGCGAGATTTCCTCGAATTCATGATGGAATTTGATAAGCTAGCTTTCTTCTTTCAGCATAATTATGATAACGAATTGAAAACGTCTGTTTCTACTGTAAATAGGAAAAGTTTTAATTCCAGATCACACAGTTCCGATAATGGCTACGATGACTTGTTACAATTAAATTACCCCAGCAGAAGATTCTCGAGTAAGTCGGAGTTTCATCCTTATACCGATGACATGCTCTATAGCAGCAGTGAAATGGATGAGAACAGTGATCACAGTCAAGAATATTATGACAATGGTAACAATGGTAGCAGTGATGCTTTTGACGACAAAAACCCGTTCCAAGATCGAAATTCAAAACATCAAGCATCTAATTCGCCCTACCTCAACTTTGAGTTCACGGCTTCAAATTCCTCTGTCATCAACCCAATGAAATTGAGGCACAACATACCTCATAAAGTTTCATCGGAGGAATCATCAGCAAATGGTAACAGTGATGAACCCGTGGCATTTTGGTCTGGGACAGGTCTCAACCAGTTCAAACTTCGAAATATGAGTAGTGCAAGCAGTACGGGATCGGTAGTGAAGAGAAAATTGGCACTTAGTCACGATCAAGATAATGATGATAGTGCTTCGATTAGAAGGCCAAGCAGTGGTTACCTTACAGATCTAGAGGATGAGAATTCGCAAGATTATAATGATGAAGAGGCCCCCTGGTTGCCTTCAACTAACACTCCTGCACTAAGCCTCGGTATAGACAACTCCATTAATGAAGCTGACCAAGGGTACTCACACTATAACTCTGTAGGGGATAGTGAGCGCGGACGACAAAATAGTAGTCATTATGCTCAGAAGCTTACGCGAGACGAAAATAGCTCAGATGACGACGACGACTACAATTTCAGACGCAGAAGAATACATGTGCCGCCAATTTTGAGTTCATCGCGGCAATCCCACCAACACCACAGAAGACCTGATTTGGGCTCAAAATTGTCAGATATTGATATCAAAAGACTGAGGCTGAAGTCACCAGAGAAGTTGATTCGGCTGATCTCACCTGAAAAATTTCGTAAGTTTGACAAGAAATGATAAAATTTCTGACAAGCATGAGAACAATAATCGCATTCTTTTGTCTAACTTTTTATGTACTCTATCATTGTTGTGGTTTATAGACATCACCATTTACTTTTTATAGATGAAGAAATTGAGCACATTAATAAAATAGCATTCTCCGCATCAATAAAGGAAAGGAAATACAAAAACAGAAAAGGAAAATAAAAAACAACTATTCGTAAAACTCATTAATTAATTTTTACGTGGTTTGACAACCCCGTCATGTATAAAATAATAAACTACAGTCCCATCATTGTTGACAAGACCCACCGTCAATCTTTTGGGTCGACCGTCACTCTCTGGTAGAAGAGAAATCGCATGAAACCAATTGTTTATCTCTTGCAAAGTCAAGTTGGTGTTAGATACCATCGACCTAGGAAGAATCCATTCTCTTGCATTTTCCAAATCATTCGCATCAAGTTTACTGGGAGGACATCCTGATAGTATTCTCAGAGGACAATGAGGAATGGAGTTTAGAGTATGTTCCCGCACATCAGTCCAGAAATTGTAGTGGACGAGATTAGTGTTCACCTGTGCAATAATGAGCGCATCGGAGTCCATTTGACAGGTATGCTTAAGATTTGCCAGATATGGTTCACTAAAACCAGTGTTCAATGTTATAACAGTAGAGACTAGTTAGATGAGTTCATCAATTTGAGAATAAAAAATAAAAAAAAATAAAAAAGAAAAAGAAAAGAGAAATGTCACGTGACTTCTTATTGTCATTTTTTTTCATCTCAAATACCATCAAATCTTTGCTTCCACTCCCAATCAGTCTGGATGTGTATTTGACTTGAGCGCTAGCTGTTGCATATAGCTTGTAGGGTGAATATAACTTATTAAGAAAATAAAATATGACGTGTTGAGCGTGTGAGGGCATCGAAAACACATATACAACATGCATTTTATCGCTGTTTTTATTGGCTACTTAGCTGAGCAACCTTTCCTTCAAGATGCACTACTACGGAAAATTTAGACAGAAAGGAGTAATCAACTGTGATTTTTATGTACTAGAAAATAGTCCATACAGTGTAACCCGTTGGAGCCAAAGGGGTGGATGCAAGTCTAGAACCTTTGCGGCTGCAATTCTTTTTTTTTTTTCAGCTGCAATTTTTTTTTTTTTTTTTTGTTTGCCTCTTCGCGGATCTAGGTTGAAATGTGCTCATAATCACGCTGTAAATGTATAGCCCCCGCTAGTACATGGTAGCAACCTAGCCCTGCATTTATAGTATGAGCACACCTGCGTGAATGCGAAAAGAGTATACCAAAAGCTCGAAGTGGTGCTAAATTAGTTCACCAATATAGATCTGCTTGAAAAATTAACTTTGTCAGTTTATTTAGCGACATAAACGACCGTTGAAGAAATGAAAAAAAAAGAAAAAAAAAAAGAGACAGCAGAAGTATGCCGAAAACATAAGCAAAACATTTATTATTGAATGGAAGGTGATGATCTCAAGTGAGTCTACAATAAGGGCCTGTTGAAGTACACTCAGTGGAGATATACAGGGGTGTGTTTCTCGATCGTTGATTATTGTGTAGGTTGCATTCATTGAAATGAATAGAACCTTTTCTGTTTACAGCGTGGCAAAATGAGAAAAGACTAAAAAATTATAACCCCTAATGAAAACCTTGAGCTATAGGATGCATTACAATCAAGTCCGTAATGGGGCAAAGCTAAGCCTGGCGACACCTGATATGCATGTAATTATCCAACCCCGAGTAAAATCTGGTTCAATTTAGGCTTCTTATTTATGTTTTATCCAAAGGGGTAAAATCACTTTGACCCCGGATAGTAAAACTTCACTGAAGGAATATTACTCTTTTAGGACCGCTCCTATACCAGAGCAAGTGAAACTCTTTTTATTTCCGCTTCTTTACTTTTTTCTTTTTTTTTTTTTTTTGCAATCTAGGGTGATGTTCGTGGATAGGGCAAAAAAAAAAAAAGACACGAAAAAAATCTTAATCAGCGAAGCAGGAAACCACCTCTGATTGTCTGACTTCAGGCCGGGTATACAAATTTGATTTTCTATCAACCTTCGGTCTAAGGATAACACTAATAGTTTGCCACCAACATTCGCCAACATGTGTTGATAGCAACAATAAAGGATTTTCAAAAGCCACAAGTGTCAAAGATTATAAGACGGGTGTAATATCGTACAAAGTCATTGAAATTAATTGGGCCGACCAAAATCAAAAATAATCTCTCTTTAAAATTTTTCAAATTTTTCAAATTTTTCACCTCTTGACTCAAAAGCCATTTTGTTTTTGCGGGGCTAGAGGTGCTTCTAGCAACTAAAAACAATTTTAGTAAAAATTTAAGGCCAGTGGCATAATAATATTTGGGGGAGGGGGTGTTTTGCATAACACTTCTAGATTATGATTTATGGGATGACACGACACAGATATCTTAGACGCAAAACGTCGATTACAACGAACGGGCTGTCTTATTTTTTTCCCTTCTTGTTGGAGGTAACTTTTGATGTTTTCTTTTTTTCTCTCTCTCTTGATTTAAACGTACTAGAACTTCAATAAATTGTTCGATTTCCTATTCACCAATGAACGAAGAAACAAATGAATCTAATTGTTTTTACCGTTTTTGGTTGCATTAAGCATACACATAAAATTTCAACCGTTTTTATATAGCATGCATATAATTTTTAATGATTATTTTTTTTGTTCGCTCATGCAACAAATTACCATCAGATCTATTGTTTAGTAGGCAGGGTGCGTGTATACAGTTCGATGATGGTTGTTTTTGAGTTGTAGCACACACACCGTCGAACAAATTTGACAAGAACGAAAAAAGAAAAGACCCACCAACACAGCATTGTGTTTTGAACCCTTTGCTTAGTTTGTTTTTTGTCTTTTGTTTTTTTTCTTTTTTCTTTTTCTTTTTTTTTTTTTCAATTGATGCCCTTGCTCTTGACAGGGTTCGGAGAAGCAATAAAAAAAACACTGAGAAACGCATAGGGTAAAATCTCGATCTGTTTTTGGATTCTTAGTCAACAATCAAATCACCGAAGCTGATCTCAACAAAATTCTAGACTCACTAGGTCCAGGTTTATTCTAGTTGATCTTTTTATTTCTTTTTTTCGTTTTTAACTTTTTTGCAAAAGACTTCTTTTTCATTCTTCTGTTTATTTTTTTTTTCATTTTTCTTTTTTTTTTTTCCAGTTTACCGTAGTTCTGAGTGTTTGAAATAGGCTTTGTTATTTATGAAGTGGCTTTATTATTTCTGTTTACTAGTGAGTTGACCTCTTTTCTTTTGAAATTTGTTAGTAAACACTTCACAAAAAGAAAAGATCTATTCTTTTTTTTCTTTTTTTTTTTTCGCTCTTTGGTTAGTATCAGCCTGGATCCTAGTAGCGATTATTATTTACATCAACTCCGTCAAGTATGTGATATGACTATCTTTTCTTTTTTTCCATGCTGTTAAATATGGGATAAGTTAAATAATTTGAAAAATTATAAAAGAGATCAAAAATCCTCCGTTCAATTTATCAATTTAATTTTTAACTATTATTCATTCATTAAATAATTCAATCAAAAGTTTCAACTATATTCATTCATTACTAGTTTTAACTACATTCATTCTTTTTCATTTCGACTGAATTTTCCACTCCTTTATTTTGCACCAATAAAAAACAAAACAAATTTTTCGCAATCTTTTTTTTTTTTCAAATAATGCTTTTCTCCAATTTTTTCACTATTTCCACAATTGCACTTAGTGTTGTTTCTGCTGCACCCGTTGATAAGAGAGACGATGGTAATGGTAGTAACACTTGTTCATTCCCATCTGGTAAAGGTCTTGTTAGTGTAACCCCAAACAAGGGTAATGGTGGTTGGGCCTTTTCTCCCGATAAGAAGTGTACACTGGGTAATTATTGTCCATATGCTTGTCCATCGGGTAAATTACTGGCTCAATGGGATAAATCAGCCAAAGATTATAGTTATCCTAAATCACAAAATGGTGGATTGAAGTGTAATAGTGATGGTACTCTTTCCAAACCATTTGAAGATCGTGATTATTGTGTTGATGGTAAAGGTACCGTTAAGGCCAAGAATCAAGCTGATCTGCAAGTTGCCTTTTGTCAAACTGTTTTACCAGGTGATGAAGATATGTTAATCCCTACTAATGTTGATGGTGGTAGTCTGGAAGAATTGGCTGTTCCTGGTTCTGATTATTTTGCCAGTAGTGCTGCTCATTATTATATTAATCCACCTGGTGTATCTACTGATGATGCTTGTGTTTGGGGATCCAAGGATAAATCTCAAGGTAATTGGGCTCCATACGTTGCTGGTGCCAATATGGATGATGATCAACTGACTTTTGTTAAGATTGGTTGGAATCCAAAATATATTGATGATTTCAGTGATAAGAAACCTAACTTTGGTATTAGGGTTACTTGTGATAATGAAGGTGACTGTAATGGATTAGATTGTGAAATTGATCCATCTGATACTGGTTTCAATGGTGTTAAAGGTTCTAGTAGTGGTAAACAAGAAGGTGCTTCTTATTGTATTGTTACTGCTAAGAATAAGGCCAATGCCAAGATTGAAGTTTTCACCAAGTAAGCTGGTCTATCACGAAGTTTGAATTTCATCACCTCTGAATAAAAAAAAAAAAAAAAAAAGATAAAAAAAATTTACCTTGTTCCATAGCTGTATATACTTTTGTTAAAATAGAATCTAAATTGTTTAACTCATTCTACATGTAAATTGTATGATCAAGTGCAAAAGAAAGAAAAAAAAAAAAAAAAAAAACTGCAAAAAGCGATCAACTTTTCTTTTTTCTCTTCTTTAGGTGTCTTTTTCTTCATTTTTTATGTCTTTCTTTATTTTGTGGCTTTTTTGATGTCTTTTTTTGGTGTCTAATTTTCTTCGCTTTTCTTTTACTCATTTTCTGATCAGTTTTGCCATTTGTGGCACTTGGTTTTTCTCTAATAAGAATGATTATGGCATTTGTGTGGTAAAGTTTGCAAAATTAAGTATACGTTAATAGATCTACCGATATGAGATGTAATGGAAGATCAGATAATATATGTTGACATCAATCATCATTGCAGCCCCCTCAAGAATTTATCACAGGCCATCAATGACAGCAAAAAGGCGCATGCCCCAGATAAAGACAAGACATTTTTTATGCAGCCCCTATTTGTAGTCACAAAAATGTTCCGTTTGATCCATGGGTAACAAACTAGGCAATAATACAATAACACATTCATTTTCGGTGGGGAGCGAGCAGTGAGTGGGGCTTACCTGTTACCCTCTTTCCTGTAATTGTCTACATCCGTACATAAATACATCCATGCATCATCACCAAAACCACCCGTTTTTGGTCCGCATGATATATATTATAACACACCCGTACACCGCCTATCTCGGATATTTATCCCGCTTGTTCTTGAGATCGGCCATCGAACAAAAACAAAAAAAAAAAAAAGAAAAAGAAAAAAAAAAAACGGCTAAATGTGGGAAGATGGGAGGTACGGGTTGAAATAGGGTTATCTTCACAATAGTCCGATAGAAATTACCCCATTACAAAATTGGAAACAGCAGATGAAAAGATACCGACTAAGTGTGATTAATCACTGAGAATCAAAACAATAATTAAATGAAATGACTAAGCAAAAAGTCGTAAACAAAAAAACCCCGAAAAGAAAAGCAAAGAAGTACAAGAAGAAAAAGAAAAACAGAAAAATCAAAAAGACAAGACACAGTTACGGCAAATTGAATTTAACACTGTTGAAAATAAAAATAATTCACCGTTTTTTTTTTTTTTTTCTTTTTTTTTTCCTTTGTTCGTTTTTTTTTTTTTTGATTTTTTTTGATTTTTTTTTTTTTGTCTTTTTTTTTTGATTTTTTTTTTTTTGCTTTTGGCGCGCTTAGTTTTTTTCGAGGTCACCATCTTTGACTGTTGGCCGTTTTACCTTGTTTAAATAAAGCCCATATTCAAAATACTCAATTCTCCTATTTATAATAGCTGGTACAATGATAGAGACTACTACATGATCAATTGCTAAGCTCAACGATCATAACCTTCTGTCCCGAGGCTCTGCTGTCTGTTTCTCTTTATTTTATTGTTCTTTCTCTTCTTTTTCTTTTTTTCAGTCTAGTTTATTTTTTTATCTTCCTTTTTTTTTTTTGTCACATTTTTATTCAAGTCAAATTGAAAAATTGAAACGGCGATATATATATATATATATATATAAATGAATTTTGATTAGAAAAAAAAAAAAAAAAAAAAAAAAAAAAAAAAAAGGAAAGAAGCAAAGAATAAAAATAGCAAAACAAAACGGAACCATTTTAAGCTTCTATTCCTAATTGTTATTCCAATTTTTTCATTATGGGAGGAGGTATTGAAAAACCAAAACCTCTCAAGGTTTTCGGTAGAACCCATTATGCATGCACTCGTTGCAAATTATCCAAGATTCGTTGTTCGGGTGAAAAACCAGCCTGTACCAATTGTAAAAATGTTGGTAAAGAAGATGCTTGCGTTTATCCTAATCGAGATCGTAAAATCGTCATTATGGAAAGTGATTTAAATAAACTTCATGATCGTGTTGGTTATTTAGAATCATTGGTTCAAAAAAATAATATTCCATTATTACTGAATACTACTACATCTACTATTCTACCGACCTCAAATCAATCAAAACTTGAATCATCAAGTCATTCAATAAATAATAATTCATTTCTACCGTCTTTTACAAAACATAATGCCGTTGATCCCAATCATAATTTAAATGATAATAATTTTATTCAAGAACATATAATTGATAAAAATTATATCACCAATGATTTACTAATACCTCATATCCCCGATGAAAGTTATTTACTTCCTGATATTGAAAATGGTGCCCTTCAACTTAAAATTCTTAATTTATGTGCTCATCGACTCCCCGATAAAGAATATACTTTATGTTTAATTAATAAAGTTTATAATACTTATTCCTCCGAATTTTATTTAATTGGACTTAATCATATTTCAAATTTGGTGGCTGATATTTATTCAATTGTTGATCAACGTAATCAAAATTTAAATGATCAATCTTGGGTTTCATTACTTGCTGGTAAAATCCCCGCCACCTCATTATGTTATTTATTTATTATCATTGCCTTTGGTGAACAATTACTTAATGTTAGTTCAACTAGTCCTAGTACTCCATCATCTAATTCATCTCCTAATTCACATAAACAAAAAATCCCCGGAATTGACTACTATTTATTATCAGCTCAATTATTTCGTCTTACTCAAGAAGAAATTACCATTGAATTTATTCAAAGTGCACTTCTTCTTGCATTATATTCTGCCAATTTAAATCGTTATAATACCGTTTATAATTATTTTGGTATTGCCGTTAGATCAGCGGTGGCTAATGGTTATCATCGTCAACGTGAAATTCCTCATGCTAAAAATGATGAAGCTCGTATTAATCAACAAATTAATGATGAAAAATTTAAACGACTATGGTGGACAATTTTTGTTATTGATACTGTTTGGGCAGCTAAAATGAGTATGCCAGTTCATATTGAATATACTGATACTGATGTTGATTTACCCATTGAAAATGGATCAATTGATTTACGTGATGATTTTAGTAGTGAAATTTTAGAAGTTAATGTACATTTGGTTAAATATATTGCTAAATATATTAAAATCATTTATGGTCCCAACATTAGAACATTTTCAATTAATTATATTAATACTGATCAATTTAATCAAAAATTACTCGTGAAAAATATTTTACAATGTTTAAATGATATAATAATTAATTTTGAACAACCAGTTTTAACTCCTTATAAATCATTTAATATAATTGTTCCTCATGAAAGAAATGTGGGTAATTTATTTCTTCGATATCATCAATTAATAATTTTAATTACTAAACCACTTTTATCACTTGTTTTTAATGATAATTCAATATCTTTAATTGAAAATATTAGTGAAGTTGAAACTGCCATTACAAAAGGTTTATTAGCTGCATCATCCACCATTGAAATTATTATTAAATTTTATCAATTTAATAAATTATTTATTTTGGGATTTTGGGATAGTCAACATTTATTTGCTGCTTTATCAATTTTAATTATGGTTATGTGTGCAACTGAATCTGATATTGATAAACAACAACAAAAAAATCAAATTCAAAGAGGTATTGTATTATTATCATTCATGGCTCGTAATAATAATATTAATGCTCAAAATTGTATGAAAAAATTAAAATCAATTTATGATATCGTCAACCTTACTCCTCAAATTAATTTAAATTGTGATTTAGATGCTGATATTGATCAATATATTCATAAAATTACTCTTAAAGGTAGTGGTGGTAATGAAATTGGTGATGAATTTTTTAATCCTTTTATTAGTGATACCAATGATGTTGATGGTGATGGAAAATTATTTCAAACTTTTAAAATGTCAAAATTAAATCCAGAATCTCGTGATGGTTTATGTTCTTTAGTTAATACTATACAAAGTTGGGATAATTTTAGAGGTTTACCAATTCATATTTATGGTACTGAACGATCTAAAATGGCTACTTCAGAAGTTTAAATAACCTGGCTGCTAATTTTTTTTTTTTTTTTTTTGGGATTTTTTTATTTTTTTTTTTTTTTTTTTAACCTTTTTTTTTTTTCACTTTTTGTTTAAAGCTTTTTTATGAATATATAGATTTTTATGCCCTCATATTTTCCTTTATATTTATGTGGTATTCTTCATCTAAGTCGAATATATAAAAACGTATTGTCTAACGATACAAGAAGAAAAAGTAATAAAGAAAAAGTAAAAAAAAAAAAAAAAAAAAAAGTATTCATGAAATAGCATCATCAAAATTAAACTGAACATCCGAGTTCAATTGTTGTTCAATCATTTCAGTCCATGGCCCAACAAAATCCAATCCAATGTTTCGATTCTTCACAAACCATTCCATAACTTCACTATCTCCAACCAGTGGTGTGGGTATTGGTGTTCCTATATTAGAATTCAGAAATGATTGCGCCAATGGCTCAGGATTACCATCCAAATGATTCGCTTCTGTTGGTTTCATCGAAGGTGCTAAACTATTAAAATCAAACTGTGTTTGTGATGATATTGTAGGTCTGAAATTTAAATTATTGGATATGGTTTGACTTGAACCTTGGGTGGCTTGTGTGTCATCTGCTGGTGCCATGAATGACAGATTTCGTAATTCCTGTGATGTTGCAAAGTTTTCGTTTTGTTCTTGACCTTGTTGAACATGTGACATAGTAATATCAGTTGTCAGCTGAAGTTTTTCTTTTGGCTTATTATTGAAATCGGCTACAGATTGAGAAGTTTCATGATTCATCCAATTATTTTCTCGATTATTGTTGGAGTCGAAATCATCTTCAGCTTCTCGTCGATTATTTTTCTTTTGTCTCTTGCAACGATCATTAGAATGGAAATGATCAGATTCTTCATCATTAGCATGCTTTGCTTTGGTTTTCATTTCAGAACATAAATACATGAGAACATTGGAATACCTCGAACACAAGTGTAATTCATCAGGAGAACAATCACGTAAAGTAATAGCAGCCCTTTGTATACTTTGAACTATTTCATCAATTGAAATTAATGACAATGACAAGACAGTTGAATCAAAATTATCAAAACTTGATGCTGAAGCATGACTATCGTGTTCTCTGGTAGAAGTCGATTTATGGGCAGTAATGGTAAGATAACATTTCACAATAAATGCAACCGCCTTCACTATTCGGGTCAACCATCTTATTGGCATAAATCTAAGCATCTTTAACTTGTGTACTCTATGTGTAACCAGTAACATTTCATTAGCAGCACTAAATGCTTGTTCAATATATTTGGCACTCTTGGAGAGTTCATCAAGCTTTAAATTCATCTTTTTATGTTTCACACCTGTCAAATTTTTGGGTGAGTGGCTCAATGCCAATGAATATATATATAATTTAGTATAATTGAATTCAAAAATGAAGCACTCATATTCAATAGCAGAATTTATGTCTTTGGACACTTTGGAATTGGGATTTACTAAATGCGATTTTAAGTTTGAAACATTCTTCAAGATTTTACTACTTGAAGATTTCAATAAGCACTTATATCTTCTACCCCAATTATTGATTAATGGACTTATAATGTTTAAAACTGACAAATTTTGTCGCTGTGAGAGAGTCCCTAGTTGAGCCTTATTGCCGTAAAGAGCTTCATGTCCCAACGATATAATTTGTAAAAGTTCAATCTTGGCCTTCTGGGTTTGAGTGAAGCGCAAAACTCGTTCACTTGAAAGTTTTCTCAACTCTTCTTCACTCATGCTTAAAATTTCAGAATCATTATCTTCACCTTGTTCCATGTCTTCCTCTGTAATCTCTTCCTCATCTAAATCTACCTCAGATAACGAGCTCGAAAGCATGGATCGACGACTAATATTCATGGCACTATTTATTTCTGCAATATGGGTAGCAATGAATGTTTTGGAACTGATTTCCATGAACCCAATGTCTTGGGCCAATCTCACGGCAGAACCAATAAGCATCCATGACATTCTGTACGATCGTCTCATCGCACCGAGACCCGTGGGTTCATCGGAAGGACCGGCACCCGCCTGTATAGTGTTATCCTCTGCTTCATTAGCATAGTCATCCCACCGCCAGTGAATGGCCCTTGGGTTCCATTCCGTAAATAACAAAAATGCAAATACCGTGCCTATGGATCTAGTACTAGCTTCGGCCCACACAGTTTGTGAGATTAATCTTTGAACATATAACCATAATCGATCGTGCACTTCAATATTTCTTGGAACATTGTTGGGGCCTTCTGAAGTGCTCAGATTATCCTCAAATGGTTGATATCGAGCCGCTATGGTCAAAATGGCACATAATAGGATAGGATAGCCCGGTAAAACTTTGGGTGAATGTAAAAATTTGGGAAGATGGGGAAAGTAAGGATGCATAGTAGTAAAGAATAAGTTGATAAGATTCTCTGCCTCTACTTCGGAAAGAATACTGTCGGGTCCACCAATATATTCAATATCTGACAAGCGTGTGGTAGCTCGAGGTCTTACCATCTCACCAGATTCTGCCGGCGGCATGAACATTCTTTTATTTTTAATGTGGGACTTGTTTATGTAGCTTGGTATGGAGGATGCAATTGATACCGGGGGTCTTGACGAAGATGATGATTGCTGCTCATTACCCAATGTATATGCCCCGGGTGTGGGGGTGTTCGATGATATTAAGGACCCCTCACCTCTCTCCATAAGGTTGGAACCATCATTGCTCACACTAGGGGGTCCGGAGTGATTGCGGCTCTTAGCTTCCAATTGTTCGTGCTTTTCGCGGGCATCTATATGATCCCTTTCATCTGCTTTGGCAATGGTCCCAGCTGCTTTGGCAAGAAAGACAAGAGCGCCTTCCATAGTTGAGAAATGATTACCTCCATTACTGTCCCCAGCTGGGTTACTGTTGTTTGTTCCCTGGTAGTTATCAAGTCGATTATGTTCACCAAGAGCATAAGCACGGCTTATAAGCTTCTGGTCAGGATGTGCACGAGCCTGTGTAAAGTTTGCACCTCGGGCTGAAGTATCATTATCACCTCTACTGCTCCCCGATGATATGGTACGGTCATCCGCGTATGTGTCCCCCACTGAACTTATCCTATTCAAGGAAGGTAAGGCTCCTGTATTGAATGCCGGGGGTTCGTATTGAGACTGCGTTGAGCCAAACCTCGAGTTCTTTTTGTTTTCGTTCATAATTCTGTGAACCGGTGGTAATGTGACAGGAATATTTGTTTTTCTAGAAGAAGTAAAATCAGGTGAAGTTTGGAGTCGAGGGAGTTGACGTTGCTCATCGCTCAAACCCAGGGGGGAAGTAGAACCTGACCCCGAACCTGAAGCAGTCTGTCTTTTTCTTTTTCCATTGATGACATTGGATGATCCTCCTCGCTTCGATTTGACAAAAGTACAGTCCCTCCGTTCTCTCAAACAACGAGCACACTTACCATCCCGAGGATTATCAACAGACCCTAGATCACACTTCACTTTGCGGAGCCTGCAGTTGAGGCATGCTCTGTAATTTCGCTTGAACTTAGATTTGGAATCCGTCGAATTCAAATTTTCCGTATTAGGACTCAATATGTGTGGATTGGAATTGGGATTGGAACCGTGGTTATCCGGTGACCACTGATCTATTACATCTGCCATCTCAGGTTGCGCATGCGACAGCTCTGATTTGATAAATGAATTGCTCATTGCAGCAGACCTGTCAACTTTGGTGTGATAATTCACCTCTGGCAGCTTTGTGTATACCCCTTTTGTATAAGAAGAACTATGTCTTAAGTTCGTAGGGCTAGTGATGCTGTGTATCATTAGCATAAAGTACATAGTAAAAGAAAATTGTTAAGGCGTGGATTTGAAATTACTAAAAACCGGTGTGATGATTCATTTCCGGTGGTCGGTAAGAAGAATTTCGACAATTTGGTATGAAGAAAAAAATGAAATCACTGTACTCATTTTTATTTTCGTAGAGAAGCTGATAATTTGAAACTAACCATATGCTTGTTTGTAAAATTCACTACTAAGTATGTCTCTCCACTTGAATATCAATGTTCTCTTTTGGTATCACTTAATTATCTTAGTGACGTGGTATTAATATCACACCTCTTAGAGTCTGAGTATACAAGCAGCTTAGGTCTCTTCCTAGCTACTTGCTTTGATACATTTCATTTCCTAAAGAATCTCGACGCTTTTGATACTACTTTGCAGCCTAGTATTATTACACCAATACTACAAGGTCTTTCGATCAGATTATATGACCAAAATATTCTAAGCACATAATCATTTTGTAAACTTTTTCACGCTTACGATCAATCTATACTAAGTACTTTATTTAGGAATAAATAGGCAAAACTAATTTTTGTTTATTTTGCCCTGATTTGATTTTGATAGATTATTGTAGATGCGATACAATGTAGTTTTCGCAATGTGATTGTCTTTTGTCCATCCAACCTAATTTCTCTTTTACTGCTGTTCTATTTTTATACAATATCCGTATTAAATGAAAAATCAATGATGTAGATGATATACTCAAAGACTTCGTAATGTATTTTCATCTGATGAGCCACTCATTTGCAGTGAAAATGAGCAGTCAGTGTGGAAATACTATATTTTGTGGCATCACAATTTTGAAAATCGAGAAAGGAGCCATGTAATCTCCAAATGTTTCAATAAACGTCATTCCTGCCACCTTCGGCACACGAGCCACAAGCTGTATTTTTGGCTTAATATTAGTCGGTCCCTCAAGCCCATTATTCTTCATACTTCCCACCACGCGTACCTTTCAAGCACTGGAACGCACAAACCTCACCGTCATCTTTTTCATTAAGCCACTTCCAAACACCTATATTCTTGTCAACGTTGGGGAGGCCCACATTCCGATATCATTGGTTATATGGCACGCCCCGTATAGTCTACTTCTTCAATCAATGTGGTATTATACAAATTCACCAAGTGGTCAGATAAAATACTATTGTCCTGGCACTACTATTAACCATCGCTGTAGAATAAACGATCACCTGATTCTGCTGTTAAGCTTAGCTTGTAAGCCGAGCATGCAGAACAAAATACCAAACATAGCAGACTGTAAATTTTCTTGATAGACATTATAAAATGCAAGCACTATATTTAAGCAGAAAAAGGTCTCTGTCAAAAAATGAGAAAAATCCATGTCTTCAACAATAAGACTCTGTTATGGGAGGGCTGCAAACGAAATATAAATGGTGAAATAATTACAACACAAAAAAAAGAAGAGTATTCTTTCATATTTATATAACAGCTAAATTAAACTTTCGTTCAGTAAAAAGCCCCCCAACAAATTTCCATGAAATATGATTTTCCGACTTTATCGCGACTTATGGTATATTTTCCCTCTAGTTTCCGGTCTTTTCGGATTATGTCGGTGCTTCCGGTGAAGCTAGGAGAGATATTTCTTTCAAGCCCAAGGTGACATTTTTTTCTTCGATTTAGCCTTTTAGTAAAGTGTCCCAGTACAGTGCTTGGCGAAACACCAAGCACGCCAACGAGTTATGAAGAAGGTAAGAGAACTTATTTCTTTAAAGGGCTGTGACCGATGAGGCTTTTCTTCGATTTCTGAAAAAAAGCGTTTTTTGTTGTAAATAAAGAATTAGAACATGAATGATATTGACACATTCCCTCGATGCTGTACCTAAGCACTATTAGTGAGAAGCCTTTTAAAATAAGACATTACTATGAGCCGATTTGAAATATGACTGCGAAAAATAAAAAAGGTGTTTTTTCATGGTTTACATCCTTCACATCCTTATCCTCAAGGCTCAATAAAGTACAAAACCAGCGTGAGAAAAAGTCGTCCACTTCACATATATTACCCTGGGAGCACAACACTTGAAAAGAAAACATGTTGAGAGTGAAAATGGCAAAAAATAATGCGAATTCTGTGGATCGAACACAGGACCTTCAGATAAACTGTGACTGTAGTTTTGAACTTCAGTCTGACGCTCTCCCAACTGAGCTAAATCCGCACAATCGATGTTTTAGTTGGCTTGACATTTTGTCCAAATCTTTCTATAAAGACAAAACTTTTGAAGTAAAACAAAAACTTCAACTCTCATTTCATCTTCATAGGCGGTTTTTGGTGAGACCTTGACCTCACCATTCCGTTTACGCGTACATAAAGTATGTCTTATGTAGTTTGTAATTGCTTAATATATATTTAGGAATCGTGAAAAAAAAAAAAAAAAAAAAAGATTTACACCTTCGTTACAACACGCTGACCACTCATCGACAATGGCCATTATTCATCACGCCTCGGGCATACACTGATAGTCAAATTAACATCATCAATCGATACCATTTTATACTAGAGCAGGTGAATTCGTACAGACGACCCAAGTGGCAGAAACAACCTCTACTTCCTTCGTTGATCAGGCAATCTACAAAGAAAATTTGTCTAATTATATCTTTTTCAACAACATTTTTTTCTTTTATTTTTTTTTACATCTAATTGACTAGCTAGGTAGACCACAATCTTCGCTTTTTTTTTTCTTCTTTTTTTTTTTTTTAGAAAAAGAAAACTTTTTCTTTTCTAAATAATAATATATAGAAAAAAAAAATATATATAAATCCATATCAATTATAAGTCTACTACAAAATAAAGCTCGAACCTAAATAGCTACCTTGAGTTCATTATGGGTTATTTGTGTTTTCATTTCTTCTCCAAGGGTGTTTTTTGGTGAGATCTTTATCTCATCGTTTCGCCTACACTTCCTCTTTTTTTTTACACCCAACGAATCCCTAGCTTTTGGTTTTGAGTGAATAAATTGCATGGAAAGAAAAAAACATGAAAAAAGAAATCGAAGATTATATTTATGCTTTTCTTTTTTTTTCGTTTCAAAAAAAGGAAACATAGTACAAGCTTCAGGGGGTAAGAAGGTGAATACAATTAAAAATGTTTCGACTCGTAAAATGAATAAGAGATGGAACAAAATTATTCTGTGTTGACAATGATTGCTTTTGGGAAATCCAGTCGCCAGCATAACACTTTGAAATAAAGAAATACAGATAATAGTCAGGATGTTCAAAGTTGCTTCCTCTTTTTTTATAGGAAATACTTTTTTTGCCTTTTGTATAACGTAGCAATAAATCAGTACAGAAATTCTATCTTTGGTTTTCTGAGAAGTATCGTACGACTTGATCATATCAATTTTACACTTGCGGAACGATGATGAAAACATGTGCAAAACAATTTTTCAAAATTTCTTTTTGCTTTTTAAACAATAATACATAATCTATATCTTCTTTCCTCAATCCGTGCTTACATTACACATAACCTTTCTATATGCAGAGTTATTTGAATTGATTTCAAATGAACTATGTTTATGTGTGTCATAGTGGAAACAATTTTTGCAATTTCTTTCATTTTTCATCGCTTTTTGAATTTTATCCGAAAAATTTCTATTATTTTTGCCAGGGGAAGCAAAATCATCAAAAAAATTCAAAACGAATCAAAAAAAAAAAAAAGACAAACAAGACCCCTACTTTAGCCAAGGATTATGATTCGAAAACATTCACACCAACATTTAGGTTATCCCTAATACTTTTCTTTCTGCCCATCCTGGTTCAAAGGCTACCTTTTCAATATACATTTTTCGACAGCATTTTTATTCTTTTATCTTTTTTCATACAAGTAATGGAAAGAAGCTCTTTCGTTTGTTTGAAGAAAAACATATAGCCGGGTGAAGTTATTATCCATATGGCAGACCCATTTTTTCCCTCCTTTGTTGTCAGCTCGTGATAATCAGTTTGCAACCGGTCGGAATTCTAACCAAATGGTGTACGGATTAAGAGTGTATTTTGTCTCCACACGACATTTATATTTCCGCGTCCCAGCCCCTTGCCTGGGTGTCATTTCTGGTGACTGTGAATAAACGATAATTTTATAATAAACCTATTCTAAAGGACTTTCGAGCGTTACTCACTTCGAAACTACAAATACAAATACAAAACCTGAAATATTAATAGAAAATGAGCCTTGACTCTTTTAGTGGTCTGGATTTGAATGGGGCATTCAAAATTGCTAATCTTGCCGTGGCGGGCTTAACTGTACGTGCCGATAGGCTTGCTTGTTTCTATCTCAAAGAATTTTTAACTAACACATTATGCAATTATGGAATAGGTGATTTCTGGAGCATCTCAATTATTTAGCGGTTTGTACGTATTTTTTCAAAGCAGATCGCTTTCATTGAATTGATACGGAAGTGACAATTAAACTAACAAATTCATTTTAGCCACTCGGTATGTTAGATATGCCACCATCGTGTGACAATTTTAGAAGAATTACTTGCTTAACTAACACCCAAAGTTTGTCGTGGGAATTTATATAATAGCTTTCGGCTTAGTAATTGGGCTCCTCGGTACGTATATATACTCAAACATTTAATTGCCATTGCAATGCTAACAAGCTAAACACAGAGTTCAAAGTTCCCTCCGAAGCCTACACCTATGCATCATTTTTGTTTTCCTTCATAGGTCGCGGGGTCTGTACGTATAAATTCACATCATCTGGCTTCCACCTGTTGGAGAGCATTCTTTCTTTTCCTCCTATACTTAGTGCTAACTCCGTTCCAATACAGTCTATACCTTGATTGGTGTCAGCATCAACTTTTCAAGTATATTTAGAGTTCTTTCCTCATTGTTGATTTTTCTCACTGGTTTGGTTTACATTTCTCTTGAGGCAGTGCCAAGCATCTCGCCACCCGAAAATATGAACCCTGAAGGTATCAGCGTTGGGATCAACGATGAAGATATCATTTAGATCTTCGAATATAATCCATATTTTGAAGCATTTTAGTGTTCCCAAAAAATTTTTCGAGATTCCAGCCTTAATATTGGTGGGTGCAAAAGAATGAAGTTTTTCATTATTATCAATATGTTTATATATATATTCATCACCATATTTTGATGTCATCAATAGATATGTCGATTTACGCAGTCGAATTGATTTCGTAGCAAACATCAACTGACTACCTGGCTTAAAGTAGTTTGTGGCCCATGTCCATTTTGCTGTTTGCGTGGGGAAAGCTTCCGCTGCATGCGCAGTGCACAAATACGGCCTTTAAAATAAAACAAACAAAAAAAAAGAAGCAAGAAAAACGCAAAGAACAACCGAAGAAAAAAAAAATTAAACGAATTTGATGACAGATATGTCATCGTGGGGTATACTATCTTTTAGACTTTACATACTTTACATACAAAATTAAATAAGCGGCATAGTTTGAATACTTTCACAACTTTGACCAATATCATTGTGCATTGGGGGAAATGCCCAGATCTTCACTACATGAACCGAACCAAAGTCCTCCTCCCATAAGCCTTCCTCAAACTTCCTTTGTTGCATTTCGTTTAGCTTATTCAGATCCCGAAGCCATATCAGAGCACGCAAAATGTGTGTTCATTGGTAGAGTTCCTGATCTTCTACTGGTGGATGATACGTCAAGCCTTAGGTACAAAACCAGTCTTCATGCCCGATCAAAAATGAAAAAAAAATTCAAAAGTACGATGTCAACCATCCATAGTTCAGTTAGAAGTGGAACACAATTTTTTGATAGCGAAGACCCTCAAGTTTACAAGGGCCAAAATGACCTAAGCGTTTATGCAAACGCAAATCATAAACTCAAAAAAATGCTAAAAGCAGAATTGAAGAGTATCAGGAGAACACAATCTCGACTGTCTCTTACAGCAAACCAAAATGAAGATTTTCTTGATCTCGGGGCTGATGCTTCATCCAACTTTGAGAGCAATGAAGCTAGCTCATTAGATACATCATTGGGTCTGATATATGATTTAGCAGACCAGAGCACTACAGAGCCCTCTACCTACTCGAATGGTACTTACAAACCACATGAAGATCATCAATCCCCTGTGAAGCATTTTTTTATTCCTTCAGGAAGGAACAGTGTAGAATTGCCTCCAGTGCCCTTACTCAGGGTAGACTCTACTATTGACAATGAACCCCTGCAAATAAATAAAAAACGTGTCAGTATAAGTGATCCGCGAGATTTGTTTGCAGGATCTGAAGTGCTGTTCGATAATCACAGACCAAGCTTCGACGATGATGATAAACTTGGCATGAAAAGTGTTCTGACTGCAAGCTCTTTAAATTTACATCCAAAAAGCACATATCAATCTTCTTCAAAGCCGGGTGCTCGCAATAAAATTCGAGGACAATCCAATATCACCATTGCAACACCACAACCGTCCGAAATCTCACCAGAGCAATTTCAAAAAGCGGCGAAAGAGCACGAAAAGTTCAGAAAAAAGATAAGAAACCTTGCGACAGTTTCCAAGGGAAGGGCCAAAGCTAAAAAGAATGATTTTAGACATCGGCTATTAAAGTCGATATTAAAAAACTATAAAGCTGGAGAGATAATTAGAACCGACAAAGTGTTGCTACTAGTGAAGGAATCCAATCTGGTTACTCATGCAGTTAAATTCAATGAAACTGAACCATTCGATACTAGGATATATGAGCGGTGGAATGAATCTGTTATGGTTTTTAGGAGAACTGACGAAATTGAGAGACCATTTGTCATTCAATTTTATGATATACACGGTACTAACGAGACCAAAAAAAAACCTGCATTTCAAGTATACTTAACTACCAAAGTCCATGCTCAATTCTACAGTTGTGTTGATAAGTCATTAAGCATCACTGTTCTGAACGACGATGGTATAATGATCTACATTGTCAAATGCTATTACCAGCCAGTCGCTTATAAATGGCTTTCACTACTCAAGCAAGTTCTATCAGAGGAGATCATGGCAGATTTTGATGTTCATGTTCCAGATTTAGGTATTACCGTTGCGATGAACATACCGCAAAGTATGGTGTCTCAGTTTTTGGACCAAGGAGACAACTTGGTAGTTCACGAGTTGCCTCAAGGATACATCATTGAACATTCTGGCTTGATCGAACACGTCAAGCAAGTGATTTTACAACAAATTAGGGAGATTAGCCACGTGTCCCCTGATTGTACTACATGGCTAGAGAACCTTTCCAACCCATGGCTATGCTATAAATTTTATGACAGGTTGGAATGGGTAAATAATAATTCTGAAATTTTTGCTTTGCAAAACCAGCTCCTTTCCAGAGTGTTCCACTTAGAGTTTCGACAGATGATTCAAGAGCCAAGAAAGACAAGAGCGGACGGTGAAATTTACGTTGAGCCCTATCCAATTGAAGGCTACCTAGCCAGATTAACAAACACGTTGGGTAAAGAGGTTTCGGTCTTGAGAACTTTTCATAAAGTTCTGTATTTTTACAGTTGTGATAACATTTTGTTTTTCACAAAGTATTATAGGGGATCACCCCCATCTCCTAATGGAGAGCTTCATGATGATGATCAAGATTTCACCACTTTAAATGACAAAGTACCTGAAGTCTTTTTAAAATCCCCCTTCGATTTAGATGAAAATGACCACATCAAATGGTTGGCATCCTCAGACTTCGAAAAACATGACGAGGTTGCATTGTCCGAGTTCGAGAGGAGGACACAAGAAGTTGCTAAAGCGGAAGGATTGTTAGATCTTTGCTCAGTAAAAAGCATAGAACCAATACCAAAAGATAAAGTATTCAAAGCTCACAAGCTCATGCAGTGCATTTTATGGTATTCAGCAGGTAACTTGATGGATGATGATGAAATTACAGACTCTGCGTTTCAAATTGAGCTAGTGAATGGGAGTATAGTCAAGCTTCAGGCTCCTAATAGGAGAATGAGAAACGAGTGGATAGATCGACTTCTTGAACTAACACGCTATTGGAGACATCATAAATTTTGTGCGCTATCCCGAAAAATGGATGCTCGTAAAAAGAATCTAGAATTGTTGAAAATCAACGAATTCGTCGATTCCAACATAGTCCAGGAAGGGGAAAGTTACGAGTTTCGTAACTCATTTGCGGATCCATTTACACACAACATTGGAAGCTTGGCAATGTCCAAACCGATATTGATGAGCGGGCTTCTCTACGAGAAACATAAAAAGCACTCTAATTTCAATCAGTATTTTGTGGTTCTTTGCCCGGGCTTTCTTCTTTTATTCACTATGTATAGACGCTCAAAGGCTACTGGCGCATGGAAGAAGTCGTCATATTTTGAGCATTATTTGACCATTCCAATAGCCGAGGCATACGTCTATTCAGGAATCAGTACAGCAACGGACCTACTTGATACACACAAAGAGATAGATCCCACTAATCCAGGCCATCATGTCATCCCTCGCATATATGCTGATGGGTGGAAGTCATCCGAAGAAGAGCCCCTATGCTGCTTTACCTTGTGGTTTGGTAAAAAGAGAATGATTGCAGGCCGCGACAAATCCTCTCGCAAACAACTGGTGGAGTTGGAGGATGCAAAAGACGAGGAGAAAAGCCAGACTCGAAACAACATGGGTCCTAAAAACCCAGGAATTGTGAAGATGATCAAAAAATTGGGGGTCACTGGGAAAAGCGTGGTCTTCATGGCTCGTTCAAGACAGGAAAGGGAAATTTGGGTTTCTAGGATTTATACAGAGATAGATAGATTTTACAAGGGACAATAAGGCGCTTAGGCTCAATAATCAGATTAACCAGGCAGGCCTGTGTTTACAGCGGGTAATAATGTCACCATATGACCCCAATTACCAAACTATTTATATAATTATTTTATTCTTCCACTATGGGAACATTCTCAATGCATAATACATATATTTAGGAATCACCTACATAATTTCACAATATAAAAAAAATTCTTTTTTTTTAAAAAAGGAAAAAAACACAAGTTGTAACTGATTTTTTTACAAACCGTTTATCAAAGCTTTATCAACATATTCTTGAAGGTTTGACCATGACCATCCATTCCTCTGTTCTTCCAACTGCTTCAATGCTTCATTTATCAATTCATCGTCCGAGTCGCTGTCACTCTCGCTGCTTTGCTCACCGATTTTTTCCGCAGTCTCAACTGGAAGTTGTGAGGTTGCAAATGAATCAAAGTTTCTCTCACTTTTATCGGCAAATATTCTGTCAATGGTTTTCACGTCAACCGCCAATTTTTTGTGAAAATTACCAATGATATTTTTAATCTCCTCGTCATCAGAATCACAATCAGAATTGTCAGTATCAGAAATCGACGCAAAAGAAGCAGGTTCTGCATCGTCAATGTTCTTTTCGCAATTACCACTCTCAGTTTGAGAGCAGTTGTGACTTGAAACTTGATCATTTTTATCTTCATCATGAATTGAAGCAAAATTGACTGGCGTGTTTGGTGCGGTCTCATCACTAAAACAGCTTTTTTCAATGGTGATATCAACAGTCACCTCACTCTGTGGCGTGGAATAAATCAGGCTGTTTTCGACTTCATTTATATACAGACCTCCTTTTATATCATCTTTGATCATTTTAGGTTCAACACCTGTATCGAGAACGCTGCCATCGTCTCGAAATTGTGGTAGCAATATGGTAGAAGTGAAAAGCTCAGGAGGAAAAAGAAATTGAGAGTCACAGATGGCCACTCCCCATTTTTCGATTATGGAGTTAATGTCGGAATTTAGATAAATCTGTTGCAAGGGAGACAGAGTTGTTTGTGAGGTAATTTTTAAAGTTGAAGGTTCAGGGGTTTGGACAAGAGTTTCCTGGTAAAACATTGGAAAAAACAGCGGCTCTACATCATCCTTTTCTTTGGGCGTCCAGATGACGAGGAAGTTGGTGAAAAGGTAACATATACGAGGATAAAACAGTGAGGCACCATCAGAGCTGACTAAAAGCTGATCCACCAATCTTAAGGGACCAAGGCTCAAAAGGGTGGTCAATGTGATTTTTAAGCAGTTGTTAACCATATACCCAACGAAATGATCTTTCAAAGTATCCAAGGGCACCTGCTTATACTTATCAATCTTTACACTCACTGTATTCGATGTTGACACCGTGGGGCATGGAGAGGGGCACCTGGCCGTTACGAAAGAGCAGGCAGCAGAATCGGCGCTCTCTGAAGCATGTGAGGTTCTACTAGGGGAAGACCCGCGTAAAGGCGTGAGCAACTGCTTACTTTTGTCAATCAAGTCCTTGTCATAAGTACCAAAATTCGATCGTATTGTTCCATTGAAGAAAAGTTGTCTGCCCCTATTAAAGGCCCCCTCACCTTTATTTTGCACATTGCTAAAGGGGTCACTAGTCTGGCCCAACATCGAGACTGAATTGCTTCTGCAACTGTGATCAGAAGAAAGTTGAAACAAGTCGGAGTGAGACAAATGAAAAGATCTTAATGAATTCGGATTTGGTTGATCTCTCTCTGCGCGTTGGGTGGTAAAAATAGACGTCTTTTCAAACTTTGACGAAGTGCTATTACCAAATTCTGGCGTCAATACCCCCAATTTTGCAGCTGATTTTGAGCTAAATTCATCTGGCAACTGCCCGTTCATCTGCAGCACAAACTCAGATACATGCCTACGCATAATAGTATCATCTTTCGGAGTAATTTTTCTCACTAACAGATCCATCAGATGATGGTGCTTTCCCCAACAATTTATACCCTCACATGGAGGTAATGCTTCTTGTACCATAATGTTTGTGCGTTCACTATCAGTGAGAGCCAGCTCAGTCTCAGCAATGGCCTCCAATGTCGAGTTGACGATTATGCTGAAGCACCGTCCATGAAGATAATCCCCACATTTTAGTAGTACCACTTTTTCTCTGTCAAGTTTCGTTTGTAGTAATTCCTCACATATAAAACATTTTCTCAGTCCAATGGGGTCTGAAATTGATCTTTTAGTTTGTTTTGCCTGCGTAGAAATAAATGGTTGGATTTTCGGGCCACGAGTTTTGGGAAGATTAATTTGAGATCGATCATAAGATTTGAGAGTAGACACAGGTAATGATAAAGCTGCTGAAAAACCGGGTCTTTTCGGAATGGCAGGTTTATGTGTATATGCTGACAGGTCATGATAACATTGACCTTGTAATGGGTTGCGAAAGCCACGAGAAGAAGATGAGCCTAGGCTATTAACATCATCACTTAGTGGCGCGAAAAAAGGCTCGTCGCAAGGCTCGAGAGGTGTAAGAAGATCATCATTAGAGTGGGCTCGTGATTGTGATTTGGAGCTTGAAAACAGTAGGGCTCGCTTAGTATTACGAAACGGGAGACCAATTTTAGAACCAGAATTCGTTTGCTTTTCAGTTGAGCCTGGTGGTGTATATAAGCCAGTTAGCCTGTTACCAGGACTGCAATCGGGTGTAGACGCGATATGATTGCCATTGTTTGGGAAGTACTGGTTATTTGAAGTTGAAGAACTGGGGGTGGTGACAAAATTAGGTGCTACAGAGGACGAGGATGGTTTGTTGGGGTTTCCCCAGGTGTTTAGTGACGTGAATGATGCCGAAGCAATTGAAGTTGGAGTGGTTGGGGTCATTGGTGGCACGCTGAGAGTATTATTATTATTGTGATTACTAAGGTACGACTGAGGTTTACTTTTGGGTGAAGAAGGGTTTGATTTCAAGAGTTTATTTCTCCAAACCTTTTTTCTTTCTGATGGAAGGTGGGTATCTGGGTGCAACATAATGCAGTAAGATAATGTGATGTGGGTCGTGGTGACAAAAATGTAGCTTTTACCAGTATTTACGACTAAAAGTTGAGTACACAAAACGAGAAAAAAAGGCCCCACAAAATTTTTGAAACGTCTGTGTCACCAAGACGACAAATATCGACAGTTATATATGAGTTTCATGGTTGCCACTAATATGTTACAATTTGCTAGGGTATAAAGCTGAGTGATTTTAGTCAGAGACCCACTTGGGTGAAAAATTAAGGGTTTCAGCTAAACTTCGTACAATTTGCTTTGTCTCTCGGTTTTGGCCTCCCTGCATGTTAATATGCAGATTATGCACGAATACTAAAGGAAATCTATTTATTTTTTGCAAATTACTTATTTTGTTTGACCTCATGCATGAAAACAAGGAGAAAATTTTTTTTAGGATGTACTCTATTCCAAAGGAAAGTGAGGTTTCCTTAATGAGAGATTGAAATTCCCACTCTCGAATGGATCTAAGACTAAAAAGTTAAAAAGCCAATATGAATTATAGAATGAGAGTTGGTAATTGTTGAGAATCTAGGGACTTACGTTTACTATTCCACAGCAGTATGCCAGTTAAACCTTTAGAGGATGTAAGAGGGCACAGATAACAAACCCTTTCTCTGTATTTTGAGATTTTATCTGAGCTCGATTATGCGGGATCCTTATTTCTTTCGTGAAACTTCTTTATTTTCAAAATTTGCATGTTACACCTGCACAATATTTACACACTACCGCCACACGTTGCTTAGCCGTTTGACTTGCATTCTCAACCCGACAACGATAAGGCGTATATGATTTGACAAGATTTGGATGAGTTAAGACGTTAGAGCTTGGCCTTTCAATGCTATAAGTTTTTGTTTTATGCTTTTCTTATGCTCTTTTCTTTTTACTTTCTTTATCCTTAAAAGGATTTAAAAGACGATAATGCAAACACTTTTTCTATTCTTACCGTCATGAGAAAACGAGACACATCATTCAGGCTATTCCGCCTGTGTGAGGCTAGCTGCTTGTATTTTCTGTAACCCGATGGCATGAGATATCAATTTTACTATCCAAACACTCAAGACTCCAGCCATTTTTCATTTCGTGTCATAAAATAAACTTTTAGAGGTCGGCAATTGCATTGAGTTGGATGTGTTGAGAACTCGTTTTGATGTGAATTTTTTTATTTTTTAGTCACTTGAAAAATGCAGCGGTTGTGCTCATAACCTATGCCTTCAATGCATGTAATGAAATGAAAAAGGTGACTACCACATTAATTCGAATCCTTTTTCCTTCATCTTGTAGTTTTATTGCTGTCACTGACATCCAAATTTGCAAGTTTAATAAGTCGGGAGCAGCCTAAATATCCATTTAAGAAGGGCATGATTCCGATTGGGTTGCACTGCTCAAGGTGGATGCACAAGTCGAGGCCCTCTACTAACGAAGATTTTGCTTTCAAAATACAAGCTAGCAACACCTCAATTTTACAAAAAAAACACTTGGTATTAATAGCCAATCCCTGACTTTATGTAATAAGACGAAGGAGGTTTATTTCTGCAGTGAAGTCATCAAAACCAAACAAAGCATGAGAAATCCAATATAAGAGTAAGTCAATCCGTCAAGAAAATTATCAACTGCTATAAATTACACACATTTCCCATCCGTTACTGAAGTTGTATCTACTGTGTAGCAGCCGGTTTTATGGTTTTGGTTTTTCTCAGTTATATCTTTCATTGCAGTTTTAGTTTCTTCTTGCTCAAAAGGGTACGGGTCTCGCGAGAGAGATCACATGATCTGTCACGTGTAACTATACTTTTTTTTTGTTACTTTACTTTCTTCCTTTGCCAGATGAACTCGGATATATAATCCCGTCGGTACCGTCGCGCTTCTCTTGTCCTTATCACAAAGAAAAAAAGAGAAAATAGCTTGAAAGCGGAACTCTTTGTCCCGTCCAACTAGGTGGGGGTATAAGCCCATGAAGATGGATATACAACTACCCAAATTATCACATCCCAATAGCTAGATGGTAATATTAGTCGTCATGGAGGTATATCATCCACATCTGGATTGATCTCCCGCAACTGTAGTTTTGTAGGCGTAAGAAAAACTTATCAGAAACACATAGTGCAAAAAAAAAAAAAAATATATATTTGGGTTACTTTTTTTTTTTTTTTTTTGTTTTGTATGGAAAAATCCTTTTAGTTTTTTTTTCGATTTTTTCTTCCTCTCTGTGAGTTCGGTGATTTTCAAAAATAAAAGATCTTGCTCCTTCTTAATCTTTCAATATATAACCATAACAGCATTCTAGTTCATCAATTCGACATATTCTAACAATGCTTCGCTCTTCTGTTGCTCGTCCAGTTGCCAGAGCTTCCGTCTCTGTCTTGGCCAGAAGAACCATGGCAAGCGCTTCCAGCGACTTGGTCACCATCAACTTACCCGCCAATTCTTTTGAAGGTTACAACATTGATGTTCCTGAATTAAGTTTTGAAGCCGAAAAAACTGATCTTTTACAAATGTACAAAGATATGATTATTGTCAGAAGAATGGAAATGGCCTCCGATGCTTTGTATAAAGCTAAGAAGATTAGAGGTTTCTGTCATTTGTCCATCGGTCAAGAAGCCATTGCCGTTGGTATTGAAAATGCCATCACCAAACAAGATACCGTCATTACTTCTTATAGATGTCACGGTTTTGCCTACACTAGAGGTTGTTCCGTTAAAGAAGTTTTGGGTGAATTGATGGGTAAAAGATCCGGCGCCTCATATGGTAAGGGTGGGTCTATGCATATTTTCGCTCCTGGGTTTTACGGTGGTAATGGTATTGTTGGTGCTCAAGTTCCATTGGGTGCTGGTTTAGCCTTTGCTCATAAATATAGGGGTGAAAAGAATGCTACTTTCACCTTGTACGGTGATGGTGCTGCCAATCAAGGTCAAGTCTTTGAAGCCTACAACATGGCTAAATTATGGGATTTACCTTGTATATTCGCTTGTGAAAACAACAAGTATGGTATGGGTACTTCTGCTTCCAGATCTTCTGCCATGGTTGAATACTACAAGAGAGGTCAATACATCCCTGGTTTGAAGGTCAACGGTATGGATATTTTAGCTTGTTACCAAGCTTCCAAATTCGCCAAGGACTGGTGTGCCAGTGGTAAAGGTCCTTTGGTTTTAGAATACGAAACCTATAGATATGGTGGTCACTCCATGTCTGACCCTGGTACCACTTACAGAACCAGAGAAGAAGTTCAACACATGAGATCCAGAAATGATCCTATTGCCGGTTTGAAGGCTATTTTGATTGACTTGAATATTGCCAGTGAAGATGAAATCAAATCTTACGACAAAGCTGCTAGAAAATACGTTGACGAACAAGTTGCTGAAGCTGAAGCCGATTCACCACCTGAAGCTAAGATGGATATCTTGTTCGAAGATGTCTACGTTCCAGGTTCCGAAGTTAAGGAATTGAGAGGTAGAATTTCTGATGATACCTGGAACTTTGAAACCGGTACTTTCACCAACAAGGTTTACTAAGTTACTCTCAGCAAATTATTAAAACTTCAATAACAATAACAATAAACGATATATCTAACGCTTAAGTTTGTTCACCCCACCCACCTCACAATTGCCTTGTTTAAGAGGTAATTGTCACATAATTTTCATTTCCTTGAGGTAATTCTAATACGTTAATCAAATCTATATTGACAACAACAAAAAAAGGATGAAATGCTATAAAGCCTCGTCTGAAAATTTTGAGTTAGTATCTTTTCAGAGTATTTTACCTTTGCTACATACTAAATATATTCTTCTCGTAAACTTCCGTCATTTGTAGTTAGTCGCTAGAAACTTTAAGAAGATTGGTGACAAAACTCGTGTGTCGGGTGCCTAAAAAATGGACCATAAGGTACTTGTACCTCTGAATGTTTTAAATGAAACCGGCTCGAATTTGTTTTGGAAATAATGTACTGCAACTCGCGCCGAGATGAGGTACCGTTACTTTTAGTTGAACGCACCAGAAATTCAAAGATACAACCAAAAAAAAAAAAAAAAAAAAAAAAAAGAAGCACCAAAAAAGAAGAACAATAATACGCCATCTCCTTGGAAATACTATTGAAGAAAAGTAGTCTACCACCAACACAAGGGCTATTTGGACAATCATTGACCATCAAGTTATGACCGACTCAAACAGGAATGGAGATAACCCATACAAGTATGAGGCAATGTCAAATAAAGTCATTCAATCGGAGAGGAAACCAAGGAATAACAATGACTCTGTCAATTACAACCCGACATCTTTAGCTGGACAGATTTCTGTTAAAGATATGGGTTCAGGAGTTCCCAAAAGCCAAAACTCTACATTATCTACAATTACCAAAGTCCGTTCGAACTCCACAACACCGAATCTTGCATTAGATAGTAACAAGCTTAAGAATAAAACATCGGCATATAACAATTACTCGGGGTCATTTGAAGAACTATCATATCATCCTACCAACCCAGAAAATGCTCACGTATTGGAATTAATCATGTCCGAAATCCATCTGTTCCTCCCGGATGTCAGCCATCATACAATTCTCTCGGCTGCAGATGTGTTTTTAGAGATTCTAAAGCTGAGAGAGGCGTCAATAACAGAACAGCGCAATCAGCTCAATGATTTACTACAGGTGAAACTTGATGATGTACGTTTGAATGAGTTAGTAAATTTGTCCAAAAGAATCACCGATTACGATATCAAAGAGTTTGTCGAAGGAGACGATGAACAAACGGTGGAGGATGGAGTGGCAGTTGTGTTTGACAATAGTGACGAGGAAAATGATCTAGAGCAGGAAGTAAGTGAAAATGAGGAAACCGCTGATAGTTTGGGAATAAACGAAATTGATGAAGAGGCTCAAGTAGATGCTCTAGAAACGAATAATGAAACCATAATATCATCTAGATCGAAAAGTGAGCCTTATTCGATCGTTGTCCCCGTTGAAGACATCGACGCATTTTACCTTCAAAGAAAACTTTCCTCTTTATACAGCGATAGAGACTCGCCTTCCATCAATGAAATGGCTAATTCACTAATGAGTTCGTTACAAAATCTCGAGTTAGATGAAAGAGATTTAGAAAATGAATTAATGGAAATACTAGAGTATGAAAATTTTGATTTTGTCAAACTATGCATCAAGAACCGTTGGCGAATTGTATTCAAGATCAAGTTTCTCGAGACAGAAACAGAAGAAGAAAAGGAAACTTTATTTAGTCATATGTACTCGATAAATCTTGACGATATAGTTGCAGAGCTTGAAACTTCAACAAAGTATGTTGATAAGTGGCTTAAAGAGCAATATTCTGAAACGGATTCTGATGAAGCTCCTAGAAAAAGGCAGAAAGTCGAACCCAAAAGAGTACCCAAGATTGTGGACTTAGATGGTTTCACTTTTGACCAGGGTCCCCACCTTATGTCGAATAACAAGGTTAAATTACCCCAAGGTTCTTACCAACAAAATAAGAAATTATACGATGTTATAAGCATCCCCCCACCAGCACCCCCACCAACATTAGATGAAGCTAATGAGAAGTTGGTTTCCATACTGGAAATTCCCGAATGGGCCAGAGTTACATTTCCAGCAGCAGAAACTTCATCGTTGAACAGAATTCAGTCGAAGATCTATCCCAAAGCATTTGGGACCGACGAAAACATTTTGTTATGTGCCCCTACAGGGGCAGGTAAGACTAATGTGGCCATGTTAACCGTTTTGAGAACCATTAACAATCATAGAAACTCTGAAACTGGCCACATTGACCTTGGTAAATTTAAAATGGTTTATGTCGCTCCTTTAAAAGCCTTAGTTCAGGAGCAAATGAGAGAATTTCAGAGAAGGTTGACTGCAAACTTCGGCATTATAGTGAATGAATTGACCGGTGATTCGACTTTGTCCAAAAGCGAAATTAGTGAAACTCAATTGTTGATCACTACACCTGAAAAGTGGGATGTTATAACCCGAAAAACTGATGAAGGCTCCTACACGAACCTAGTGAGGTTAATAATCATAGATGAGATTCATTTATTACACGATGATAGAGGACCAGTATTAGAGAGTATCATCAGTAGATCTATAAGACATTCTGAGAGCACGGGCCAACCAATTAGATTAGTTGGTCTTTCGGCGACTTTGCCTAACTATGAGGACGTTGCTAGTTTTCTTAGGGTCAATTTCAACCAAGGACTCTTCTATTTCGATTCTTCGTACAGGCCCTGCCCCTTGGAGCAACAATTTATTGGTATCAAAGAGAAAAAAGCAATCAAGAAAATTAATGCTATGAATGAAGCATGTTATGACAAGTTAATTGAGTGCGCTCAAAACAAGCATCAAGTAATTATATTTGTCCACTCAAGAAAAGATACTTTCAAAACAGCCAAATGGCTTCGAGATAAATTGGCAGAGGAGGATAAGCTTGATCTTATTTACAAATCGGATGCTGGCTCATCTGAGATTTTAAGGCAAGAAGCTGAGGACATGGATAATAAGAGTTTGAAGGAGATTGTTCCAAGTGGATTTGGTATCCACCATGCAGGATTGAATAAAAGTGAGAGAAGCGTGGTTGAAGATCTATTTGCTCAAGGCCATTTACAGATCTTGATTTCAACTGCTACATTAGCGTGGGGTGTCAATTTACCAGCTCATACTGTCATTATCAAGGGTACAGAGACTTATTCACCAGAAAAGGGTGCTTGGGTTCAACTCTCACCTCAAGATATTTTACAAATGCTTGGTAGAGCAGGTAGGCCCCGATATGATAAAAGTGGTGAAGGTGTGATCATAACTTCACAGGACGAAATACAATATTATTTGGCAATATTAAATCAACAACTTCCCATTGAGTCTCAGCTTATGAGTAGACTAGTTGATAACTTGAATGCTGAAATTGTCCTCGGCTCTGTCAAGTCTAGAGAAGAAGCTGTGACTTGGCTAGGATACACATATCTATACATAAGAATGTTGAAGTCACCTGCATTATACCACGTAGGGGCAGAATATAGTAATGATGATTCGTTATTTTGGAAAAGAATGGATTTAATACACTCTGCTTTAACCATTCTTGACAAGAATAAGTTGGTAGTGTACAATGCTGAAGATGGTGATATCAAGTCGACTGAGTTGGGTAAAATCGCGTCTCATTACTATATCAATTACCCTACCATCAATATGTACAACTCTCAGCTCAAATCTTGGATGTCTGAAATCGATATTTTGAGAGTATTCTCGTCATCAGGTGAATTCAAATTCATACCCGTTAGGCAAGAAGAAAGATTGGAAATTTCAAAACTTCTTGAGAAATGCCCCTTTCCCGTCAAAGAAAATGCTGCCGAACCTGTAGCGAAGGTCAATCTATTATTGCAAGCATATATCTCGAAATTGCTGTTAGATGGTTTTGCTTTAATGGCGGACATGATTTACATTACTCAGTCTGCTGGGCGACTTTTGAGAGCCATTCACGAAATTGTTCTTCGCAAAAACTGGTCTTCTTTGGCAAGAACAACTTTATCGTTGTGTAAAATGGTAGAAAGACGAATATGGCTAACAAATTCACCTTTCAGACAATTCGGGGCTGACGCCCCAAAAGATATTATCAGAGCAACGGAAAGCTCCCATTTGCCTTGGGTAAGCTATTTTAATTTGAATGCAGCAGAATTGGCTGAAGCCATAAATTTCAAAGGTCACAGCCAAAAGGCATACGATCTTTTGCAGCAATTTCCAACAGTTTCCATGAGTTACTATGCTCAACCAATAACCCCTTCCCTAGTTAGAGTTCAATTAGCTGTAATGCCAGAATGGACTTGGAACATCAAGTATCACGGAGGTGTTGAACCGTTTGTGCTATTGGTGGAAGACTGTGACGGTGACAAAATTTTGCATACCGACCGTGTGGTCATTTCAAGAGCACATTCAAGCCGAGAACATTTGATTGAGTTTACAGTTCCAATTGCGGAACCAGTACAACCAAACTATTATATCAACCTAATCAGTGAAAGATGGCTACATTCTGAGACGAGAATTCCATTGATATTGTATGATATCAAGCTTCCCAAAAAATTTCCACCTTTTACAGAGCTCTTGGATTTACATAGAATGCCTGTTGCGGACCTTAAAAATCTGGAATTTCACGGGAGATTTGACTTTATGTATTTCAATAAGGCTCAAACTCAAGTGTTTCAGGCTTTGTATCAAACAAATGAAAATCTATTCGTTGGGCTTTCTAAGGGTAGCGGAAAGACTGTGTGTGCAGAGTTAGCAATTCTCAATCACTGGAAACAAAACAAAGGCAGGATCGTTTACATTCAACCAAATCAACGAGTAATTGATAGACTTTTAAAGGGGTGGAAAAGAAAGTTCACGGGAATATCTTCGCCCGATAAGATGATAAACAAGTTGACAGGAGACAGAACTCAAGATGTTGCCTTACTATCTTCTAGTCACTTGACGTTAGCAACGCCGGAGCAGTTTGACGTCCTTTCAAGAAGATGGAGACAAAGAAAGGCAGTTCGGTCGATTGAGCTTATCATCGCTGATGACGCGCATATGGTAGGCAATGAAATTCAGGGTGTTGCTTATGAGACCATTTTAGCAAGATTGAGATTTGTATCAAGCCAGTTGCAAAATGAACTTCGCATCATTGCCCTTTCTAACCCGTTGGCGAATGCTCGTGATTTTGGCGAATGGATTGGGTGCAGCAAGCAAAATATTTTCAATTTCAGTCCATCTTATAGAGCTCACCCCATCCAAGAGATAAGGCTACAATCAACTGGTGGCGGAAATAGTACATCTGCTCTGTCACAATCGTTGACTACATCTTATGAGTTTATAATGAAGAATAAGGGGAACGGGAGATCTACGGTTTTTGTCCCATCAAGAAAAGAATGTGTGGAAGTAGCTTCTAATATCTTGCTCAAAGCCACAAGTGACAAATGGTCATTATTGGGTGTCGACATAGGAACCATTGAGCCATATCTTCAAAAAATTTCTGATATTGCGGCCCGAGAATTAGTTTCTAATGGAATTGGTGTTTTCTACGATGGTATGAGTGAACTTGACAAGTTAATCGTAGAAAAATTGTTCACCAATGATATCCTTCCTGTTTTGGTCGCCTCTAGAGACACGGCAAGCTACATACCCTCTTGTACGAACGTTGCTGTATTAGGTACCCAAGAGTATGATGGTAAGGAATACAGGTACATTGATTATTCAATTAACAGCCTACTTGAAATGGTGGGTACTAGTCAGAACGACGACAATTCAGGAAAAGTACTCATCATAACTAATTCCTCCAAGCTTAGCTACTACAATAAATTTCTTCATGATGCATTGCCGGTAGAAAGTGTGCTTAATATTTCCGTCCATGATTCTTTTATCAACGAGATTGCTAGTGGTACTTTCAAGTCTAGACAAGACTGTGTTGATTGGATCACATTTACTTATTTTTACAGAAGATTACAATTTAATCCCAGCTTTTATGACGTCAAAGACACCGGCCATTTAGGAATTTCCGAACATTTATCGGACTTGGTGGAAGATACTTTGAACGAAATGGTTGAGACAAAGTTAATCGAACTTAAGGATGACGACGATGAAGATGTTGAAGAAGAAGAAGAAGAAGAAGAGATCACTCCATTGAATTCGTGTATGATTGCCTCATATTATAACATCTCTTTTGCAACTATGAAGCAGTTCACCAAATTGAATAACAAAACCAAGCTAAAGGGCATCTTGGAAGTACTTGCCTCGGCATCTGAATTTGGTAATTTACCCATCCGATTAAATGAAGAAAGCCTATTAAGAAAATTATATAACCGGGTTCCCGTTAAGGCCACAGATGTTGACTACGAATCACCATATTTCAAAGCCTTTGTCTTGCTCCAGGCTCATTTCTCTCGTATTCCCTTGGCTGCTGATCTAGCCAATGATCAAAAGGTTGTGCTTGAAAAATCCTTGAATATATTGGCTGCCTGTATTGATACGTTATCTAGTGAAGGATATTTGAACGCTATCAATGCGATGGATTTATCACAAATGATTGTTCAAGCCGTATGGAACAGGGACAGTCCATTACGACAAATACCCTTTGTCAATGATGGTATTTTGTCTAGAGCCAAAAAGTACAATGTTGAAAATATATACGATATCATGTCACTTGAGGATGACGAAAGAGATGATGTTTTACAGTTGACTGGAGCTAAACTTGATAAAGTGGCCGAATTCGTCAACAAATATCCAAATGTTGATATGAGTTACGAGCTAGATCTTTCAGAGCCCATCAAGTCAAACGCACCCAAGGAAATTATGATCAATTTGGAAAGAGATGAGGAAATGGATGACGTAGACGTCGTATCTACTCATTATCCCTTGAAAAAATCTGAGGGATGGTGGGTGTTCATTGGGGACAGTGCATCTAAGCAGCTTTATGCCATCAAGAAAACTCAAATAATCAAAGAATCTCAACAAGTAAAATTGGAATTTACAATTCCTAATGTTGGTCATCATAAACTATCTATATGGTGCATGTGCGATTCGTACATGGACGCAGACAAAGAAGTCGAATTCGAAATTGAAGTTGTGCAAGGAGAAGAAGAAGAGGAAGCGTGAGGTTCAATTGTATATATTATTAAATGCTGTAACTCTTAATGTATTGATGCAGGAATCTCAGTTCTCACTTTTCCAAGTTACCTTTTTTTTTGTAAATTTTTTTTTTTTTTTTCTTTAAACAAAAATTTTGTTCAGTTTAATGGGAACAGTCTCGTATATTATTTGGAAGCCAACAGGACTAAAACAAAGCCATACAAAAGCTCATTCGATCATGTCAGCTTCGTCTAAGAATGCCTTAACGCCTTATATAAAGTCTTTACTTTTAGACCCCCCAAATCTCAGCCCCGGGGATTTGAGGACCGTATTGAGAAGCATGTTCAAAGGAATACCATCGAACACTCAAATGGCAGCATTCTTAACAGCATTGAGGCTTAGAGGATTAGATCATCAACCAGAATATATAGCGGCAGCAGCACAAACACTTATTGAATTTGCACACAGTATAGCGCCAGGATCAGTTGATATCGATGGGTATATTGACATCGTGGGTACAGGTGGTGATGGTCAAAATACGTTTAATGTCTCTACATCTTCGGCTATTGTAGCGTCTGGTATGGGATTGAAAGTTTGTAAACATGGCGGTAAAGCCTCTACTTCCACATCTGGCTCTGGTGATCTTTTAAAAAGCTTGGGTGTCGATCTTTCATCTGTAAATGCACAAACGACCCCTGCCATAGTCAAAAAATCAAACTTTTGCTTTTTATTCGCTCCTTCCTTCCACCCTGTCATGGCCACAGTCGCTTCAATTAGAAGCGAGCTTGGTATTCCCACTATTTTCAACATCTTGGGCCCCTTGATCAACCCAATTCCGTTACGAGCAAGAATCTTGGGTGTCTACAGTGAAAACCTCGGTGAGTCATACGCTCAAGCTGTCGCAAAAATGACAAATGACCTGAAATGCCATAAAAAGACCATGGTTGTTTACGGACAAATTGGCTTGGACGAAATATCACCAATCGGGTCTACTAAGTGTTGGATTATCAACGATGCCGGCCAAATCGAAAGGATCACTATATCACCAAAGGACTTTGGCCTTCCCGAGCACAACTTGGACTTGGTAAAGTCCGGTACTCCGGCAGAAAATGCCGAGGTATTGCTACATATATTACGTCAAGATGCACCAGAATATAAACTCAAACCCACCGACAATCATCCTCTCGTGGACTACATTCTTTTGAACAGTGCGGCCATCGCAGTGGTTGCTGGTCTCACAGATTCCTGGGTCGAAGGTGTGGCCCTTGCTAGGAAGTCCATAGAAAGCGGAGCCGCTATCAAAAACTTAGACGATTTCAAACAAGCTTTAAAATAGATTTTGAATATATTCAATTACATTGTCATATATGTTTTGTAACAATTGTAGAGAGAAGGCATATCTTCAACCTAATGCGGTACGGGTGCAATTTACTTTCACGCGACTTTTTTTTTTATTTCACTTTTATTTTTGTGGTCGCGTTTTGATTTTATTTGTTTTGATTTTTCCGTTGGAAAGTATAAGAAGATGCTTCAATGAGTTATACGCAAATAATCTCAATTGCTCCGAGCATTTCTTTCTATTGATTCTTTACCTCATCTACCGATATCAAGGATCTCAGTGAAGTAGCTATTTCTGAGAAATGTTTTCACTTCACAACTTGGTGGGAACCTCACAACGAGCCACCGCTAACCTACATCCAGATAGAAATAGCTACGAGTTTACACCTATTGGCAACAGAGTACGGGACATTAAAATCCCAAATTCAAAGCAAGATGAAGCTGAGGCTTCTCAAAGATTTGCCACCAATAAAGCAGCAAACTACTCAGTTATCGACACTAGCTTCGATGATACCAGTGACAATTTCACCATAACGGGCCTAGCTGCCCCTACGAAACAACAAAAACCGAGATCAGCTCCTTCTACCAGAGCCCCTTTGTCATATAGTAACAACTACGGCCTGGTAAATCATCAAATAGTGGATAACGGCCTGCATTCGATAAAAGAACAACAAAATGGAATGAAGCGACTTCAGACAGAAAACTTTAATCTAAGAATTGAGGTTCGTACGTTAACTGAATTCCTCAAACAGACGCCCGAGGAACAACGACAGTTAGCCGGTCAAAACATTGATCTCAAGCAAAAGCTACTCGATTGTCGGACCCGTCTCAAAGAATTAGAAGCAAAGGGAAAGCAGAGTGGTTTTCAGTACAATAAAGAAAATATTCCCGAGAACGAGCATATCAGGATGGAGGAAAATATAAAAAACCAATATAAAGAAATAATATTTGGGAAAGATGAGCAAATTCTTGACTATCAGCAACAAATTGAATCTTTGAAGCAATCTAATTTGAATGCTGATCAGCTGCCCAATATCCCTAACGATCTTCTTGAAAGGCTTGAATATTTACAAAAAGATAATCAGATGTTGAGAAGAAGCTCAGATGAAGACAAAAAATCCCTGGATCAGAAAATTCAAGACCTCCAGATACGGCTTGATCATGCCAAACAAGATAACGAACGTTTGCAAACACAAATTGCGTCAAGGAATGAAAGCGACGCACAGTCTGAATCATTGGAGCTCAGCAGGTCAACTCAAAGAATTTCAGAACTCGAACTTTCGATAAGTCGACTAAAAAACGATTTGGCTAATGAGCGCATTTCTCATCAAGATAATATAGAATCGTTAAAAACTTTATTGCACGAGAAGAGCTCAAGTTTGGCTATTGCTGAAAACGAAGCCAAGACGTGGAGAGAGAAACATCTGGCGATAAGCGCAAAAGCTCATAGCTCGGAAAGCGAGGCTATGATCAGAGCAAGACAGGAGCTTGCTGATTTAGAGCAGCAAAAAGATAACGAACTTGCTAGATTGAAACGAGAAATGAATCGTATTCAAAATAAGCTTGAAGAAAAATCACAGCAAGAATTAGAGTTGAGAGACTTGTTGGAGACTGCGAAGACATCGACTACGAATAGCAAAGTTGCAGAAGTCGAACGATACCGGTCTCAGGTTGATGTCCTCAAGTCAAAGGAGGCAAGTTTGATCACGGAAAACAATCGATTGAGGGAGGAAATGGCTGAATTACAGGATCAAGCTTATCAAGTTAATGTTGATGCTAGTAAAGTTCATTCACTTCAAAGGGAGAACGACGAGTTGATTGACAAGCTCAACTATTTCGAAAAGGAGTACTCTTTGGCTCAAGAAGGATTGGAACATGCGGAAGCCCACATCGAAAATTTGAATAGAAACAAATTGAGGATGGAGGCCAAAGTTGTTGATTTAGAGAAAGAGAATGTCGATTTACTCGGTAAGTTGAGAGAAGGTGTCAGAAGGCCAAATGTTGATGCTGAGTTTGAGCCCACCGATTATGATAGAAGACGCGACGAGCGAGAGAAACAGGAGCTAATTGGACAAATCGACGAGTTGACTTTCCAATCGAGGAGATTACAGAAACAATTAGACTTTGAGAAAAACAATAAAGATATAGGAAATCCAAACCATTCATACCTCGAAACAGAATATCAAAAAGTTCTGAAGGAAAAAAATCAATTACGGTTAGTAAAGGATGAGTACGAGCTTCAACTTACTGAGTTCAAAGCCAAATGCAGCAAACTTCAGGCCAATATTGAAGACAAAGAATCACTAATCGAAACACTCGAGGGAAGAGTACGAGATCTCAATAAACAGCTTAAATTGAGTTCTTTGGATGATGGTAGCGAAAAGCAAGATATAAGTAAGTTAAAAAATTCGTATGAGTTGAAAATTAGAGAGATTGAGGCTGAATTCGAAAGGCTCGACATCGACTATAGAGATCAGGTGTCATATTACAAGAATAAAGCCAACGATTTGATGGATCAGAGGCTCGAGGATGCTCACAATAAAAGAAATTTGGATCCTACAGGCTCCCCACTTACCGCATTATTGGAGCATCAATTGGAACATACAAGAGAATTGAATAATGAGTTATCTAAAAAATTATCCGAATCAACGTCTAAGGAAGGAAAACTTTTCTCTCAAGTATCCTCATTGACTTCCGACATTGCTGAGTACGTGAAAAAAAATGAAGTTTTGATAAAGGACAAGGCAAGACTCGAAGACCTAGTTTCTGAATTAGAAGTTGATATCAAGACGTTAAGATCAGAAAACAACAGGCTAGATTTGAAAGCCAAAGATTTAGCTGTTGAACTCAATACCTCCTTCAAACATTGCACAAGAATGGCCAAAAAACTCAATGAAATGGATCTCGAGCACAAAGCTTCAGTTACACAAGAAGATGACATTTCCAGAGCGAGAAGAAACAATGAATATTTACGTGAGCAAATAAATCTGCTCAATCAACGATTATCTGCCACCAGGATCGCTACTTCTCCGGTTTCAACCACAAAAGCTTCCAATGAAATTAAGCTAATGAGTCATCAATTACAGTACTACAAAGTTATACTTCATGATATCAATCTCAAATCCAATGATTTGAAATTGATGAATGATTTCATTATTAAAGCAATTAAAAACTCTAACACTTCAATCAAAAACGATCTTGTTAGGCTAGCCCATTGTGGAATATATCCTGATTACACTTCAATAGATTTACAGAGATTGAGAAACGGTGGTAGAATTTCCTTCAGAGTTCTTGCTCAATTCGTTTTAGCCATGGTGAAGATGAGAAAAAGAAGTGAGAGAGGTGAGTTGAGGAAACGCAAACTCAATGAGTTGAGAAACGAAATTGCAAAAGATAAAATTACGCTTATAGCTGATTGAACACTTATCAGCTCTTCCAATTGAAGACTTTTTATAGAATTAATCCAATACAAATTTTCTGTAAGGAGCTTGTTATCTTTGAGTTTCAAAATGTAAATTAGATTACCTGACAATCCTTGTGATTGGGGTCTGAAGGTTTTCCGATGATGGTTGACGCGTTCGACCAATCCTAGGTGTCTGAACCGAAAAAAATGAATTGTTTTGCTGAGTATGAACATGTTGTTGGGAGTGAATTTGTGACGGCATTTGACTGAACAGCAGGTGGCCCTGTTGTTGTTTTTGAGGGGTTGGGTACGATTGTATGGGTAACGGGTTTGCACTCGGTCCGCTCGTCGAACCGGAACGGTAGTTGAATGTATTATTTGCAGGCCCCAAGTAATCCGAAGTTGAGGTTATTGAAATGTCCCCATTGTTAATGCTATTGCTCGTTATGTCCGATGGAGCTAACATTTGGTTAATCGCATTCTCAGTGGCATATCCATTTGACAAAAAGTCGTTCAAAGCCAATCTACCAGACTCATCTAACGGGGTAAAGTCATTGGGCAGCTTGGTATGAATCGACTTCAAAATTGTGTTATCAGCTTGCTTATGCAATGAGCTCGATTCGTTCAAGAATTTCTCATATATTCCCAAGTCGGTCCAGACTTTCTCTTTGAGCAAACTTCGGTTCTTATAAGCCTTAGCCCCAAATGTTGATGAATTTATCGGTATTCCTACATCTTCTTCTTCCTCTAACAAGAACTGTGGGAAAAGGGTCGCCGTTGCATCAAATAGTCCTTGCGTGTCTATATCATCGAGTGGAATTGGCTCATCTTGCCATTTCTCCATGTAGAGTACTTGGTTAGGGTTATCTATATGTATGTATGTAAACGATGAATCTCTGTAGGTCATATTGAAGCGTGATATGTGTAGTTTGGCAAACACAAAATGCAGCCGTGCCTATAATACTCGAAGTGTTGATTTTTGAAAGTTGATAGAAAGGAACTCAAACAAAAACAAAAACAATCAATCAATCATGCACACAGAAAGGATGCGAATATTACGGAGAACACCAAAAAAGAAAAAAAAAAAAATGGTTATCGTCTTAAAAGCAATTCCAACAGATTACAAATATTTTTACGTCTAATTCATATTATACATTAATACTTATATACTATACAGCTATGGGACTGAGGTTGGTACATAAATTCTCGAACAAAGTTGGCTTAGGATTGAGACGCTCTTTGTCGTGGTTGGAGGTCTTTATCAATTTGAAGGCACCAGTACCAATGCTCATGGTTTGCCCCAAAATGATACATTCGGAAACACCCTCAATCTGGTCAAGCTTCATGTAGAAGGAAGCATCGAATAAGTGGTCTGTGGTCTTCTCAAATGATGCCAATTGTAAAACCGAGTCTCTCATTTTACTCAAACCAAATCTTGTGATACCCAAAACTTCTCCTTTATAGGTCATGACATCACCTAACAATTGAATATGACGAGGATCAACACTCATACCATGACTACCCATAGTATGGTCGATCTCCCCAATAATAGAGGATCTAGCAGCTTCAATACCCAAGACATCGTATATTTCAAGAATATGGTTACTTTTAGTGCGAGTGCCGACAATACCATCAGTGCACATAACATCTTTCAAACCATAACCTTCAACCAACAATTCCCTCTTGTTATCATTTCGAATATTGATGACAGCACGTGAGATATTTTGCAAACCCTTTATAATGACTCCAGGTAATTGTCTTTTCAATTGTTGCATCCTGAAAAACAAGGCGTTGGTAGCATCGGAACTCTTGTAATCGGAAGCTAAGGTTCTTGCCAAACTCTCGGTCTTAGATTCGCGAAAAGTCACCAACACATTGATTTTATCATTTCCTGTTATAGAAACATCACTTTGCAAAATTTTCAATTTTGGAGCACTAACAATTGCATGTGCAATACCCTCGATCGTAAGCTCTAATTGTAATTTTTCAATTGTTTTCAAGTCGACCTTGATGGAAAGATATGCCATGTCATTCTTATATACGTCCTCGATGTAATATGCAACATCTTTCAATGTTGTTTTTTCTATTCTACCCTTCACAACACGAGCTGCAATTTCATCATCATCGTTGACTAAAACGGAGTTAATGATAGGAGTTGAGATTGTTTTAGACGCATTTATAATTTCTTTGATACGGGGAACACCCAAAGTAACATTCATGGAAGCAACACCAGCAAAATGGAAAGTCTTTAATGTCATTTGCGTACCTGGCTCACCAATAGAGTGAGCTCCGATGGCACCGACAGCTGTACCGGGCTCAACTTTTGCCTTTGAATACTTGAGGATACATTGTTCCAAAAATGCACTGATGGATTTTGTGGATATTTTTAAAAGTTGGTTGACAGCATTAAGTTGTGCTGGATCGTCTTCCACAATCATGTCATTGTCTTTAGGCTTTGTGAAATATGGCTTTAAATGTTTGCGCTCACGAATTGTTGCAAGCTGAGTGGCCTTTTTCGTGGTGTATTCTCTAATAGATTCGTAGAAAGCACGTTCAGCATCATCTTGATCGATATATTCGATTTTGTCAGCATCATCTGATGACACGATTCTACCAACATTATCATACCTAACCAACTTATCTTCGAGAGGGTGTAATATCGAATTCACTTGCTCTATAATTTGGAAAGGCAATAAGCCGGCCTTTTTGATATCGAATGTGATATTGAAAGCATGATCCCATTGACGATTAAAGTTGACAGGCCTGGCATCACCTTCCATATCAAATGGATCTAACCCATCACCACCGTAAGTGAATTGAACGATACCATTTGATGAATTACGTACAGTATTATCATATTGAGCTGACAAATCCTCAAGCGATTTCATTAATCTTCTGGACATATAACCTGTTTCTGCTGTCTTCACAGCAGTATCCACTAAACCTTCTCTACCGGAAATAGCGTGGAATAAAAATTCAGGAGGTGTTAAACCACTGAAGAAAGAGTTTCTCACGAAACCCTTGGATTGAGGGGTCTTCGAGTTCTTCGTGAAATGGGGTAAAGATCTATCTTGGAAACCATCAGGCACACGATTACCCGATATAATTTGTTGACCGACAACGGCCACCATTTGAGAGACATTCAACGTCGACCCTTTAGAACCACAGGTAGCCATAATCAATGGAGCATTCAATGAATCTAATTCCTTGATACAGACATCACCGACTTCTTCTCTAACCTTAGACAACAAACCACCAATTTTTGCTTCCAAAGTTTGTTCTTCGTTACAACCCGGTTGGGTTTCCAATTTACCTCGGTTATATAAATCAATTAATTCGTCACACTTGAGGTATGCAGCCTCAACCATCAATTCTTTCTTCTTCTTTAATTCAACACCAGGAGTCACATCGTTTATACCAATTGAGAAACCTCTGTTACCCAAAAACCTAGCACATAATTTGGCCATACGATTCATCGCTATAGCAGCAGCATCAGGACCATAATCACGTAATATGGTGTAGAACACGGAGTGCTTTTTACCGTCACCCAATGTAGACTTGTCCATAACACCACTTAAGATTTTAGAACCTCTGATGATAACAAACCCATCATTAGGTGACATTTCACTAGGCAAACCTTTAGTGGGTGGTATGAATGTTTTGTTCTTGGCGTCTAAATTAATGACCACATTTGATTTTTTGTTGGGTTTGATCAATAAGGAGAACACTTGCTTACCTGTCCATAACATAACTGGTTTGAAGATTGATGGAGGAGGTATATCGAATTGAACATCGGCATCAGACATCATAGACAATAGTTGTACCAATGAAGCCCTGTCGAAAAAGGAATCCTTATGTGAGATTAAATAGGAGCCAGTAATAAAATCTTGTGTGGCTGCAATAATCGGTTCCCCAGATTTTGGAGTCAACAAATTATTTTTGACACCCATAAGGTTGATAGCTTCTGCTCTAGCCTCCTCCGTTTGTGGAACATGCAAATTCATTTCATCACCATCAAAATCGGCGTTATATGGGGTACACACACATTCATTAAGACGAAATGTTCTCCATGGTCTGATCTTGGCATAATGAGATAAGATAGACAATCTATGCAATGATGGCTGTCTGTTGAATAAAACGACATCACCATCTTCGATATGTCTTTCCACCACATCTCCGATCTGTAAATGCTTTGAAAGTTTGTTTCTATCACCAAATCTTAAATTTCTTTTAGCAAGTTCATTTTGCTTCATAACATAATTAGCCCCTGGATGGACGTTGGGACCATTGAGAATTAACTTCTGCAATTTGGTCTTGTTATAACGAGTACACTTCTCTGGATATGTCAAAACTTTGGCGACTCTATCGGGCACTGCGACTTCATCAATTCTCAAATTAGGATCGGGGGAAATGACGGTTCTTCCTGAGAAATCAACTCTCTTACCAGACAAATTACCTCTGAAACGTCCTTGTTTACCTTTCAATCTCTGGCAGAAACCTCTTATTGGTTTAGCAGCTTTTGAACCAGCACCACCTGCGTTTGGGAGTAGTGCAGGATTAGCCGAATCCGAGTTTATATACATGGCTACTGAAAGTTGCAAGTAATCCCATTGTTCCATCAAATTGTTGATCGATATCCCTTTTTCAATACCTGCTTTGATAAGGGAAGATGTCCAGACAATTTCTGTCAATTTGACGGTCAAATCATCTTCATTAGATTGCGCGTCCATCATAACCGAAGGTCTGATACACACGGGAGGAGCAGGTAAGTATCTCCAAATGTACATTTCGGGTCTACCACCCCTTGCAGAATCTATACCGAACAATTCACAATCACTCGGTGTTATTTGTTTAAAAAGATTCAAAACTTTCAAGGGATTTAAATCATCATGGACTCTTTTGATAAATTTTTCTAATTCAGCATTTCTGGCAAATACTCCTGCGAATTCCTTGTCCCAAAGCTCTTTTTCCGGAGTTGATTTTTTCCCGATCCATCTGAAAGTATCATGTACGATTTTAAGGGCGGCTGGACCAGCACCACTGGCTGCCTTTTTCACAACCCCATTGACATGATTACATTTCAAACATCGTCTTTGTTTTTTACACTGTTCCAAAATTTTCTTCAAGATTTTCATTCTTCTCAAGTTATCGATATTGGGTCTTCTCAAGTCGTTCAAAAAGCTTCTCTTGGTTTGCTCATCTAGTAAAACGGCAGAACAACTTTTACAAATAGATTGTAAAACCAGTATAATAGCCTTGAAGTAACCCACATGGAAAACAGGTAATGCTAATCTGATATGACCAAAGTGACCATGACAGGATGCTAAATTACCAAAACAGGTAGCACACTCATTAGCGTTTGAGGAGACCCCCATTTTGGGATCTAAAGCACCACCCAGTTTTGCAGTTCTATTCTTCTCCAAATCATATAAATCTCTCGTTTGCACCTCTACTTCGGACTGTGCAACAATGTCTTTTGCGGAAAGTGCACCAAACTCAAGCCCTTTGATGCATTTGGGAGCAACATCGACGACAATTTCCTTCATGGCTGGAACCGTCAGTGATATATGCGAGTGTTGGTTTGAGTAGTTAGCTGGAAAGCTTTGGTGTTGTCTTTTGCAGTGATGAGCTAATCACCCATTAATACGATGAATCAATTTTTTTTCCTTACATTTTTTCTTCATAATCGATTTTGTGATTCATTTTTGAGGCTAGAGCAGAGCTTTCATACAAAAGAAAAAGAAAAAGAAAAACATTAAAGACTACCAAAATATCAAAAAGAATAGTCACGTGATCTCTTTTTTTTTTCTCCTTATGAGAACACTCGGTTGTGTCTGGAGATATTCTTTTTGCGGTGGCGATCTAAACTGTTTACAGCCACTTCCTGAACTAAACTACGTAAGTAATTCCCCAAATCTAACCCGCAAGTCCAATTTATACAGCATGTCCGCTCAAACCACAGCACCACCCGCTACTCAACAAGTTGCCAATGATGAAACCGAAAAGAAGGTTATCAAGACTTTAGAAGAAGATGATGAATTTGAAGATTTCCCAGAAGATACCAAATGGACAAATGAAGTGAACCCACAATTGGCTTCTGCTAACTTGTGGGAAGAAGATTGGAACGATGATGACAATCAAGATGATTTTTCAAGAAAATTGAGAGATGAATTGAAAAAGGCTCAAAAATTGTCCAATTAGATTATCTTTCCATTCGATTAACCTCTCCATTCAATTCAAATCACCTCTGTATATTAGTTTTATAGAAATCTAGCAATTTGATTTATTTATTCGATCCTAGATTTATAGTTTAATAAAAAGCGCATTGACTTACAATCTCGTATCCCTAATTTTTTTTTTGTCCTTTTTTTTTTTTGCTTTGCTGCTTGACTTCTTTTGAAGCGTTAAATTAAAATAGTATACAAAGAAGTTTATATAATCAATAATCAGAAAATCATGCGTAGAAATTGACGGATTTTGATTTTCTAGCTTGAACTTCACCAATAGCCTCGACGAAATCTTCATGCTTGATAATCGATTTACCATTTCTTAATGCAATCATACCCGCTTCCACGGTTACAGCTTTCAATTGAGCACCATTGAATTCATCCGTAGATCTGGCCAATTCTCTCCAATTGACGGAAGCATTATCACAATTCAATTTTCTGGCGTGAATTTTCAAAACAGATTCTCTTGCTTCTTCAGAAGGTAATGGGAATTCAATCTTTCTATCCAATCTTCCTGATCTTAATAATGCTGGATCTAAAGTATCAACTCTATTAGTAGCGGCCAAGACTTTAACTCTGTCATCAGATCCAAACCCATCTAATTGATTCAACAATTCCAACATAGTTCTTTGAACTTCTCTATCACCACTCTTATCGGAGTCGAATCTTTTGGTACCAATGGCATCTAATTCATCAATGAAAATAATAGTGGGTGCCTTTTCCTTTGCTAAAGCGAATGCATCACGCACCAACTTAGCCCCATCACCAATAAACATTTGAACTAATTGAGGAGCAGCCAATTTTAAGAAAGTAGCACCAGACTGAGCAGCACAAGCTCTAGCTAATAAGGTTTTACCGGTACCGGGAGGACCATACATCAAGGCACCTTTTGGTGGTTTGATACCCAAATTCTTGAATTTATCAGCTTGTTTCATGGGTAATACAACTGCTTCAATCAATTCTTCAATTTGTTTATCTAACCCACCAATGTCGGTATAGTCTTCAGTTGGTTTTTCATCAACTTCCATCGCTTTGACTCTGGAGTCATATTCAGAAGGTAAGGTATCCAAAATTAAGTATGAATCTTTATTGACCCCAATTAAATCATTTGGCTTTAAATTGCTAGGATCGACTAGACCAATCAATGGAAGGAATATAGTTTGTCTGGTAGATGTCTTGATAACGGCCGATTTACCCGATCTGGTAGCGTCAACATCAACATTAGCACCTTGTTCAGATGCTTCTTTTTCTGCTTCCAAATCTAACAATTCAACCACATTCCCCACTAAGTAAGGTAATTGTTTATTGTTATTGATTTTTTCTTGATTGTCCTTAATTCTTTCTGTCATGACCGATTTTTCGTGAGATAATCTTTGCAGTTCAGATCTCATCACCTTGATGTCATTATCCAATAATTTGGTTCTGTTTATGATATCTGAAGTAGCTGAGTTCAAAATTTCCTGATCTATCAAATCATCTTGATTGTTGTTTTCTAATTCCTCCAATGTCGACATGATGGGTTGAGTTGTGAAATTTTTATGATGGGATTGATATGAGTGATACCAAAATGTATGTGCGTGCTTTTTATTTTTTTGTTTTCTTTATCAATCGGCAAGAATAGGGTGTATATTGTGACTAATTGAGTAAGTCAAATAATCGAAAATGCAACTTGTAGTTAATGTATCAACAATGTGTATGATTGTAAATTCTCTTCACCTCTCTTCATAATATATAATCTCACTTCGATAAATCGAAACTTTTTGACGCTCTGTAGTTGCCACTCAATACAGAATTGTGAGTTTTTCCCCTTTGGTTGTGCATATAATACGGTGGTCACATGACCGAGCACGTGACAACTATCTCTTATTTTATTTTTCTTGTTCTTTTCAATTCCCTGCGTCAAAAACACGTAATTTTTTTTCTTCTTCACTTTTTGTTTATGTTTATTTTTGGTAGTGGTTATCAGAAAAGACACACAGGATAAAAGTAAAGGGAAAAAAAAAAAAAAAAAAAAAAAGGTTGAATACGAACAGTGAAATTAAAAATTGCCAGGAAACAAGAAAAGAGAAACAAAAAAAAACAAGTCTTGAACGTAACTCTTGACACATTGATAGCTAGATAGGAACAACTCTGCAACATGTCGACATCTCGTCCCACTCACAGTCGATCACATTCGCATGCTAGAGGTCGCTCTGTCCAACCAATGTTGGACGATGAATACCTGTTCAACGAATCGTTTTCCTTCGGATCGGGAAGTTTAAAGTCTGAACCTGAAGATGATGGTATAAATCATGCCAATACCCACTCTCATTCTCACACTAATCATAACCACTCACATCTGCCGTCTTTGGTTCTGGACGACCATCATTCTCATTCCCATTCTCATTCACAGTCGCAGTCGCAGGCGCATCCGACGGATGAATTTCGCTCGCATTCACAACATTTATCCCAGGGTCCACCAACATTGCTACCAGCGGGTTCTTCACAAATCAAAAATCCCTTTGTGTCTGAACCTACCAAAGTTAGCATCAATGATATCTATGACTCCTCCAAGCAAAGCATCAAAGAATTGGATCGTGATGGTTCTAATTCCTTACTTAATCAACTCATTGGTACCTTACCAGTGTTGTTAGCATTCCCCAGTCTTTTGTTATCAGCATACCTAGCATACAGTCCTACTGATAAAAGTACCTCATACTCCTCATCATTGGCAACAAGTTCAGTTTCGGTGTTATCAGCCAGCTCATTTTTATTAATAGCAAAAGTTTTACTAAAATTTAATATCATTTCATTACTGACTTCACGAAATTCCTCTTCCACCACCGAATCCAATTTTCAATCTGCCAAGAAAACTGCTTTAGTTTTAATTGCCATATCCTCGATATATTTTACTCCTCATCTTCTCAGTGTAAATCGATTGTCGGTTCTTTTTCTTGGTTTATTTTGCAACCAGCTCAATCCCTACACTTTACTCGCATTTATTTATGATGTATCTCAAAATTATCAAACTCAAACAGGAATAAGTTCAATAATTTTCGGTTATATCATAGTTATAACTTCATTCAAATTTCTTTTCTATAAACTAACCTTGTCATCATTGTCGAAAACTTTAAACAATCTAAATCTTGTTGTATTATTATCGGCCCTTTTCACCTCATTGGTTATTCTAGCAGTTTCAAGCTTGGGTAACTTCAGTCTAATGATGATTGGGGTTAACGTGGCTGCATCTGTTGTATTCATGATTTCATTACCCGATAGTTTCTTACGTTATTCAAGACTAAATCCAATTATAATTTCATTGTTTTCCATTTCTTTGGAATTTATCATTTTATCCACTCCAATAACTCTCCTTCACTTTATGATTAAGGTTATTGCACCGATTGTAATAAATCCCGATAGATCGGTACAAATCACTCAGGTTGATGATGACGTCATTCCAGATTCGGCAAATTCTAATTCTATTTTACGTGAATTATTAAGTCATTCCGATACTCGGGCCATATTCAACTTTTTATTATTGAATACTGCATTTATGTTTGTTCAATTACTATATTCCTTTAGGTCAAAATCATTAGGATTATTATCAGATTCCCTTCATATGGCATTGGATTGTACTTCCTTAGCATTGGGTTTGGTGGCAGGAATTCTCCTGAAGTATCCAGTGAATCCCAATGGAAAATTCCCCTTTGGTCTTAAACATTTTGAAATTTTAGCCGGTTTCACTAATGGTACCTTGTTAATTGGAATTTCAGGAAGTATTATCTTTGAGGCAATTGGTCGATTATTTAACCCTGTATCTTTACAAAAAACAACAGAGTTGATTATTGTATCATTTTTAGGGTTGTTAGTTAACTTGATAGGGATTTTTGCTTTCAATCATGGCCACGATGGTCATAGCCATGGACATAGTCATGGTGGTGGTGGTGGTGGTGGTCATAGCCATAGTCATGGTCATAGTCACAGCCACGTTGATAACACTGCTGACGAAAATTGTGATGATGATCACGGCATGAATGATAACATGAAAGGGATATTTCTTCATATTCTTGCTGATACGTTGGGCTCGGTTGGGGTGGTGATATCGACCATCCTCATTAAATATTTGAAGTGGGAAGGGTTTGATCCCGTGGCCTCCATCATTATTGCCGTACTCATTTTTTTGTCAGCAGTGCCCTTGATAAAATCCACCGCTTCAACTTTACTATTGAAGTTAAATTCAGATAAAGAGGCCAAGCTAAGATCAGTATTGAATGATTTGGTAACGATTAAAGGAATAAAGTCATTCACCACTCCTCGCTTTTGGCCATCTAGCGAAAACCTGAATTTAAATGGTTATATTCATATTCAAATTTACAGAGGTGAAAATGGTTCCTACATTAAAAAACAATGTGAGCGAACTTTTGTGGCTGCAAATATTAAAGTTATGATTCAAGTTGAAAATGATTATGATGATTGTTGGTGTCGATCCAGTGACAACTCGATTGAAAGAAGACTTTAAGTCTAACATTTCAAAAGCATCTTCTTCATATATATACTGTATCTTTGTATAGTTTATTGAAATGACAAACTTTAATTTTTGCATTCAATTTTCCACGTATTTTTGCATCCGTACATCATTATTTTTTTACGAATCATTTTTTTTTTTTTTTTTTTGTTGTTCTTTTTTCACTTTGGGAAGTGATAAATGCGCACGACTATTTTGATGCTCATCTTCCTTAGCTGTATTTGTAATACCTTTAAATCCTTCAGGTTTATCAAACACGACCCAACTGATCAAATACTCGCACCATCCCACACCCCCATACAATATACTTCATATCACAGACTTTCATCCATCAAGATATCCCGATAGAATATAAACATAGATAACAATCATGTCAAGAGTCGGTGTTTTAGCTCTAGGTCCAGCTGGGGTTGGAAAATCAACCTTCTGCAACTCCATTATAGCACATATGCAATCAATAGGTCGTCGAGCCCATATAGTCAACTTAGATCCCGCTGCCGAGGCCACTGAATACGAATTTACCATTGATATACGAGACTTGATATCGTTACAAGATGTTATGGAAGAAATGGATTTGGGTCCTAATGGGGCATTAATTTACTGCTTTGAATTCTTGTTAAATAATTTAGATTGGCTAGATGAGGAAATTGGAGATTTTAATGATGAATATTTAATATTTGATTGTCCAGGTCAAATCGAACTATATACACATATCCCTGTATTACCAACCATTGTGAAACATTTGCAAACAACTTTGAACTTCAATCTTTGTGCGACATACTTGTTAGAAGCTCCGTTTGTTATTGATAGATCCAAGTTCTTTTCCGGTGCCTTGAGTGCCATGTCTGCTATGATTCTACTTGAATTACCTCACATAAATATTTTATCAAAAGTTGATTTAATCAAAAATGATGTTTCGCGGAAGGAATTAAAGAAATTTTTGAATCCAGATCCACTCTTGTTAGCTTCTGATCACCCAGAAAAAGAATTTAATCCTAAATTTACCAAATTAAATAAAGCCATTGCCAATTTGGTAGATGACTTCGGAATGGTTCAATTTTTACCTCTTGATTGTTCCAAAGATAGTGAGTCTGTTGCCACCATTTTGAGTTATATCGATGATGTTACTCAATGGTCTGAAAGTCAAGAACCGAAAGAGCCCAAAGATGAAGAGGCCGAGGCTGATATCGATTTTGAATAATTATTTAACGTGAATTGAGTGTTTTGCATTTAAAAAAAAAAATTAAATTTTATATGTAGTGTATCATTCGTATATGTACAAAACTTAATGCCCTAAATATAGACCGTTCGTGATAGATGAAGAGAAATTCCAGAATTGAGTTACATTGATGAATGATAATTCAGATATGACTGACGTTCTAGACTTTACATATATTGGTTTGATTTAAGATAATATTCACAAAAGCAATTCATCATGTACATGATCGGAGAAATCGTAACGGAAGCGACGTTGTCTGAAAATAACTAATACGTTGTAAGCTTGGACACCCATCGCTGCAAAAGAAAATAAAATAAAAAAGAAAGAAGGAAAGAAGTATAAAAGAAGCTTGAATATATACCGGACGTGCATTTTTCATTTTCGCTTCAACTTTTCTTGCTATTACTTTATGTCTGACAAGCTGCAGCTCACATGATTATTATTTTTCGCAATGGTAGGAATTCTTACAAACTTCACCGAAAACTGACAAAAATAATCTGCATGGAAAACTGCAATGGAAAAACGAAAAAAAAAAAAAAAAAAAAAAAAAGACAAAAAAAAACGAAGCGAGGGTGTGACAAAAGGGTCTGCGATAACGAACAAGCATTTCAAAATAAACTAAGGAAATAACTTGAATCATATAAACCTGGAGGTAACGGTTATGCAGGTGCAGCTGTAGCATTCAAATCAGGCCTGGCTCCGATTCAACCTTTCCTTTTTTCTTTTTACGTTATTTTTTTTTTTTTTTTTTTTTTTTGGCCCTTGCTATTTTCGACTATTTTCCGTGATGCTCTATGAAGAACACCAAGTGTTTGGATTAGTAGACCCTTGTTTTAAATTTCAAGGTTGTCGCTTAACCCCTATTGTCAGATCAACAAGTCGAAACACGAACCTGCAGACTTCCATAAGCAAGTTGTCTTAACAATAAGGTACACTTAGCAGGCGGATTTCCTTAATCATTTTCAAGCCCCTTCGCCTCGTAAGTCACCATGCAGTGAGAGAAAAATCAAAAAAAAAAAAAAAAAAAAAAAAAAAAAAAAAAAAAATAATAAATGATTCACAATTTTGTTTCCATAGCTGCAACAACGATATGTACTACGGTTGACCGTTTTTTGACAATTTATTATTTTGACCAATTATTCTTTATTGCCATCTTTAATTATTGTCGTTATTTTGCTGTCATTATTGTTCCTTTTGGTGAATGATCTGATAATTTCTTTAAATTTTGTGGCTTAAGTCCGATTATCAGTTCATAAATTTCTACAGCTGTGACTAAGCTTTTATAATATAAGCAAGCATTATTATTTATTGACAATTGCCAGGCGTGTCTCATCTTTGCCGCCCTTGTTTAAGGGGTCCCTCGCCGTTTAGATCGTTTCGCAGCATGAAGGAAATTGACCAAACATGAAACGATGAAATAAAAGGAGAATTGAAAGAGTCAAAGGCGTTCCTTCTCGATTCGCAGAATAAAGTAGTTTTCAAAGAGTCAAAGTTTCTACTTAGAGAATAAAACAGGTTGGGTTGATATGATTAATTGACACTGATATGTTTTCAAAGAGTAGCTATTGTCGAAGTCGACATCGTATATATCTAGTAATACATAGGTGGGCGGACATAGGCGAACCTAAATAAGTAAAGCATACTAAGTGAGACATACTAAGTGGGACATACTAAGTGAGACATACTAAGTGAGACATACTAAGTGAGACATACTAAGCGAGACATACTAAGTGACAGTTTAGGCGGAGATGGTTGAATTAAAAACATCGAAACACCAGTGCACCATTTTCGATCAAAAATATGGTGTTTGGGTGTTTCGGGACGAAAAAAAAAACCATTGAAAATCAGTGAGCGTTATCGAAGGTCAAATAACAAAGGCATCTAAGAAAGAAACCTACTTTGACCGATTATATTGGCTCAACATCACTAATTAATTTGAAATCCACACAATCAAACCATCATGGTCCAGATAAATGAAGTGAAAGACACTCAAGTGAGGGAAAGCAGAACAGCAGCCCATACTCATATCAAAGGTTTGGGACTAGATGAGCATGGAATTGCCAAAAGAGTAGAGGGTGGTTTTGTTGGTCAATCAGATGCCAGAGAGGCATGTGGTATTATAGTAGACCTCATCAAATCAAAAAAAATGAGTGGGAAAGCCATACTCTTGGCTGGTGCCCCCGGTACTGGTAAGACTGCATTGGCTTTAGCTATTTCGCAAGAATTGGGACCCAAGGTTCCATTCTGTCCCCTTGTTGGTTCTGAATTATTCTCTGCAGAAGTAAAAAAAACTGCAGCCTTAATGGAAAATTTCAGAAGGGCAATTGGGTTAAGAATTAAAGAAACAAAAGAAGTTTATGAAGGTGAAGTCACAGAATTAACTCCCGAAGAAGCTGAAAATCCATTGGGCGGCTATGGTAAAACTATTAGTCATGTCATTGTTGGTTTGAAAACTGCAAAAGGTACCAAAAACTTAAGATTGGATCCAAGTATTTATGAAAGTATTCAAAAGGAAAGAGTCACCCCAGGTGATGTCATTTATATTGAAGCCAACACTGGTGCCGTCAAAAGAGTTGGTAGATCTGATGCGTATGCCACTGAATTCGATTTGGAAGCAGAAGAATACGTTCCATTGCCAAAGGGAGAAGTTCACAAAAAGAAAGAAATCGTACAAGATGTCACCTTACATGACTTGGATGTTGCCAATTCCAGACCCCAAGGTGGTCAAGATGTGTTATCGATGATGGGTCAATTATTAAAACCTAGAAAAACCGAGATAACAGATAAGTTGAGATCTGAAGTTAATAAAGTTGTGTCTAAATATATAGACCAAGGTGTTGCTGAATTGATCCCCGGTGTTTTGTTCATTGACGAAGTCAATATGTTAGATATTGAAATTTTCACTTACTTGAATAGAGCTTTAGAAAGTTCAATTGCTCCTATCGTTGTATTGGCTTCAAATCGTGGTCTTACTACTATTAGAGGTACTGATGATGATGCCAAAGCTCCACATGGTTGTCCTCCTGATTTGATCGATAGATTATTGATTGTCAGAACTTTGCCTTACAACCAAGATGAAATCAAGACCATTATATCGAAGAGGGCCACATTGGAAGGCTTGAACATCAGCCCATCAGCTTTAGAAAAGCTTGCAATTCATGGTGTTACAAATTCATTGCGTTATGCTTTACAGTTGTTGGCCCCCGCTGGTATTTTGGCTAAGACTGCTAATAGGAACGAGGTTGTTGATGAAGATATCGAAGAGTGTGAATTGTTATTTTTGGACTCTCGTCGTTCTATCAAAGTCTTGGAGGAGTCCAAAGGGTTTCTTTGAATGAGTTTTCCTATGAAGATGTTAAATAAGTCAGTTAAGCAAAAGTAAAAATGAGAAACAACATCGATTATTTGAAAAAAAAAAAAAAAAAAGAAAAAGAACAAAAATATGTATCAGCTGTAAATCTCATGTGTAATATTAGAAGAATAGGTAACTACATAGATAGAGCCAATAAACTTAATTTGAATGGACATGAAATTGTGATGGTGCATAAATCGAGTCTAAAATTAGTCTAGCGATTTTTATTGAGAAAAGTTATATAATGAGACAGGTAAAAGAATTAAAAGAGCTTATGATAGTAAATATTGTTAGTTTGGGGTTTTGTCCATTCCGCCTAATTGTGAGATTTCTTTCATAAATTCATTGGCAGTAACAATATCGGTACTTCCATATATTATTTTCTTGGTGCTTCTATTGGGTTGTGTGGACCACTCAATCAAGTTTTGATATTCCAAGTAATTCCCGCCTCCAACAACGAACACGACTGCCTCCAGGTATGATTGTCTTTTAGGGGGTTTTGAATGGCCTCCTCTTGACTTAGGATCTAAGTACAAATAATCATCAGTTAACTGTATTGAGTTATTTGAAGCATTGGTAGGATCCATGATTGCTTCAACGACATTGGTGATGGGTAAATTTTTCTTATCGGGCAACAACCTTTTCAAACCTGTAGCTAAGGAACTCAACCCTTCCGTAATTCTTCCATCTGCCAAACCGTATAATTTGGATGATAAACCATTAAATAAAGCCGAATTGTTAGTGGCAGCAAAAGAAGAAGAATTACTTTGACCTGAATTATCATTTAACGAGATGTTTTTTGCTAAGTTCAAAATTTCTTTCAGTTTCAAAATGTAGTTGAATGCGTTCATATCAAGGTCGGGATATTTGGATGTGAAAATTCCTTTACATTCATTCACAAAGGATGTTGACAAGTTATCGCACAAGAGATTCAATATCAAGAAAGTTCTGAGTTTATCCAGAGCATTATCCCTCTTAGAATCGGATTTCAAGATTTCTAAGAATTGGCTTTGAATTTTTGGGTCATTGTAGTTTTGCTCAATCTCAAAAAACTTGTCCAAAGATTTCGCCTCCAACTCTTTCAATAAAGATGCCAAAACATCCATATGCATGTCTAGAGTAGCCTTCCGAGCGGTTAATTCTGGCAAAGCATCAACTGCATGTTGTATATTGGCGGTATTTGTGTCAGAAGAATTTGGGTCAATATCATTCAATGATGTTATTCCAGTTTTATTTGTTAATTCTTGTGCATCTTTCTTGTATTGTTGAAGTTCAGCGTCAGCACTTTCAACTGCATCTGGGAATGGTAATTGAGAATTTTTATTCCAGAAAAAATCCTTTGGATCAACATCATAGCTCTTAACCTGACCTTTGGATTCTTGTTCCTTGTCATCAAATTTAACAACCTTTATGGTATTTCTTTTCAATTCAAAAACGTCACTAACCATACATTGGTAAATCCACGAATGGGAAAACATGGAGGCCAAATCAACATTTCTGTCCAAAATCACAAGAACCAGTCTTTGCTGTATCAGCTGACTGATCGAATTTCTTGAATTACTCAAGTAGTCTCTTAATTTAGCATTCAATTGACTTGAAACCAATTCTGCGGGTCCACTTCGAGGACATCTTATGATTGGGATATTTCCCAAGGTAATTACAGTCGCTAATAATCCATTGGCAATAGAGTCAGCAATCTTGTGGATCTCGTCTTCAGTTGTAGATGGATTATTAAACCTAGAAAACACTGAAGGTGAATCCAAGGAAAATAAGTTGGGCTCTGTCACTATGAAGTCTAAAAATTGATCAAATACTTGTTTGATTTTGTGAGATTTTCCAGATACCGAAACCCTTTTGGCAAACTCTTCTAACAATTCACGATTCAAGGTGGAAGTGAAATTGACGTAGAAATCATCATACTTGTCATTCTTGAGATCTTCAACAATCATCAATATGTTGTCTATGGTGGGTTCCACGAAATAGATTACTGGAACGTCGGGTAAGGGTGAACGTTTACTGTTGATCAATGGATGGATGGTTATACCACATCTCAATAAATCATTTACTCTTAGAACTGATGATAGAATAGCCCTTGATTTCTGATCTAAGATCAAAACTTTCCAAATAATTTCCTCGCTCTTAGACGCCAACGTTAAATCAGCAGGACCATCTTTGTTCAAATGAAGCATTCGCTCCAATATTTCTGCATGCGTGGTTAGTATTTGAAGCAAGCGTGATGTGAGAACGTTCGACAATCCCGATAGACAGGCGAATTGAAAGCACATGAATGACTGCCGAACTCTAAGGAAAAAAAGGTTCAAAACATACCAATTTGACGATCTCGCAAGCTCAATTCAGTAATAGTAGACATTTTCCTTGTAATTTTTTGGATTTGCACCTCAACAATTATATTGATCCGGGGTTGCTTCTCCTTACGTGTTGCTTTTCATCCGTGGTGTATTTTATTCCATTTTCGTTCTTTTTTTTTTAATTCTCGCTAGCGGTCAAAACGGTCAATACGCCCGTACCACGATAATTGGTAAAAGAGAGAGAGAGACACCGTTGTAGAAAGCAGAGGAAAAAAAAAAAAAAAAAAAAATAGGCAAAAGAACTGCGACTCCCAAAGTGGAAAATAATTTATAGCACGGCGGCTACTTGATTACTTTTTTTTTTTTTCTGAATAGTTGTTATGTATCAAATTTTACGGCCTTCAACATCTACAACAAAGTGATGCATATTATCATTAAAATTGTTCTATGAAGAACCACAATATTTCATTTGAAGGTATGTTTCAAACTTACTTGGTAAGTGAGGCTTTACCTTAAAAGCCCTGTTTTGAGGCCCTTTTTGAGACTTTCTTCAAAATATCACTCATAATAGAAGTGAGCTTATTCTCCGAGTCACCTCTAGTAACGAAATAAGAATTGTTATTTTTGTTTTTGGGGCAATCATCTTGATCGAGTATCTGATTGTATATCGCAGTTTTGTGCTCAAAATTTTTGTTTCGTGTTGAAGTTGACTTCGAGCTTTATTAGGCATCGCAACTTAAACATCAAAATTCTACCTTAGTACGACAGAGGATGAAAAATCATTTTCCGGCAATCTTACTGATACTCGTGGTCTCCCAACCAATGTTGTACCTAAGGCTTATTCTTCCATATTGAACTGAATGAGGAAACGTTCACATAATTTTTTTACGGAATTCAGATTTCTGATCTTTATTCGTATCTTTCGATTTCTTTCTTGACTCCGTCGAGGGTTCCATTCTTACATGAAATACAAACTAATCTACAAACCCCCTGATTAGGTATCCTTATGTCTATGAAACCTGGTGTGCTCATCCCTTACTTAGTGAATGATTATTCGACAACATCTACGATCAAGTGAAATTCCTAATTGAGTTTATATTTGAAGTGAAGAATCTAGAGAAGAAATGAATGAATGAATGAAGAAGTAAGCAGAACGAAGAACGATGATGACATCAAAACGCTTGAATTGAAAGCGAAAAGAAAGCAATGAAAGGAAAAAAAAAAGGTCAATAAAGACATGAAAATGAGACGAAAGCAAACAGAGTTATATACATACAGAATAATACAGGTTGAAGGGAAAGATTTGTCTTGATGTGATTATTTGCTCACTACTGAAGCTGAAACATCATTGAATCCATTCTTCTTGAGAATAAAGTCAGGACATGCAAGAAAGGTATGCAGCTTCTTCATGCGTTGAAGAAAACTGCTCCAGCTTAACTCTGTGAGAGGTGTGACTGTTTGATGATTTGATGAAATTTTTTCTTCCACCTCTTTCGAATTTAACTTTTCTCACTAAACTGTTTAAACAAAAGCGTAATCAAAAGTAAAGGATAGAAAACGGTGCAAAAGTTGAGATCCATCTGACAAATGAGGGGAGAAAAAATAATAATAATGTACAGTGTGTTAAATCCGCCAGAACTAGAAAGTTTTTTTTTTTTTTGACCTTTTCTGGCCAGGTCTTTTTTTTTTTTGCTTCGCTCACACATTGGTATCTGTCCTGACCAAATGCATTTAGGAAACCACTTCCATCCTCGGAACATCCTCATCTATGAAAAGTGATGAAAGTAATCACATGACAGATAACCCCTTCAATTTGAAGAAGCCATTGAGCAGCAAGCGCAGTGGGGATGGTTGTTTGAAAAATGAGCATCTTGAATTTTTTCAGCTCAGCGCGATAATGTTAACTGTCGACAGGACTGCTAGTGCATGAAAGATCTCGCTACTGTTTAATCGAGTCCATAACATCCATAACAATCATTCGCTTGTATTTATCTAGCGATCGCCGCTTACTTGCTTCTATACTCCACAATCCCCCTAAGTACTTTGATTTTACCATATATTTCGTGGTCAATCATATTCTCTTCATTTTTGACATCCTTGGGTTTGTTTTTGTGCTCAGTGCCCGGCTCCGGCCAAGTACAGGTTAAGCCCAACCGACTACACTCGGTGCACTGTGGTCTTGTTTCGCAACAACGTTTCTTGCGCTGTCTGCATGTAAGACACCCCATTCTGGAGCGCTTGGTGACTGATTTCGACGATGTTTGCACTTGTCCGTAACCAGACATTTCGCCGATTGAGGGTTTGATGGACAGCTTTCGCGATCCTTTGCTGGATGATGAAGATGATGATGCTGAAGACTTCCGCCCTTGCTGCGCCGGTATTGAAGGTATTGTATGGCGGTTCTGTTGTTGAGGCCCAATTATATGCGGCCCATTGACACCCCGATTTGGTGCCAGTTGATTTGTTTGGGGTGTGAATTGCTGTTGTTGGTAAGGGTAATTCTGTTGTTGAATTCCATAAGCATTGGGTGCAGACTGAATTTGATTAAAATGATCCCATTGTTCATGCTGGTTCAAGTTGTTTCCAGCAGAATACCCAGGAACTGACATCTGAGGCAATTGATACGGTTGTCCAGGACCAAATGGGTTGTGAGGCTGTTGTTGTTGTATTTGATGTCCTTGCTGAGTTGTTGGTACTGGCCCTGACCCTGGTATAGGCTGTAATGGGTCAAGATGGTGAAATGGAGCTTGCACGCTATGACCGTCGGCGGCTCCCTGATTTGGGGTTGCAGCTGTACCGTATGGAATTGGTTGTGCATATGCTTGTTGAGCAGGGAGTGAAGGCGGATGCAGTTGTTGACTTACTCTATTCGGTATTGCGGAAGTATTTGATGGAGTAGATGCAATAGAGTGAGGAGAGCCAGCTGATGCGGGTAGGGTAAATGAAGACGCATTTTGACTGTTTGATGACGCCTGTGATGGGGCCGATAGCGTTGGAGGGAGAGAAGATGATGAGTTACTGGTGGGGACGGACATGGTAACTTCTGATGTATGATTTTTGTTGTCAAAGTTATCGTTTTGTTTAATGGTTGGGTTGTTCATGATATTGTTGTTGATGATATTGTTGTTGTTGTGATTATTATTATTTGCATTAGTGTTCTCTTCTGTCCAGACTTGGCTTTGCCACGTTTTCATACTTCAACGTTTTGAGTCAATCCTTTGTCTGATAAACAAGAAAGGATAGAGCAAATTGAGCTTATGAGATATAATTTGAAAAGTGAACACCGACTGCTCTAATGGGGAAGAAAAGACAATTCCTAATTTGAAATGATATATGATGGAAATCTTGATGATCAACACGTGAAGAATGCACAGGTGAAATTAAAAGCACCGTTTTATGATATAATTGAGAAACAAAAAAGGTCACGGATTATGGAATTAGATACACAGTTCTGAGTTTCTTTGATATTATATTGCTGCTGTTGATGGGAAGTCACGGGACTTGCTTCAATGCTGGTTGTCTATGAATGAAATAATATAATATGAGACAAGTTGTAATTGAGAATGGTTATATTATGAATGATTCAATAACTGGGATCGATGATATGTTGATGAAGTTGAAAAGTTTGACAATTGATACAATGAGCATGCGAGAAGAGAAAAAAGTTGAGTGGACCAAATAAAGAAAAGATTGACACAAGATCCGCCTGGGATATGATGAATAAAGTGGTCGATGAATACAAAGAAACAAAATTGATGGTAAAGAAATGTTCGATAAGTCAAAATTTAAAAGAACAATAACAAGCAGTTGAGGAAATTGTCCACAGGAATATATATATATATATATATATTCTTTTTTTTTTTTTTGCTCTATGAGCACAATGTTTCAAAATAAATCAATCTGATCGAGCCTAATTTGTTTTGGTTTGTTTTTATTTTTCTCTGGCTGTCTCTCTATTTTTTTTTTTTTTTTTTCTTTCTTTTTTTTTTTTTTTTTTTTTTTTTGGCTCTTTCTGGTTTGAAATTCTTGTCTTCGCTAAGCGCTATTTTTGCTCCTTTAACTCCAGCCGGGGATTATTGACTGAGATGACCGGTTCAAATAAACGTCGATTTTAGTACGCCTGTTGGATATTATTTCAAATCGATCTGGTATTATGACAGGCAGACACACAGGAAGCAGACACACACACACGAATGCACGCAGGGTGGAATGACAGAATTATTATTTCAAAAAACAGAGTAAACAAGAGGTCCAAAACGACAAACCAACAAAAAGATTTTAAATAGAAAAATAAAAAAAAAAAAAAGAAGAAAAAAGAAAAAAGTGAAAGAAGAAGAGGAACAAAACTAATAATCGTAGTGTTGGAAAAAAAAAAGGCCCTAAAATAAAAAAAAAAGAAAAAAAAAAAAAAGTGAAGAAAAAAAAAAGAATTAGCGGGAATACAGAATCAAGTCAAAATAGGGCCAGTATTCGAGATACCTCTCAAACCCCATTACGAATTGGTACAGAAAAATGTCAGATATTGATCGTTCAGACACGGAAAATATTTCAAAATCACGAATTCCAAAATCCCAAAACAAGTTTAGAATAAAAAGAAACGAAACGGAACTACAAAAAAAAAAATAAAAAGAAAAAAAAGGACACAGAAAGTAACGATATACAGTAGCAAGAAAATATAATAGAGTGCGATTAAAAAATTAAATGGATGAAGAAGTAAGAAGACTTGAGAACAAAAAGATACTAGAGCAACGAGGAGGGACCAGACAAATACGCAAGGAAACGGATTGTACCAAAGTGTGGAAGGTATGACAAAACAATATTTTACATGCCTCCAGCGGCCAATAATATATCAAGACTAGAACAGCAGGAAAGAAACAAATAACAGGAGGAAGAAGGTACAGAAATGATACGGACAATCAGATCTAGAGAGGGAAAAAAAAAAATAGTGTCTCGGATTCTGTGTCACATCTGAGGTTTTTCTTTTTTTATTACCTATTCACTTTTTTTTTTGGCATTCGGTCTTCTCGTTTCTTTTTTTGTCTTTTGTATTATTATCTTGTATTGTTCTTTTTTATTTTAGTTGTTTCTGAATTTCTTTTTTTTTTTGTTTTTCTCTCAAAAATTATTTTTTTTTCTTATTTGCGAATTGTATTTGATGTCGGTTTTTTATTTTGTTCTTTTTCTTTCTTTTTTTTATGCTTTTTTATTTTTTCCACTTTTCCACATTTTTTCGTCTTCTTTGCTTTTTGAAACTTTTTATTTTTTAGCCTTATTTTTTAATTTTTTTTTTTTTTTATTTTTTGTTTCCTTTAGAAGCATTCACCATATTTGTATCTGAGCATAAGAAAGTCCATCAGATAGGGGAGGATGCCTTATTACCGGCTGAGTGACCCCGATTGATATATTCTTATATCCTCAATTGTCAGACATATGTATGCACTATTAGACTTTAGTAATCTATGACAATTGGAGTGTTCCATTGGAAAGCTAATGTCGAGGACAATTACAATTATAATCAATTACAAAGCCTGTCCCCAACAAAAGCAAGACCAAACGAATCACATCACCTATTTCTGATAATTTGTTTTCCTTTTTTCTTTTTTTTTTTTTTTTTTTTTTTCTTTTTTTTTTTCTTTTTTGTTTTTTTTTTTTTTCCTTTCCTGTCCTTTGCGTTTTTAACTTGTCTGTGTAGAGATTATAGGTGGACTTCATTAGTCATTTTAACAGTTTTCTTTGTTTCTATTGATAATTTGATGCAAGTAATCTTAAATGTGGATAAGGAATTTTGTTCTTTGTGCGAAAAGGTCCGGTTTGTACTCACAATAGAATTGATAACTTTTTGCTGTGCTAGTTTTATTCTATTATTGTTGATTTGGAATTGTTTGCTCGATTGTTTAAGCTTGGGTATTGTTTGATTGTTATTGTTCTTTTAGTTTTGTGCCTTTTCACAAATTTAGAAATTTCTTGTTCATGGGGACTCAGTATGTCTCCCTTACAGATCCTGTCAATTCAGAATATTGTTGTTTTTTTTGTGCTGTGTAGTTGCATTCACGCGCCGTTAATAGGTTATGATTAAGAGAGCTCAACTTTTTGACACGCTTGAAAAAAGACATGCTGAAAATTCAAGATGCTTTGCTGGCTGCTACTGCCACTTCTTACGTCTATGTTTTCCTTTAGTTCCTATTGTGAACTCTCATGAATATGACTCAATTGGGAATTCGCCAAAAGCGTGGCCCTATTTCTTTTTATTTTTTTTTTTTTGTCTTTCTTTTTTTTTTTCCTACCGATTGCGTCATGTATGTAAATCAATTATTGTGCATCCATTTCCCCAGATGTATGGGCGATCATGTCATTAAACACTATAATTTAAGATTCAAAAGTATGAGGTTTTCTTCGCAACGAGGGGGGCACAGGAGATATCTTTGTTAGATTGAAGAAAAAAAAAAAAGAAAATAAAAGAGACCGTGCTTGCTAATATCGTCACTATCTGAAACCAATTGTTTCATTTCATTTCTTTTCTTTTTATTTCATCTCCCAATTGGATGCCACTTCCCCCTCCCCTCTTTCCCTCAGCTTAAACCAGACAATTGACCGGTGGCATTATCCGGCGTTAAAAAAAAATCATATACCTTGAATTAGCGCCTATTGTTTTTGATGTTGCTGTTAAGTCGTCTTAAATGCATCACCGTTGTGAGCTTGTGTCAAATATTAACGGAGTTTTATATAAATACGGTATAAAATCCGATACCTGGCTCAGTACTCAACCGGAGTAAACGCCTATCCCCTGGAAAGGTTAGTCGTGTGTTCAAAGATAGACAATAAACGACAAAAAAAACAATTCAGTTTGTCTGCTTTCCTATCGGAGTCATTAATATCGTTTTGAGAACTCTGAAAGGCACAGTAACGTCTTCGATGTCGAGAGAAGTAGTATTGGTGGAGAAAATTGTACTAGAATCAACAAAACTTATAGCAAGATAGAAGCACCAGAAACATAATGAAAGAAAATCAATCCCGTGAATTGCATGACCTTCATATTCTAGAAGCATTTATAAAACCAGTGCTTCTGTGCTGGGCTGCAGCTATGTGGATAGTGCGTTTACGTCTTCGGAGGTTAGCGCGTAAGCACCCGCGACTTACCAACCCAGATTTTCTGATGCTATTTTTATTTTTTTCCGCTGCGGGGCAGCCTATTCTGCTGTGTTTTTTTTCTACTCCTTGAAAAAAATTATTATGGTTCTCTTCTTGGGCTGAAATCTGCTCTTCATATGATTTAACTTACGAATCTGCTGGTATCAAATGTGGAATCTGCTATGTTTCATTTGCCAAGATCGTTCAAAAAAAAAAAAAGAAAGAATAAAAAAAAAAGAGAAAAAAAAAAAGAACAGTCCACTAGGTGCGCGGACTACAAATTTGTGCTCTTCGACTACACTACAAAACTTGTAAGCACTCTAGGTGTTGTATTATTCTGAATGCTCCATCACAAAACGGAATTGTCGCAAAAATCGTTTCTACATGGGGCAATCTCTCTAGGTGTAATCACAAAGTTGAAGAGAGTGACAAAAAGACAAGGGAAACAAATTGAATCGCGGGATCAATTTGGGTGAAGAAAAAAAAAAGAAAAAAAAAAAAATGGAAAAAAAAAAGCGTACGTGCTCGTAACCACTTGTTGGATGCGCTGGTCTGCATTTTGTTCTATCTTCTGTTTAACGTTTCATTTTTAAATGCTTTTAAAATATCCTGTAATGAGCGTTATCGCGAGTTCAAGCCTTTGAGCAAGAGAAAATCAAATTGAACAAAGAACGCATTATGCTAAAAGGGGAAATATTGACTCCGATGCTCCCCGCTTAGAGCTGATCAATTGTCTGACAAATGCCCATTTTGGTGTCAAATGCTTATATGTGCTTGTCTGATTGTTTAAAACAGAAACTTGAGTCAAGCTCAAAACTCAAAGTTGACCTGGATTGCATTAACTCGCTGTCTGATTACTTGAAATTAGGCCAGTAGAAGCATAATTTTAGAGCGCTGAACAGGCGATGACATGATAGCCCTTCCCACCATCTTGCCTTATCTTATTATTTAAGTTAACTTGATTAAACGGCAGCACGACTTTATTTTAGCGGCTTCGTAGAATAAACCTTAGCTCGATGTGCTTCCCTTGATAACAACCTAGCATCTCCACATGTCAAAAGTTACCCGAACTATCTAGGGTCTTTTCATCACACAAGCTCAACAATTTGAGGGGTTGTTCCGAGGAAAACAAAGCTGATGGAACAATTTCGGCTCAAACTAGATATACATTACCGACAAAATGTACCTAAACGGACTTACGTCAAAAACGTCCCGAGTAGCCATGTAGCTTGTTTGTAGAATCTATTTTTTTTTTTGCCGAACGAGCAAATGAACACACTATGAAAAAATATATAGATACATGATAATAATAAATGAGTGACACCCGAATGCCCTTTCCCTGCGTAAACGAACAAGATAGGGGGTAAAAGCTTATTGACCAATGAAGTAGTTCGTATAATTCACCCTGAGCTTTCTAAGATTCAGCTTCTCAATTACTTAAGGATTATGGCTTCCCTTAATTTCAGCTTCCCTATTTTTTTGTCTGATTTGTCTCGCTATCCCATTCCCTTGGCGATCTTCCTGATATTTAAAAGTGGCGTAGAGATGCTCAAAATAAGGAAAAAAAAAAAGAAAAAAAAAAATTACATGATTCGCGGTGCCTTAACCATTAGAATCGGACCTTTCACTTGGAGGCATGGGGAGAAGTATCAAGGATCAAAATTTATATAATCAGCTAGCAAAATTCACGAAAAAAATTTCTGAGTAATCACAATACCGCTGAGAAAAGGGGAAGCGTTAACGTTCTGTATATTGACACGTGCATAAAATGCACTACCTGCACAGAACGTTATACGTGCATGGTACATTAGCGACATGCCGTGCTAATTGTTATGGCTTTCTTTGTGTTTTTTCCGAAAGTATTATCAGCGTATTTGATTTTCTTCTGTATAACAACACAATAGGATGTAACAGGGCACATAATGGCTGCTGCTAAGCTTTTGGTTTTAAATCCCCCTGTCCTCATGTCAGCAGTCCTAGGAGGCGCATTTCAATCAAATTGATAAACATGATAAGTTTGTTTTGGTTTGGTGCCCAATAACAAAGTGTTTACAGACAAAATGTGCAAATTTACAATTTTTTATTTTTTCATCGTGGCTCACAACCGTGTTGTGAAAGGTAATTTTCAACGAATTTCTATCATAAATCACTTTCAGTAAACTTTTACTTTTTAAAATGCTTGATTAGGGTTTATACAAGGACAACGAGGGATATTTACTAGCGATTGTCAGTTGCAAACCTTATTCTTGCTTTCTCTTTGGTCCCACATTGACATGTGCAGCAAGCTGGAACTGGAATACGAATAACAAATTTATAGTACAAATGGCGCCAAGCGACATCAAGGTACATAACAGCTGGAGACTTGAGGTTGTAGGGTTTGATGTTGGTACCCCTTTCGATAACTTAGTCCGGTTTAAGTTTCTGTTGATAAGACCCATCAACTCAAGTGGTTTTCAAAACGCCGTGAATAAAATTTTCCGTTTGTGTAAGCGTGAAGAATATTTCGTATAATTGAAAATTTCAACCAGTTTTACATCTCTGTTCACCCTGAAGTATGAAATGCAAAAAGAACGAAAAAAAGGATAAAAAAAAAATATTTTGAAAGAAAAAAAATTATCCGCTAACCTTCAAATTTTATTTCGTAACGATGATAATTCATAATGAGTGAAGAGATTTTGTATAGTGTAATGCAAAACAGGTGAGTCTCTGTTCCAGCTTTCATCACTCATCTCCTTTCAGTCTTGTTCTTCTTTTTTTTTTCACCTTTGGGGTTGTGAAAAGAAGGTTTTCTACTACGGACGGTCGTGCGGCGTGAAAGACAGATACTATATACGCACATTATCCACAGTACTTCAGATTGAACAAGTAGTACCTCTCTTTCGACTCATTGGTAATGAAGTTTATCCATGAATTGTTTTTGCTCTGCATAACGACGTTTTATTGGAAGTGACGCAACAACACTCTTGCTATGTCAAATGTTTTAGGTTTCCTTTTTGGTGTTCTTTGATGTTCGGCAAATGCGCTTGTTCGTTTGTGTAATAGTTATCTCAAGATTACAAAACTTAATCTGCTTCGTCATTCACGTAAACTCAATGGAATAATGAAAGTTGCAGGGCAAGTTTCCTTTATATATATCTTCGAAAAAATAAGTTCGAATTTTTCCAACGTAACTTAAGCATTGGTTGATACCTTCCAGCCTTCCAAGCATGTAGTTTTAAGCCTAAATTTTAGTGTTCAAAATCTTCGTCATCTCTTGATTATTACGTATCGCCTTGAATATTTCGTATCATCTTGATAATTTGAGCCGAAACTCCTCACCTTGATAATTTTGTATTATTTTTTTCCTCTTTTCTTTTCTCTCCTCATTAAACCAATTCAATTGCTTGTATAACACACCGCCAAGTTTTGTAAATCAATGTGTTTGCATTTAAAGTTCAGCCTCGAGCCTAATGATCTAAGGCTCAATCTTGGTGTTCGCGGCTTCGTTTAGTCAATCCTTCATATGTATGCACTTCTAAATCTTGCAGGAGAAATACAAAATTGCTAATCGATGCCGGTGTGGTATAACAGGCTTGCTTGTGCGTGCATTGCTGCAGGTTGTTATTACTTTTTTGTAAGATCAATTTTTTCGTAATTATATAACCTTAACCATAATTTTTTTTTCTCAATTTGGACAACATTATTATGAAGATCTTTGTTCGTTCAGTTTTTTTTTTCGATTATTTTTTGGGTTTGTTAGACCAATTCTCGCGACATAAGATTGTCGAAAATAAATGTAAAAAATTAAAAATCGCATAACAAGAGGAGGAGAAATATAACAAAAAAAAAGGGCAAGGTAAGGGAAAAGGTGGGCTGAGAATAGGCAATACATGAAATGCTACGTGACTACTCAATGCCGAAGTAAACGAATCTTGAGACTGCAGGACTTGAAGTAGACGTTTTCTTTTTTCACCGACCAATACATGCTGTTAAGACAATAAAACCAAATGGTCCTACCCGGATCAAATATGCATGATTTAGCATCATTGTACTATTGTAGGGCTGAGGTCCATGAGAAGCCTAGCTTATTTCCAAATTTATGAGCTTTTCCACCGATAATCGAGTTCCATATATGACTACAGAACTCAACAGCTCAAGTAGCAGATACGGAAACTAATGCCACTTGTATATACAACTGTAGTCACCTATCACTTAAATCGTTTGTTTTGTTGTTATTAATAGATAAATCAATGCAGCTCATCAAAACAAAAAGACCTGCCTCTAAATGAGCCACTTCTGTAATCAGGACTAATTATACACCCCTAATTGTTTCACGGGCAGCGAAGTCTAAATGTTTCTTATAAGTATCAACATGCAAAATGGGAACCTGGTAATGGTTGGCTGAGTCACTTACTCCTATATGGTGGCCATAGACCCCCAAGTAATGAATATCTTCACCTTGAATCTATCATGCATTTTTATCTCAACCGAGATAGGATAGTGTGCGTGAGTAAAATATGCTTCTATTTTGGGTTATATTTGAGCCAGATCGAGTATGGATTACGAGTATAATTCGAGTCGCAAAAATGCATAGAAAGGTCTTACTTGGGTGTCGATCGACAAAGAGATGAAGCAGAATCACACCTTGAAAGGGAGTTCAGGCTACAATAAGCCTGATAAAGCCAAATTCGCTGTTTTATCTCTTTTTGTCTTGGCTTTGATGGTGGGAAATTCATTCCAATTTCGCCTTACAAATTGCAAACCCCTAGTTCAAATGCAACACTCAGTGCTTACCAGGCTGACTTGAAAAACTCATCTTCTGTGTGTGAATAATGAAAATAAGTTGAGTAAATCCAAGAGACACACTGTAAGAGGTACAGAGCCAAGGCTTTCGTCATGTTTAAATAAACATTCAAATATAATTTATTCTTTTAAAGTTCCCAGTGGGAAACCACGGTATTTACATTATATAAAGATGTTACATCATTGGTGGAGCACCCATTGGAGGTCCTCCTGGCCCACCTGGCCCACCGGCGCCCTCTTTCAAAGATGAACGACCAGCCTTCAATAACTCGTCACATAATAATAAATTAGAGGCAATACCTGAGGCAGCAGAAATAGCATTTCTTATAACTCTGAAAGAATCCCAAACACCTTCGATCGATGGATCCATTGGTTCACCTGACTTTAAGTCAACACCGACGATATGACCTTCAGCTATTTCATCTTGACAATTGGATAATGTTTCTAATGAGTCCAACCCAGCATTTTTACTCAAGGTTTTGGGAACGACCAAAAGAGCTTCGGCAAAAGCTTTGATACCAGACTTATTCTTTCCTTTGAAAAATTTAGAGCCACTTTGTAACAAATGGTTGTTACAAGACATGAAAAAAGCACCACCACCTGGAATAACGGCTTCATCTTTCAAAACATTAGATACTGATCTTAATCCATCTCTTATAGCATCCTTAGTTTGTTGTAAAATATGATTATTGGAACCCTTTATTAAAATACTGGCTGATTTAGGTTCTTTGTTTTCGGTTATGTAAGTAAATTTATCTTCCCCAATACTGTTTTCATACACTAAACCAGAGTAACCCAAGATTTCCGGGGATAAATCATCGACTGAATTTTGAGCTTCACCACCAACAACCAATTGTAATCTTTCCATGTTTCTTCTCTTGGCTCTTCTCAATGCTAAAATATTGTTCTTGGCTAATACATCCAAAGACATTGGATCTATACCCTTTTGATTTATGATTACAAAGTTTTTGTTGGAGTTTAATTCACAGACTTGGTTCTTCAAGTCAATGATCTTTTTCAATTTTTCATCCACAAATCTTCTCTCCGATGCGACCAATTTTTCTCTTTGTTCTGCAGAGGAATAGAAAAATCCAGAGTTGACTTCAGTCTTTTCGTATTCTAATGAAACATTCAAAGTCAAGATGTAAGCATTTTCCAATCTTCTTGGCATATCTGGATGTCTTGCACCATGATCCAATACTAAACCTTTAATCAATTCAGTATCTTTAACGTTACCGTATTGCATAGTCATAATTTCAACCATATGTAAATCTAATTTTTTCAAGTCTTCGTCTGATTTGACAATGGAGACGGCATCAGTGACAATTGGAGCTAATACATCGGTCACTTCATTATCGACTTTAGTCAGAAGGGATGATCTAGCAACTTGTAATAAGAATTCACGATCGAATTTTTCTGGTTTGGTTTTAAAGTCATTCAAGTATTCTAATGCTTCATCTCTGGCAACATCAAATCCATCAACGATTACTCTAGGGTGAACACCTTCACTTATGAATCTTTCAGCTTGTTTTAATAATTCACCCACAAGTAAGATAACGGTGGTAGTACCGTCACCGGTTATTTCATCTTGAGCAGTGGCGGCCCTGGCAATCATCACAGCAGTTGGATGTTGAATTTGCATTTCTGTCAATAAGACTTTACCATCTTTGGTTAATTTCAATCCACCGGAACCATCGACTAAGAGCTTCAAGGTACCTTTGGGGCCCAAGTTAGAAGCTAAAACTTGTTGTAAACCTTGAGCGGCGGCAATGTTGACTTGCAATGCCTGAGAACGTCTTAACGATTCCGCCTTCGGATTGAGTAGTTGAATTGAAGAAGACATATTATAAAAAAAAACCTTGTTCAATCAAAGGTTAAGTTCGTATGTATTGGCTTGGTTGGTGGGATATGATTGATGATGTGATGTGATCAGTACCAACAAACTCGTGAACTTCTATCCTCTTCTTTTTTTTTTCATTCTCCGTATTGATCTCTTTGGCTTTTTTCCCTTCTTTTTTTTTTTTGCACTGGACGCGAATTTCTTCACCTTACAATCTTTTCACTTTTCTTTGAATGAGCTCCCGATAATAAACAGGACTACCCTCGGAAGTAAAAATCTCTCTCCAATACAATTACATAACATGTATACTAAAAGAGCGGTTTTAGTTATATTTGTAGATTCCGAGATTTTCGCATAATCTAATACGAGGGTTCGGATATATCAATTTTAGAGCAGATGTTGAAAGAAAAATAAAAGCACTGTACACGCACACACTAACAGATCAAGGTTTCTTGATTATATATAAGGTGTATGGGTCTTTATGTACTAGTGTTACCCGGATGTTTAGTACAGCTACTAAATAATATATTGTATGCCCAGGAGATTTCGCAACATCTCGGGCTACTCGAGCTACCAAGGAATACCAACTGAAGCGAAGGGTGATGAATTTGACGTGTTGAATTAGGTTCTGCTTGGTGACACGTCAGGAACTAGACTTTGTCGGCTAGCAAATGTTTTGCGGCTCTATCCCAACATCATGTGATGAAGATCAACGTGCTTGTTTTTAAGCGCCACAGAATCGACTTTAAACTCCTGTTGCACATAACTCCACGATTGAAGTTTGTAAATAACAATGCTAATGGTGTTTTTTTTTTCGCTCATCGATTCAAAGCTTTTGCTTTGCCTTCGGCTTTCTGAGTCACTACGCTCGAACCTGGCTTAGACTTAACTCCACAGTGCTTTTGCAGTACTTGATACTTATATTAGACTCTGACATTTGACAATCGTCAAGCGTTATTTTGTATATTTTTTTTAAAAAAATGTAATTTTTTTATGTTCTTGCTCAATCAAAGTTGAAGATTTGAAAAAGCTTACATAAATCACCTTTCCTTTTAACAATGGATATGTCTATATATGCAAGTTAAGGGTAAGGTATGATTTTCTAGATGTATAGAAATAGTCTATGGTTCTTTCTACGTTGATTTAGACGTTTATCAAAAAATTTTATGTTTCTCGATCACATTGAAATTCTGAGACTTTTGCAACTTTGGTTGAAATTGAGATCTTTCACAGAAAAATCAAAAATATGAAAAAAATGAGAACATTCTTCGACGCATAACTTGATCACTCCTCAAACCCAGTATCCTCCAATAGATGTTTATATAGCCTTAAAAAACCCTGTATATTGGGATAACAGCTTCGAATGTGAAAAAAAAAAAAAAAAAAAAAAAACAACGAAAGCCATATCTACTTCCAAAAGAAATTTCATTGCTTTCCTTGAGCATAGCTGTCTGCTGTATATTAGATTATTTTCGAACTTATTCGAGGCTTGAAGTTTCAAAAGAACCAAGAACCAACCTTCAAGGTACATAGATTACCCTTCCAATGATGTCTAATAAATAATAAGAATCAAAATAACAAAAATTTTTCCTTTTTTTTTCTTTTTCAAAAAAAGGAAAAATTTCATTTTCTAAACAATAATACCTAAATCTATATCAAGTATAAATCTAATACTACACCTAGAAACCAAAAAGGTACCTGGAGTTCATTGGTCCTTCATGTATTATTGGTGAGCTTCTTTGGGGGTCATTTTTGTTATTCTACTGGCTTAGTTGGTGTTGCTAATGGTGGATACCAAGTATTTCAAAATGTTTTCATTCAAATGTCTTGCTCGAGTCGAATTTTCTAGTTGTATCTGGCGCAATCTAGTCACTATTTTTAGGTATGGGTTGATTTTGGCAATATTGGTGGGGTCAGGCTGTCTTTTTCTTCCTCATACTCGCATATTATCAAGAGGTAGACACCACTTTCCAATCTTAACACTTTGCAGAATATTTATCATATTATTCGATTTACATATTCGATCTGCTTTTTTGTCTCAAACACAAAGAGTGAAAAAAAAAAAAAAAAATACAAATATGAGCCCAAAGAAGAACTCCAATAACACATGAAGAACAAATGAACTCCAGGTACCTTTTTAGTTTCGAGATGCAGTAGTAGATTTACAGTCGATATAGATTTAGATATTATTATTTAGAAAATGAAAAGTTTTCTTTTTTTGAAAAAAAAAAAAAAAAAAAAAAAAAAAACAAAACAAAACAAGACTAAATTTGAGCCTTTAAAAAAAAGAGAGTGTAATGTTTGAAGTAATCAGCGTTGGTTGATCTCATAGAATGTCTTACATACCTTCAAATTAGAACACGCTTTTGTGAACCATGTTTATGATACATAAAAAAAAAACCTTCAATTTTATCAAAAGCCTTTGACCAGTCGATTCTTAAGTTCAATAATATAGTTGTGTGGAATTTAATAACTGATACAACGATGTAGTAATAGTAAATACACAATTGGTATAAAATTTTTATTGGTATTTAGAAGTTTCCGTTTTTAAAGAAAGATAGAAAAAAAAACATGCCTCATGAAAGGGACGGGGGGAAAAGAAATGAAGACCTCACTGAACGCCTCCTGTTCGAAAAGAAATGAAAGTGGAATGAATCTTTTTTTTTTTTTTTTTCACGATGTCCTAAATATATATTAAGCAATTACGAAATACAAAATACGCACTTTATGTACGCGTAGGCGGAATGGTGAGGTCAAGATGTTACCAAAAACCGCCTGTGAAGATGAAATGAGAGTTGAAGCAAGTTTGTAAAAAAACATTAAAAATTAGCCAGTTTTAGTCTCCAGAAATTTCTGAAATTTCACCGAAAACGGTCCATTGGCCTAGTTGGTTTAGGGCGTGGTGCTAATAACGCCAAGGTCGGCAGTTCGATCCTGTCATGGACCACTTATTTTTACATGTCACTCGGCTTGACTTTTTCTTTTTCAGGTCAAGGTCAACGAAATCACTCTTGAATTATTGGAAAGCAAATTTGTCATCATTAAGTATTAGTCTATAAAGTGTTCTATAAGGTGAACCATGAAGTAGGAGATTAGAGTTGGCACAAAAGTTTTTTTTTTTTGTGCTAGAATGAAGGGAAGCAAGACAAATAATATTATGCGCAAATAGTCAAAGAAAGAATGCAGGTACAGAAGAATGGCTTATATCTGAGAGATGGGTCCTTGGGATATTAAAGACGCCATTCTGTGAGTCATTTAATATGTATCATGTGCCCTTATTTTCGTTTGTTTCAGAGATTGTAGTGGAATCTTTAGTGGGGACATAGTCTGCGACATTAAAGGAGCTAACATCTCGTTCAGCATTACCTGCAGGCTCAATGTCTTTTTCGAGACTACTTCCTTCTTCTAGAACAGGAGACCCTGCCCGGACAGGAACCAGTTTTGAAGAAGCTCTTGGTTGAGTCATTGAATATGGAGTAATCCCCGCTGCCTCATTGGAAGCTTCTGCTGCACGTGCGGTGATCCCAGCTTTGGTCATCCGACTATTCAAGTCCGCGAGATCGTTTTTACGTCTATGCGTCTGTCCTTTACTAAATGAGAACGACCTCAATTGGTTGGTCATTCCATTGGTGGTCAGTGTCCTCACCATAGAAGGGCGACGTATTGCCGGTAGCGAGGAGATGGATGGGCGACGCTGTGATTCGAGGTCTGCTTTATTTGCTGTCGGCCGACGAGTTAGAGCTCTCCTTAATTGTGCACCGATATACTCTGCTGCCGGAGCAGGTTCATCATCAAATTCAGTTCGGGCGGTGTGAACTGATACATCATCATTTTCTGCTCTGCCGACTCTTCCCGATGCAATAGACCTCTCTCTTTCAGATGGAGGACCCATACCATAAACGGGGAACACGTTTTGAGGAGACCGATGTCTCCTTTTGGCTGACCTGGTGCTGAAACGAGACATACCAGTAGATCTTGTTGGTATTCTTGATAATCCGTCATATAAGGAGGGTTCGTATATAGGTTGTGGAGAATTCAGTTTCTCAAGATCAGCTGACCATGAGACTTCACTAGAACCTCTAGGGTGATTGAGAGAGTACTTGTCATCGGACAATGGTCCAACTAGTTCGGCATCGACCTGCGAGTTGGCGTCGTTGGGGAATTCCTCCACCACCTCCTCTGCTTCAGGGTCTCGCTGTCTAACGACCCTAGAGTCTTGATTGAGTTCTGGCTGCTCATCTCTGACGTCGTATGTAGGTAAGTTCAATTCCCTTTGATCTCTTTCAACAACCACGAGATGCAAATACCAAGGGATCACCAAACCAAAGAAACTACCACCAATTATATTACCAAGGGCACCGGGTAAAAGGATTTTCCATGCCACTTTTCCAACAGATATGGGAGGCTTATTGATAAGCCCGATGATAACCATATACATATCGGCCACCGAATGTGTAAAACCCATGGCAACAAAACTAAACACAGGGAGTAACATCATAAGGAACTTAACGTGTAAAGGCTTGGCCATTAGCTGTAAATAGATTGCAAGGCATACAAAAAAGTTACCAGCCATTCCCTTGATTAAGGTCTCAACAAACGAGAATTCAGCCTTTTGCATCAATATTTCGATTGATCCTTTCAGCATAGCTTCCGTTGATGTTAACAGTGAGTAATGACAAATTATGTAACAGACAAAAATGTTACCCACCAAATTAAACCACCAACTGACAAACCAGCTGACGAGAAGATCAACTATTGAGACAGCCCGTCTAGCAGCACCTACGCTGAAGAAAAGGATATTTGAGTTGAACAAATCAACCCCCATTATGACGACATAGAATAACCCGATTGGATAGACCAACCCCTGTAAAAGCTGGACTACACCCGGGTCGGTTTGATAGATTTTTGTCAAGTGTGATTGAAGCATGACATGAAGCATCCCACCGGTGGTAAATAGCATACCTCCCATTAGTGAATTAATGATAAGGGTATCGATTCGTAGACGGGCTTTCTTCATTGCTGTGGCAACCACGGCTAGAGCCGCCTCATGAGTGGTAAGATATAACGACTCATCGACTGCCATTTCCTTTATTCACCTGAATCTATCAAGCTTCGATAATTCAACTCAGGAGTTAATGAAAGTTTTGCGATATACACTTTGTTTGATCTTAGCTTATATGAAAGACGAATTGAAATCTTTATGTATTAGGTCGAAGGATGACATAAACGACAACGTTGAGAGCTATATGAACCTGAGCACTTTAATATAGGACACGGAAAGATTAGGAAACACTGAGCTCAGTCTGGGCTCGTATATATGATCAAGTGAATAAACAAATGTTTTTGTATTTTTTTTTTCTTCTTTTTTTCCCTTCATCATTCGTTCTAGTACTTTTTATCGGATATTTAAGAGAACGCGGCCGCAAAGTATGTCAAATTTAGGTTAACAATTCCCGGCATTAAATCGCGCGCATATAAAGGCCGGTGAAACCAAAACCACTTCGTTTTTTTGCAACGACATGATCATGATACAGTATTTTACGTAAAAAAGCTTTGTTACCATTGATGAACTACTCTCAGTTCGGCGTATGAACTGAGTGTCTGTATAGCTGCAGCTATTACCATTACGAGCGACAAATGTGAACTCAACTTTATACCTTTATAATTGCAGAGTTGACAAATAACGTATGCATTTTCAAAGTGGAGAGAGTTGAACTAAAATGATGCTAATGTACATATTACTCTTTCTCACTCATGAATAGAGGGCTGTTTGAAAAGTTGAATTGTAACGGCTCACCGCCTATTTCACTGGTACTTGAACTGGTTGCGTCAGCCCCCCCTAATGATTCCGGTCTCGTTACAGATAGGTCTGCTTCTTGAGGATCGACTCCATTGATGAAATCAGGGACAAGAATTTCGGGTGAAGGGTCAACCGTAGGAGTTTCCGTGTTTACAGAACCAGACTTATTGTCTCGTTGATTTTTTGCAGATTTCTTGGCTTGTTTCACTAGCTCCTTGAATTCATCTCGATAAGTATCCATCCAGATTTTGACCAGAAAATCTTTATCAGTGACAGGTTTGTTACTAATACTGTTCCTAGTGGAAAACAAAGAGGATGTCAGTGAGGTGGTTGAGGTGAATGCCAGATGTGACAATTCCCACTGATTCAATTTTTGCTTGAGCAATTTTTCAGATACAGGATGGTTACTATCGAGATTGGAATTAAACAAAATATAGTAGTGATTATATCGAAGCTCCAACTGGTATCGTGAGCCTTGAGTTGGGAGTTTTAGTGCAGCTAATTTTTCTTTGAGTTTCGGAGTAGTTAATGAATTGAAGTCTAACTTTGGTAGCCTCTTTACTTCTTGCTGATTATGATTATCGATTTGATTAAAGTAAAAGTCTTCATGATTGATGCGGGGTGGTGTATTGGGACGCCTTGACTTTGCTGGTTGGAAAAAGGACGATATCCCCATTTTAGGAGAATTTTTTTTCTTTTGAGTTTGATAATGACTTGATGTAGCAGGTGATTGTGATTTTCGAATCGTTCTTTTCCCATTTAAGCAATCATCTATGTGTTCTGCCTGTAGTATTTCAGCTGTCATAGTATGTGAACATATGGGGCAGGTAACCATATCTTGACGCGTCGGTATAGTGTATTGTGTATTTTGATTATCTGCTAAGGGGTTTAGTGGTTCAATGTGATCTTCATGCTTAGTTTCTTCTTCTTTAGGGGTTGTCATTGTGTATTCATTCTTGGGTTTCTTTGTCCTTGGTACCAGTAATATGGCTGAGCTATTAGGTGCGCCATCACTATCCAGTATTATTTCAATTACGTCTTCAATTTTAGTCTCCGATGTTCTCTTGAGTTGATTACTTTTATTTTGATTCTCAGCAGACTCGTCGTAATCTTGAAGCGATTGTAGTAGATAGGGTCTGAGTGAAGTATAACATGACACAATTTCTTCAAGCAATATTATTCTTTTCAAGTTACTCTCAAATTGCTCAGTTTTACACAATGGACAATGATTATTCACCACTAGATATTCTCGTATACAATGAGAGCAGAAAGTGTGATTACAACTAGTAGAAACCGGAGCCCTTAGAAATTCTTTGCAAATAAAACAACGTTGTAAACTATCAAGCTGTGATAGATCAGGTAGTTTAGTGGATTTCCAATCAGACGGGTCACTAACATTGGCAAGATTTCGCGAAAACTGATTCATCCTTGTCTTTCTTTTTTATCTTATTAAATATTTTTATGCTGATTGGATTTCAAAGGAATATATGTTTTGTGTTCTGGTAGCAAGAAAGGGTGGTAAAGCAAAATACCGTAGCGCGTTCTTTTGATCTTGGTAATCATTTCTCTTTTGATTTGCCCCAATCTTTTTTTTTCTTTTTTTTTTCTTCGTCTTCCATGCGTTTGCAATTTTTTTTTTTTGCTTGCGTTTTAGGCGCGTCATTTTAGTCGCAGCTGCAAACTACTTTTGAAGGCTGTGATTGCATTATATGTTTACCTTTATATACAAAGAGAAAGAGAGCACTGAAAAAGAGTGAATGAACAAAGTTACGAGGTATATATTAAAAGTAGTGATCACAATTCATCGTGTGCTGGTTGAGTCGCACCTTGAGTGGCGGCTGGATTAACTTTGGTTCTCCTGATTGTCCTGGTTCTAGTTTTCGTTCTCTTCTTTTTACTACTTGTTGACACTGGGATACTTTCAGAAGTTTCGAGGACACTTTCCGAAGTGTCATCAGTACTAAAGTTGGGAACTTCAGTTACTGTGACTTTTGTGAGTTCATCAATGTCCCTCGTCGATAACTTGGGAAATTGAATTAATTGAGTAGTGGGAGCAACATCAGTATCAGATGCTGTGGATGCAGATTCGGGTTGAATGGAGTGATCATCACTTTCTACGGATACGGCACTGAGAGAAGCCGACTCAGAACCAAGATTAGTAGTATCTACAACGGTTGAGATTACTTCAGAAACTGGCTCACTCTCCTCAATAGTAGATTCTTGAATCGAAGGAGGTTCTTCCACAGAAGGTTCCACATCCGAAGTAGAGACTTCGTTGTCCGTTTCAGTTTCAACTGAGAGTTGGGATTCAACAATATTCTCAGGTTCACTCACAGTTGATGCAATAGTTTCGGGTTCTGGAGTGCTAATAATATCCTTGGGAGTGCTTGAGGAGGTAGCCGGTACATCGATCAGCTCGCGAGTCGCAATCTGTTCAACTTCAGGAGATGATTCTTGAGAAAGTTTGGAAGTCGAAGAACTTTCTTCTTGGGCAGTATCTTGGGATTTCAAAGTTTCAACTATAGCAGATGCATGATCAATTACAACTTGCTTTATATCTTCGTCATGGGGTTCGGAAGTAGAATCATTAAGTTCTTCAGAAGTCGTTTCCTGATTTGCAACTCTTTTCTCCTCAACTGGCTTATCCTCAACCGATACCCTATCTTCTATGTTTGCTTGATCAGTGGGCAATTCTTCTTCAAAACTCTCCCCAACAGTTGTTGATTCAATTTGCTGATTGGCTTGATCCTTAACTATTTCCGGTTGCTCTTTTTCTTCGACGTCTATACTGTCATTCGCTTCTTGAGATTTCTCTGGTTGTGGAACTTGCACTGGGACATTTTCTTCAACTTCTTCCTCAACTACTTCATCTATCACTTCCTCCTCTTCCTGTGCTTCTGGCGCTGGTGTTTCATTAGCTTGCTCGTCATCGGCTTCATCAACTTCTTCGTCAACTTCTTCTACTACCTCCTCAACTTCTTCTTCAGATTCGTCCGGGTTCTCATTGACCTCCTCAGCACTGGTGGCAATTGTTTGAAACTGTTCATCAACAGATGACTCTGCTTCTTCGTGAGAGACAGTCTCAACAGGAGCGATGCTGGAAGTCAGACTGATGGTGGACTCCTCAATAATCGAAGCAGTGGACTGAGATTCAATGATCAGTGATGTGATAGGGTGATTGGTAAAGTCAATTTGTGAATCGCTCAACGTGGTTTCATTAGCACCATATGCCACACCAAGAGGATCATTTAATCCTTCAGCTGAGAAATCGTCTGGAATTAAAATGGTACTTGATAGAACACTCGACGCGCTTATATCTGAAAAAGTTTGTGATTCTGAGATTGAAGTAGGTTCTGGAATGCCAGAAGTAGTTTCATTTTCTGTTTCCGTTTCAAGTTCAGGTTGTGAGATTGTGGTCAGTTCGATGATGGCATCACTAATAACAGGAGTTGAACCTGAAAAGTTAATATCACCGGATTCGCCTGATGTATCGGTATCAATATCTTTCGTAACTTGGTCGATCCTGATTTCATCATCGGTTGTAGAAGAAACAACAATTGATTCACTAGAAACAGGTGAGATATCGGAGGTAATTTGAGTTTTAGTTGACTCAGTGATAGTGGTGGATTTTACATCTTGTGGAGTAATTGCAGTAGTATATGACTCAGACACAACTGGTTCCCATTCATCAACCTTGAAATATTTTTTGGTATCATCGTCTCCATCGACATTTTCCCCCAACCATTTTTCTTTGGCTATACCATATAAGTTGATGGCCTCGTGCCTCACAACATCGTAACCAATTTCACCATAGTATTGTGACAATTCTAACCATTCTTCTAATTGACCCAGCTGGTGAGATTTTTGGATAAAAATACTCAAAAGTACCACCAAAATGGTATAGAATAAATATTGAACCAAGGTACCTATTGATGACTTACCCTTGGAGAAATTAGGAGGGATTTTCAATACGAGTAAGGAATTTGATGCACTACCAGTGGCAAGTTTGGTACCATTGGGGGAAAATGATAAACAAGTAACGGCAAATTTATGTAATTGAGTAAAAGTTTGTAAAGTTTTAAAATCAGATAATCTTGCGAGGGTTACTGAAAAATCATTACCAGCCAAGGCAATTAGATCTTGAGGAATATTAATATCAACAGCAACTATTCCTTTTATTTTTTTTGAAATTTGACGCTGTTTGACAATGCGTTGTTGAGTTAATGAATACTGGAATATTGATACTCCCGGCTTATTACGATTACGGGATGCACCGGTGATGATCACGTTCGTATCATCAATGAAACGTATCTTGGAAAGAATGAAGTTTTTCAAGATATTGGAAACTTGTTGATTGGAATTGGTTGAAGCAATATGATTTTTGGTAACGGTAGATGCTGTTTCAATTGATGACAGGGTTATATAACATAAAGTTTTCCCATCATCATTGGGGCTTAAATGGAAATCTTTAATTTCAACTTCATTTACAGGAGTAAATTTATGACTTAAATCCAAGGAGTCAGGTTTGAAAATGAAGATGGAAGAAGGAACTTCAGAAGTCATCATACAACCAACTGAGCTATTAGGAGATAATGCAATGATCTTGGGATATTCAATTGATTTATCATCAACCACGCCATCATCACTAGCGGCGCCACTGCCAAGTTCTTCAAATTGGGCGGCATCAACAAACCGTAAGTGTTCATCACTGGTGTAGCGATATTTTCTCAAGTTGTTATTTATACTCATGGATTTAATCAATCTACTTGATTGATTACAACCAAAGAATACCGAGTAATCATGGTCATGATCATTTTTAATATCAATATCATTTTCACTAGGAATCTTGGCCACATCAACGCACATGGGACAATCTTCACCAGAAGGTAGTTCGAATTCTCTAAAACGTTGTAAATGACGTGATTTATCCTTACTTTTGAAGCTGCATTTAGTTACCGTGACTTTATTGGGTATACCATTGTTACCTTCACCACCACCCCCCACGGTAAGGATTGCCTTGTTATTGAAGAATTTTGCACCATAGATTGGATAACCTAGATCAATGACAGCAGACTGTTTTACAGACATTGCAATTGAGAAGCAGAATTGGTTGATGCTGATGAATGAGGCTGCTTTTGTACGATCAATAAATGTGAAGAAACCGAAACAAAAACAAAAAATTTGAAAAGAGAGATCAAAAGCGCTAAAAAGTTTCGAACACATTTTTTCTTTTTTTTTCAGGTTTATCTGGAGTTATCATGCAGGTTGAATATATATCAAAAATTCTGGATGTACGGGTGTAGCCACAGGCACGACCCATTTTTACACCAATCTATCAAAGAGATATAACTACGATAAATAGTGAGAGAAATACACACACACATCGAATTACTATACTTAGATTATGATATAGATTGAACACCATATAGTCTCCATTCCGGAATGGAACTGAACACCATGACCACGACCCACAATGAAACAAGCATAAAATCCCTACTCTCAATCCTGTCCCACGTAAGTCATGGTTACGTAGGAAACCGTGCCATGGTATTCCCTTTACAATTTAGCGGATGGGATGTAGATACCATCAACACTACCGATTACCTGAATCATCCTGGTTATAAAAAATTTAAAGGATCAGCCACAGACCCTCAATTGATACAGCAACTTTTCCAGGGCCTCAAGGATATTGTTGATTTTAAGCAAGAATACCAAATCATCTTAACGGGATATTCTCCAAATGATACCATACTTCAAACAGTTTATGATGCATTGATACCGATCTTCTCCTCAGTCACGCCTGATGATCACTATCCGATCTGGGTGGTTGACCCCGTATTGGGAGATAATGGTAAACTATACGTACCTCCCGCCGTTATACCCATTTATGAAAAAATCTTATCTAGTGGATATGTCACCTTAACCACACCTAATCAATTTGAATTTGAAACATTAACCGGAATTTCAATTATTGACTGGTCATCTTTGAGAGCGGCATTTGCAAAATTTCATTCTATTTTCCCTCGGATACCCTATGTGGTATTATCATCGGTAATTATTGACAATCAACTATACAGTGTTGGATATCTGAATCAACAAATTTTCCATATAATGATGGATCAAATCGATTGTAGTTTCAATGGTTGTGGTGATGTATTTACGGCTATACTCACGAATGAATTTCATCGCCAACATTCTCATTTAACCCCACAAGTCTTGTCACTGGTACTTGTTAAATTGCATAAGATCTTGCAACATAGCCTTGCAATAGAACAAGGAAAAGTGGGTAAGGATGTATCGGTAACATTGGTTAAGGATATTAGAATAGTATCACTGAGACATGTTTTACTGGATGATGATTCTAATAATTATTTACTTGAAAGAGTGAAATATCTTTGAGTTTGAAAATTTAACTTTATAGAACTACAATAGACGATACATATGTTTTGGTTGCGTTGTCTTGAAACTAACCCCGATTAAATGGGTATAAAGTATGGGGTTGCACACTGATGTTTGGTTATGTAGACTTTTTTTCTCTGTTCTTTTTTTTTTTTTTTTTTTTTTTGTAGGCACTAAAAACCGCCACAAAATTCACAAACAAAATTGATAGAGAAGAAAAAGAAAAAGATATCACGTTTATTGAATCTCTTATCTAACATCAAACCCCACTCTTAATAAAAATATACATAAACCCTTCAATACCCATACATATTACTCTGTGCAAATTTATTTCAATCTTCAAGTGTATCAACCTCCAAACCAAATAAGCATCCTGCCAATACCATGTCTTTCAGAAAGAAACCCGTTGATCATCATCAATGGCTCGAATCGGAACAAACTCATTTGATTGCAAAACATCAACGAAGCCGACTGTGGAAACTACTAGTACTTCTACTTGCGATTGCAGTGATACTCAGTATAACATTGAGTGTTACACACGTCATGCCCTTTGTCCCAGTGATACTGATTCTGACTCTTGTGGGGTCATGGCGGGGAATTCCTGATAATATACTACAATCACATCAACAATCACATCCTCTCAAATCATCACAATCTGGATTTCAAATCAAACATATCTTTCATCATGGTGCTGGTGATGACAATTATCGCATACATCGTCGATTAGACATTACTTCTCAATACCTAAGTCAAAATCATCTCGATTCTTCCTACTTAGAAAATCAACAGTACGATCAAAATAATATTGATGACCAAGATTTACAACAAATTTATGCTGCTTATGATTGGCCCAAAGTACATCATGGTAAAAATCCTTGGAATATTCGATTACCCATCAAACAAACGCGACAACGAGGTCAAGTTACTCGATTAAAGGAACGTCATACTACAAATTTTATTGATCTGTACTTACAATATGCAATGGAAGTTAAGGGAGATCCTGCCAAACTTAATAAAATCGGACTTGAATGGGAGGTTGATGAAGATTTAAAATTACCTAATGTGGAAGATCGTGATTCAATTGTGAGTCTTGCCACCATATCACTGAATGCATACGTTCGATATCCTACAAATGATGATGAGAAGAAAAAACTGGATTGGGTTGATGTTGATGATCCATGGATACCTGATGAACAACATGAAGATATAAATTTTGGTTGGGAAGGTATCGGACTCCGTGGTCATGTTTTCGTTAGTGAAGAAGATAATCTTGTTGTTATTGGAATTAAGGGTACTCTGGGGGCTGGACTTCCAGGTGGTGGTAGTGATGAAACGAGTGTTGGTGATAAAACAAATGATAATTTATTATTTCTGTGTTGTTGTGCTCGAGTCAGTTACTATTGGACTACGGTTTGTGATTGTTATGAAAAGACTTATACTTGTAATCAAGATTGTTTGGAACGAGAATTGATGCGTAAAGATCGTTATTATCAAGCTACTCTTGATATTTATCGTAATGTTACTGCCATTTATCCTCCCGATAAATATCAAATTTGGGTTACGGGTCATTCATTAGGTGGAGCATTAGCATCACTTTTAGGTCGTACCTATGGATTACCAGCAGTAGCATTTGAATCACCGGGTGAATTACTTGCTACCAAGAGACTTCATTTACCTCAACCACCAGGAATACCTCATCATGCAGAAAATATTTGGCATGTTGGTAATACTGCAGATCCTATTTATATGGGGGTTTGTAATGGTGCCCTGTCATCATGTAATGTTGCGGGTTATGCCATGGAAACAGCATGCCATACTGGTAAAGTATGCGTTTATGACGTTGTTACTGATAAAGGATGGCGAGTTAATTTATTAAATCATCGAATTCATACTGTGATTGATGATATAATACTTACTTATAATGAAACGGCGGCTTGTGTACAACAACCACCATGTCGTGATTGTTTCAATTGGAGATATACGAGTCATGATGATAATGAACCCGAACCTCCTCAACTACCCAATCCTTTAAAACCACGCCCTAAACCAACCACCAATCAACTATCAAAACTGACTAATTTCAAATCCAAGTCATCATCCGCAGATTCTACCACCACTCATACTAAGTCATCTACCACCACCACGAGTGCCAGTGCCAGTCCGAGTGATGTACCCAAGAAATGCAAGGAAAGAACATGGTATGGGTGGTGTAGTAAATGGGGTTATGATGATGAATAATCAATTAATCTGCTTTTTGTATTTTTTCTATGCTGTATGTTTTAATGGATATTTATAAGTGTAAGAAGTTCTGATTGAAATGCTGCAAAAACTCAGAAATAAAAATTAGAATGAGAATAAAAGGTGATCTATCACTTATGCCTTTACTATGAAACAATTATAGCAATTACATTATTGTTATAATATTTCATAAGGTCGTATTTCACTAGCTAGCCGACAATGACACAGAGTAATATGTATATAATTTGATGATCACATACAAACGAAAAGTTACCGAGATAATTGCAAAAAAAAGAAAAAAAAAAAAAAAAAAAAAAGAGAAGCTAAAAAAAAAAAGACCCAGTCAAGAGGGTATAATGTCATTTGTTTACCTTCTGCGCTGATTAGGCCAGTCTCTGGGGCTAAAACTGAGACACATGCCTAATTTGGAAATTGATGACGAAAAAGGGTATAGTAGACGCAGTACTGCACACAGCCTTCGTTTTTTTACCTTTTTCTTTTTTTTTATTTTTTTTATTTGGAAGGCCAAAAAAAAAAACAACCAGAGAATATTTATTAAATGACCCAATACAGTAGGTGGTAACTAGCTTTGGTGGAACCATGATTGAAATTTGTAGTCAATATAGATATACATACAAGGTGAAAATGGGTCATTGATCATTACATTTTGATATTAGGTGTGAAATACATGTCTTGTTTCTACTTCCCGTTTCATAACATTTAAGCTTTTTGTTAGTCAACGGTTATCATACAATAATAACTTGTTTCTTTTTTTCCTGTTCTCTTCTTTTCTTTTTCTTTTCTCGGTGTCTTTTGCTTACAAGAAATTGTAGTCTTAAAGGGTTCCTCGAGGACAAGTGGGGGGCAGCGATGTACATGGATTCCTGTTGTAGTATATCAATTCCGATGATTAACCTAGATTATCATTTGCTCTGCACTATAAAATTTCAGTCATTTGTTTTGTCCTCAATTCACTTTCTTTTTTTTTTTTCTGTTTTTTTTTTTTTTTTTGGTACGTAATTTCAGTGTGGTAAATTTCATTTATTCATTCATTCATTTTTTTTTTTTTTTTATTTTTGTTTTTATTCTCTTTCTTTGGGGGTTTGTTAATATCTGCTCATCATTCATTGTTTTCATGTGTTCACTGACTGGAAAGGTGTCACTGTTTCGGGTATTCTCTTTATCATTAGCATATTAGTATGGTTGTGTGTCAATTATAATTCTATTTTTGCTATTCTAATGAGTGGTTTCTGCACTTAACCTAATTAGTCTGTACAGTTTTTTTTTTTCTTTCTTTTCTTTTTTCAGTTTTCTTTGTTTTCTTTTTTATTTTATTTTATTATTATTATTTTTTTTTTTTTTCAGTTCTTCTTTTTTTTTTTTTTTTTTTTTTTTTTCTGTTTTGTTAGTGCTGTTGTTTATTTTTGTTTTGTTTTCTTGTTTTTTCCCCCTTCTCAAAAGAAAAAAAAAAAAAAAAAAGCACTAGTGTTTCCCATTTCAACTTATAAAACAATTGAATTTCCAAAGAAATTGGTTTTTTTTGTTCTTTTTTTTGTTCTTTTTCTCATTTCTTTTATAGATTTTTGCTAAACCTTCGTTTACCTTCGCTTATTTATATTGAGAACCCTGTTTCGTTATTCAATTCAATCTTTTGTTTTTTTATCGATAGGTTGATCAACCTTTTTCCATTTGTCGTTTGCCCGTGATTTGCTCGTCAAAAACTTTTAATTCAACCCCAATACCCCTTTGTATACAATGAGACTCTTTAATACTGTTCTCAATCTTTTCTTCCTTGCTGGGGCCACATTACTCCTTATTTTCACCGTTTTATCAGGTTCATCCAAACATTTCCCCTTGAATCGATTTTATTGGATTCGTGCCGATACTTCAGATATTAGAAATGCTCCCAATGAAGCAACCTGGACATTTTGGGGGGTTTGTGAATATCATGATTTTTCAAGTTGTTCATTAGGTCCTGCTTATCCAATTTCTCCCGTTGATAATTTCAATACTGAAAAGGGTGTACCTCAAGATTTTATTGATCGTAGAGATACCTATTATTATTTGACTCGTTTTTCATTTGCTTTTACCATTGTTGCCTTGTGTTTCACCGGGGTGGCGTTAATTATTGATATATTGGGACTCTGTTTCTCAATTATTGATCGTGTTGTAATTGCATTTATTTCATTTGCCCTCTTCTTTTTGGCTGGTACTGCTGCTTTACAAACTGCTGGGGTTGTTTTGGCAAGAAATGCATTCCAAGATGATAATCGTAGTGTTCATGTTGGTCTTAAATTAATGGCCATTATTTGGGCTGCCGTGGTTTGTCTCTTGATTGTTTGGGTTAATACTTGTTTTGCTAATATTTCCACTTCTTATAAAAAACACATGGCTAGAGTCAATGCTGCTAAACAACAAGATGCCGGTTATGAAGATGGTCATGATGTCAATGACGGTACTACTGGTGTTGGTGGTGCACCTGTTGGTGATGAATCTTCATTCACCAGAGCTTCACCCAATGAAAAGGATGTTGGGGATGAAGATCATAATGCCAGTGGTGGTATAAGGTTTTTCAAAATTAAGAGAAATCACAAGGTTTCTGATGAAGAATCTGTCTAATTTTCTCTTCCTTCCTTCCTATTTTTCTTCTTCGTTTGAACTGTTTCCATTTTCTGTTATCACAATTGTGCCTTTGTAGAATTGTTGATTTTAATGAGAAGTTAATTCTCTAGTTTTTTTTTAATCTACCTTATTCATTGTATTATAATCCTAATTCTTTTTTTTTTTTTTTATTTTATTTTATTTTTTGTTCTTGCTTCCCTTTTATGTCCCGCTTTTTGTTTGATATCTTTTATAATCATTTACCCATTTCATATATTATTTCATATTTTTGAAATAAATTCATCCTAATAATTTGTTGGTGTAGTTGTTTTTTTTTTCTTTTTTTTTTCTTTCTTCGGTTTATTTATGGAATATCCGATCCTGCACAATGCTTCTCCCATCAGTTGGTAGAGCCCTGATAACTCAAAAGTGCTCATAGTCAGATATCAAATGTACGAGTGAAATCTACCATAACCTTGGACCAATTATATACATAACTAACTGAGTGACCAATGGGAAATAGGATAAAGTGGAATGAATGAACCCGGCAATGTCATCAGGAATGTTGCTGGTTTTCAGCGAAGACATTTTGCAACCAGTCATAAAGAAAACCAGACCCATCATCTAATTTGTAATTAGAAGACTGAAGGGCCAGAAAAGAACAAAAAAGAATCAAAGAAGAAAATACCAAAGACTACAAACGAAGTAGAAGTTATATGGTTTTCTAAGTCACCTAATGCATATACTTTTATAAGAGCAAATACTTATGCAAACGCATCTCTTTATTTAAAAGCACCCGGGATTACCAAATTACTCTCTGTTGTTTTGAATCTTTTCATGATTCTCTTTGTGTACACAGTTTTGCCGTAATCTCAGCTGGTCTTTTTTTTTTTTTTTTTTTTTTTTGTGGGGAAAAACGCCACGAGTGGAGGGGAAGAAAAAGAGTAAGAGTAAGAGGAGGTACGGGTGTGTGTTCCCCACTTTTCATGATTAATATTACATTTATTTATATATTACCGTTGTGCTTAAACAATTGTGATTCAATAAAGGCTTTTAAGAAATGTTAACTTTTATTGAAAGGGCCTTGTACCCCCTATAATATTTCATCATTTCAGTATAGCTTGTACATAATGAGGCGTTGACTCGTTTGCTTGGCTTTAGCTTCTTTCTTTTTTCCTCCTTTTTCTTTTTCTTTTTTTTTTTTTTTTTTTTTTTTTTGGTATTGGGTTCATGTTAAAATTTCCCTAATGGTTAGTTTTATGCGTGGGAAAAAACCTGGAACATCACCTGGTGATGATGGTTCGCTATCGGTTACGAAAATCCCGGCTAATATAAATGACAACGGGCAAATTCAATAAATGCGGAATCAAAGATGAAAAGGAAAACTCAAGAGTACGGCAATATCAAATATTTTTCGTAATATTGCAAGCCTTACGTTTATCTAAAGATCAATGATTAGATGAGATTGACAACAATAAGTAAAAGATATCAATTGAATAAGGAAATCCAGGGGTTCCCTAATTAAGGTTTTTTTGTTGTTCGTTTCTTCTCTTTTGTTTTGCTCTTCTTTGTCTTTTCTTTTTTTCTCTTTTGCTCTCTTTCATTTTTTTTTTTTTTGCAAGCATCTTTGCTAGCAATAAATTAAAGGTTTCAGCTGTTGAAAGTATTACCTACACGTTGTGCTGAAGAGAAGAAGAGAGATTTCAATATTGTTGTATAAATGCTTATCCCCCTTTTCTTCTTATTTTTTTCTTTCTTTTTTTTTATCCTTTTTTTTTTTTTTGTTGTTGTTGTTGTTGCATTTTCTTTTTTTGGTTTTTGGCGGGGGTTTGCTGTCGGGGAAATTTGAAATTTTGATACAATTGGGAATTAAAAATAAATTAAATTAGATTGACCGAAAGAATGATTAGTACCACCCAATCACCAACAATTTATCTTTAAAGGAATGTTTATGAATCGCTCGTAGGCCTTTTGCCTCTTCTTATTTTGGAGAATGAAGGCTTAATTGATCAAAAGTTGTAGAATTGGTTATTTTTTTTTTTTGATTCTTAAAATTGTTTTTTTTTTTTTTTATTTTTTTGTATGAAGGAACTAATTCGTAATCTTTTTGAACTGTAGTTTTGCTAATCTTTTAATTTAATGCCTTTTCTTTTCTTTCATCATTATAAAAATTCAAATAAATCATTCATACTTACCAAGTTTCTTCTACTGTTGCTTGCATACATTAAAATTTGTCATTATCAAATTACTATTGACTTGTACAACCAATCCAGTACGACCAAACTCACAATTCAACAGCAATAAATTATTCTAAACACTATTTATTCTTCTCCGCTTTCCGAGTATTTGCCGTCTAATTATTCATCACTACATTTCTTATCCTACCACATATCAATACTTCCGCCCATAACACTAGAATCGAACAAAAAGAACAAACAAAAAAAGAAAAAAAGAAGGATCTCAACAATAAAAAAGAAGGATTCATAAAAAAGTCACAAACAAAGAGAGCATAACAATAAATCTTTGCAAATCCATCTACAACAACTTACTAAAAGAAAGGACCAAATAACACCCATCAGTCTTTTTTAAACTCAAAATACCTTCGTTTCCTTTTTCCAAACGGCTCAATCGGTTCTTGTTGTATATTTTTGTGATTGAAATTGTTTGTCGTTTTTTTTTCCTTCACTTCATATTACTCAACTTTTTTTTAATTTTTAATTTTTGACTTTTTCTTTCTTTTTTTTTTTTTGGTCTGTTTCACCGCGACGGCACTTCACCTGTTGTCAACCGACTTTACAAATAATTGACCAGATTTTTCTATTTCATCAGCTATTTCTTTTTTTTTTCTTATTGCCCCTTTTCGAAGTTATATTAGTATAATCATCAAATCATGCCGTTAGCTCATAGTAAGCCAAAGGTTGAACGATCTGACTCTCAAACCCATGGGGGTCATCATCATGGTCATCACTTGAAAAACTTGTTTAGAAAAGATAAGGATGCCAGTCCTTCATCTTCATCATCTTCAATATTCCATCATCGCACTTCTTCGGATGTCACGGTTAATAACGCATCATTAACTAATGACAAGCAACAACATTCAAAACTGAAGGCTAATGAAAATACACCCCTTGATAATGAATCGGTACCCATGTCAACCACAGGATCCTCCAACTCAATCAATAATGCCAGTATACAAAATAATAATACCAATAATAATAATGATAATGAAAGCATACATTCCACCTCGAGTAAAGTATCTCGTACCCCGTCAATTCTTTCGATAAGAAGACATAATTCAAATATATTTCCTCGCAGTCATAAGGATAAAGACGATAATGATCATCATCATCATCATCATCATCATATCCCCGGTATACATCATCATAAAGATACTCTACTGCAGCAACAAAAGGAGGAACGTAAAAAACTTTCACGAGCAGAAACCATGGCTCATTTACAAAATATCAATAATAAAAATGCTGCTGCAAGAGCTAATGCAGGACCTGGTGGTCAAAGAATCCCCGCATCATCAACAAATATCAATAATCCTAATTTTACCAATCATCCTCATAATGAAAAAATCAAGTATAATCCATTTGGTATTAATAAAAGTCCATCCAGTGATGTTCCTAAAAATCCATCATTTTATCTTAATGGTGGACCAGAAGGTATGAGAGTAGTTGCTAATCCCGTGGCTGATCCTAATGATTATTTACCCGATAATTTACAACAACTGCATATTAATCTTTTGGAAGATTTTGAAATTGATATGAGTACTAAGAAATTAGGAGATGGTGGATCATCTGATGTTCGAATTATAAATGCCATTAGTCGTAAAAAACAATGTTATGCTTTAAAAAAATTTACTTTACTTCATAAAGAAACTGATGAAGAATTTTATCAACGTGCAGCTAAAGAATTTGTTATTTCTAAAATTGGTGGTGTTAGTAGACACGTGGTTGATACTTTAACCATGGTTAGAATTCAACTGCAAGCTAATTTAACTCGTGGTTGGGGGATTGTTTTGGAATTTTGTGAAGGTGGTGATTTATTTAATACTATTGTTAGACCTGGTTGGAAAAGAACTCCTTTAAATGAACGATTTTGTATTTTTAAACAAATTGCTTATGGTTTAAAATTTTTACATGAACATGATATTGTTCATAAAGATTTAAAACCAGAAAATGTTTTAATTGATGGTAATGGATGTGCTAAATTATGTGATTTTGGTGTTAGTGAATATGGTCATGAAGAATTTGGTAATTTTGATAGTAATATTAAAAAATCAACCGCTTATGTTGGTTCACCTCCTTATTCACCACCAGAAGTTATGAAATTAAAAGAAGTTAGTAGTACTGAAGTTAAAAATTGGGCTTATGATCCATTTAAAATGGATAATTGGGGTTTAGGAATGTTATTATTTGTTATTGTTTATTGTGGTGTTCCTTTCCAACAAGCAACCAATAGTGATCATGGATATCGTGATTATAAATTTAATCGTGATCGTTTTACTTCTGATCATTCACAATTCAAAAATAATTTAGATTATTCTCGTGGTCCTGGCAGTGAATTTAAATGGGCAGCTCAATTTCAATCTAATGGAGCTGCTAGAGTTGCTTGGAAATTATGTGATCCTCTGGTTAATTCAAGATATGATTTGGAATTATTATTTAATGATCCATGGTTTGCTACTTTGGAAATGTGTTTGTATGAACATCCTGAACAAGATGTTAATCCATTTGTGAGTCCATCTAATTTTAATTCAAATGTATCAAGTCGTCCTAATACAAGACCTCCATCAAGAAAAAATACTTATAGTGGTAATACCAGTACTGGTAATAATACCGATGATGAAGGATTACATACTCCAATTAGAAGTATGTTGGATTTAACATTTGGTAATAATGAGAAAGAAAAGGATAAGGATAATGAATCAATTCATTCAAATTCATCATTATCATCAACACCATTGAAATTACGTAATGATCATACCAATGCTCAATTATCATCAACACAAATATTCACTCAAAAACAACAACAGAAACAACAGCAACAACAACAGCAACAGCAACAGCATGATGATCACGTATGTGATGCTTGCTCGTGTAATAATGATGGTACCGTCATGGAAGAAAACACCAGTACCACGCATAGTGGTGAATCATCACCACCTAGTAAAGTTAAATCAATGTTGGATTTTACCAAGGAACAACAATCAGAGGCAGTACAAGATCAACAACCACAACAAGCAGTATCACCCAATTTACCTGCAGTTCAAGAAGATACTGAACCTCATTTACATGAACTGACATCTCAATTAGAAATTACTGCCAAAAAGACCATGACACCACCAAATGGAATTAATAATGATACTACAAATGATAAACCTGCTAAAATAATTGCATCATCTGCTACATCAATCCATTCATCACATAGTAGTAATAGTAGTATTCAAAATTCAACTACCAATCAGGAAGAAATTAAAAAACCTGGTTGTAAATGTGATTGTCATCAACAACATGAACGCAAAAAACTGTTACCATTATTACAAAAACAAGTACTTCGACCAAATTCTCAAGCTTCATTTGATAATAATGGAGTTTGTGATTTAGGTTATAAAATTAGAAAGCATCATCATTGTGAAGTTAGTAATGTTGCTGTTTCGGGTGCTTTAAATAAATTTACTCGATAATTCAACAATACTTTGGCTTTGTTCTTTCTTTCTTTTTTTTTTTTATTTATTTTTTTTTTTTTTTGTTTTATTTTTCTTTCTCTTTACCTCTAAGTTGTCTTTATGGTATATTAATTAAGCAGTAATTTGAATACATTGTAGATTATTTAGTGAATATACCCATCCATTTTACTTGGAGCCACTGCCCAAGATTGAAATTTTATATTGATGGGTGATTTCATAGCTTTGGGTTAATTTACTTCTGGTATTTTCACAGCCAACTTGAATTTTTGGTAAGCAACCAGCACAATGTACATTACAAATATGAATTTAATTTAAAATTCAATTATAAACAAAAATAAAATTTGATGTTTCGCTTTATTACAAAAGTTTTAGTATTATATATAACTTGTTTGAGAAGAAAAGAAGAAAAAACTTAAGCTTCCAAAGAAACTCTACCCTTTGGATTGGTAACCTTGATACCCAACTTCTTGGCCTTGGCAACAATACCAACTCTGTTCTTAGCAGAAACATTGTGGTTAATTTCAGCAGCATAAGATTTAGAGTGTAATAACAAGACATCCAAGTCCTTTTCGTTGGCAACGTTGTAAACCTTGTGACCGGAAGGAATCAAGTGTCTAGTTTTCTTGTTAGAACCATAACCAATGTTTGGTTGTTGAATGGTACCTCTGAATCTTCTTCTGACACAAGAGTCAATACCCTTTTGTTTTCTCCAGTTTTCAGAGACTCTCTTATATCTGTCAGAGTGATGTCTCTTGAACTTCTTGGTGTACTTCTTAACAATCTTTTGGGGTGGAACTGTAGCAGCCACTATAATAAAGTATAAATGTTAGTATATGTTAATCAGGTAAAAAGAACTTGAGCATGATATGAAATATGAAACAAATTGATCATCGTGATGATATTACAAAATCATAACTTGAGACAAAAATAAGACTTTGGATTAGGTCAAACTGAGGTACTGATATTGGTGATGAGAAGGGTTGATCAAAAATTTTGAGATGACCGATCAAAAGCCTAATTACAAGATAAACCACAACAAATAGGTATTATGATTCTAAGCTAGTATTTATTGATACATTGATGACTTCTGTATTACCTCTTATTGTTTTGATCAGGAATTATAATTAGTCGATGGATTATCGAAGTTGACTGAACCATCCATTGGTACTTTGAACATGAGTAATATATCCACTATAGCTCGATGACAATCATTGTGATATCACATCTCTTGGTATTCTTATTTTGATTGAGACATGTTTTGTCTGAAAAATTGATGATGCCTCAATGGTTTTTTCGGTATAGGTTCACAGGTTCATGGTCTTATTGAGTGTCTTATTGATCGTTTGATTCATTATCATTATCGTTATCATGGTCACGTATAAGCAGTAAGGTAGGACTGAACATACTTTTGAGGATATTGTTTAAAAAGGTATACTAGAGTAGTAAGATTAAGAAAGATCTCTTTTAATCAACTAGTCTTAAAAATTTTCACCAGTGGTGGTTTTTTTTTTCCCTCTCACGTTTGCCTGAGAGTCTTCCTTTTTTTTTTTTTTTTTTCCTTTTCTCTTTTTTTTTTTTCTTTTTGTGTGTGCGGGTTATTCTTCACTAACAAAACAAAAATAAATGTATGGCACTCACAGTTAAACTCTTTTTTATTTTTGTTTTGTATGGCGAGTGCCAGGATGAGCATTGAGGCCCACCAAAAGAAAGGGTGAGTGGGGAGAACCAAAGAAAAAAAGAGTGCATATATTGCTCACGTGATATAAATACTGCATACAGTATATCGGCACTACTCTTTTGTTACCACAATCTATATTGTATGAGGTGAGTGCGCGTATAGGGTAAAAGCCCTAACGATACACACGTGACTACTTATTCCTATCTCAACTTCATTTTTTCTCTGGCTACATGTTATTTCTGTTGCTGGTGCATGAACTTTTTCTTCTATGCATATTTGGAACATTGCTGTTGTGCCATGTCCTTGCCGTATTGGGAAGAAACATAAACATCCATACACCCATTGCCATGTGTCTCCCACTCATCCTCCATAACCGAAGCTACCTTTAAAGCCATTATACGATGACCCCATTATCAAAAAAAGCCAGGATACTAGTCAAGTCTTACACAGTGATTGCATAAACCAGCTCATATTGCTCCCTGTTGTTCACTACACCACTAATTCTGGTCTGAGTTTTGCCCTTATCATTTTATTTTTAGTTTGTACACATTTTGATTACGAACGGCGGCTACACGGGGAACTGTAAACGTAAAAAATAAATTGCATCACTCATACAAAAATTAAAATACAGAAACCTAACAATCAAATGCACAATTAATTATCAATTATTTTTCTTTTCTGTTATGCTTTTTTTTTTTATTTTTTGTTTTTATGAGCTCACTTAGTAACTCTCAATTTGGTAATTGCACTCTCAGTGTTTATGTTTCTTTTTCTGCTTTTTGTTATGGTGATGTTCCAGCTGCCAAACTACCACAATAATTGATGTATTCAGTATTGTACCCCAGTTTTATCTTGCCATTCTTAATATCATTTTCAGCATCAATGTCAATATCATAATCTTTAATTTTCTACCCAACAATACATTTAATTTATTAGAACCTCGCACAAACAAATTTAATTACTCGTCTCTCGCTAAATATCTTATTATCTTGTCTTATCTATTTTCACTCAAACTTCTCCACCTTTCAGACTAATCACCACCTAAACGGTACCTTCAAACCACAAAACTAACCTACGATAACTCGTATAAAGGGGCAATGAAGTTGATTGATATAGCCTACTTTGGATTGGCATTTATAGTAGCCTGGTGGCTAATTTGGTATCTAATAGCAATAATCACCGGCTTCCACCTCAAGTCAATTTCAATTAATAATGGGATCCTGTTCAATGGATTATCCTTCACTTCAAAGAAAATTGATATAAACCTTAAATCACTTAGATTTAGATTATGGGGTAATACTCGAAAATTGATCTTGGATGATTTGAACATCACATTAGTTGATTATAAACTGAAGGATAAAACAAAATCTAAATCCAAATCCAAATCCAAATCCAAATCGAAATCACATTCACAATCAAATACTCAACCTCACTCAAGCCAAAATAAATTTGATCAAAATATCCCTGATCAATCTCGAGAATCAAAGGATACATTCGACCCATCCTCAGTAACTTTACAAATTTTACCCCAGAACCCATTTGTTAAATCAATAGCTAAATTTTTACTCAGACATATACCCAAAATTGATGTTGAAATTAGAAATACTACATTTACAAATTCCTATAAATTTAAAACTCATATTGATTATACTAAATTCAGTCTTTTATCAAGAAAGAGTAATAGGCACGACAACAACATGAAATTTTATTTAAGTTTTAACACAACAAACATTCAACTACGTAACACGGCAGCTGCATTCGAAAAAGTTCCTCCATCATCATTAACAAATTTCAGATTCCAACTAAACTATTCAATAAATTTATTGAAGGGAGAAGTACAAAATATTCAACTTAAAGTTTTCATGGGTGATGTCAAAGTCCTGATTTTTAATACCGTTAAATATTTCATTAAAAAATTGGGTAATGACCTTAATGGTGTTGCAATGGATGATCAAGATGATGATTTTGAAATCGATTATGAAGATGAATTTGATGGCAGCGATGGTTTGTTGAATCAAGATATTGAATCTGAATCAAATACACCCCAACCTACATCGAAATCCAATTCAAATTCAAATTCAAATTCTGAAGATTCAAAATTTCAAACTCATATTAATAAACTTGTTAGACTTCATAATAAAATATACTCCGCCATTAATGAAGTTTCAGTTCACGTTGAAAATTTCATATTACTCGAAATTCCCTTTGCCACCACTGAGGATAATCAAACATTCACTGAATATTTCAAACAATCTCACCCCAAAACTTCAGTTTCTTTAAATATAAAATCCATGTCAATCAATTTTCAAAAATTATATGAAGGTGCAGCAGGATTTGAAGTCTTATTTGATCCCAAGATTGATAAACCTTTCCATCTTACCAGTTCAATTCAATTATTAAAACTCGATTATTCAAAATTGGTTTATGATCAAAAAAAACGTAAACATTTTACTGAATCAGATGAAGTTTTAAGTATTCCCAATTATAGTTTTAATTTTAAAACAAATATTATGGATAATTTGGCAAATGGTTATGGATTTAAAAATTGTGTCATGCAATTATTTTCATCTGCTAGTAGTCCAATATTAGATGTTGATACCGTTCAACTTTCATCCCTTCTTTATAATTTGGTTCTTTTAAAAAAATTCATTAAGTTAACCGAATTAAAAAGAAGAAATCGTAAATTGGCAAGAAAATTATCTAAAATTGATTTATATGGTACTGATGATGGTTATTCAAATCAACAAGCATATAATTATCTGAATACTGGTACACCTAATTTGAAAAGTGAAAGTTCTGTTAGGGAGAATGAAGCAGGTGAAATTCGTAAAGAACAAAGATATCATGATCGCGCTTCTAAATTTAAACCATCTAAAATAAATGAAGACAATAGTGATACATCAACTTCAAAAGAATTAGATGATGATTTAGAAGAAACTAAAGTTGAATTGGATTATGATCATACACCTCCTCATAAACAAATGCCAAATCAAGCACCTTCTTCTGAAACTTCTCATATCAAATCTCGTATCATTAAATTACTCAATGATTATTATCCACGTCTTGATGTGAAATTAATTATTGAGCAACCACGACTCATTATTAGAAATAAGGATAAATTAACCCAACGTATTCAAATCCTTAATTTCTCATACTCATTACTCAATGTTCATACCGTTACCACAGAAGATCGTGATTATGATGCCAAATGTCATATTTTACATCCATGTACCACCTATCATGAAAAATCAGACGTTGAATCATCTAATTATTCAAATGAAATTATTCGAAAAGAAATTTTAAGTTTAAGATCAGCTCATTTTCAATTTGATATTTTGAAAAATTTAAGAGTTAAATCATTTATTGATATTGATGAAGCTTTGGTTGATTTATCTCATTTAGATGTATTGGTGGGGATAAATCGTCTTCTTTTAACCGTAACAAATATGGCTGATGTTGATATGAAGACTGGATTAATAAATTTATTCCTCAATTCAGAAATTATTAAACAAAGAAGTGTTTATCCAATCTTAAATCCGGGGTACAATTCGTCAACCCCACCAGTTTCAGAAAGTTCACGCAGATCTGATCATGAAGATTCTAATGCCCAACTGAAACTTGAAGCTAAACTTTTCAGGACTATACCATCATGGTTGCTTGAAGCCGAATTACATATTTCATCTTCTCATTTCCTTCTTGGTTCAAGATCAGTTTTAATCCCTAAAGAATATATTTCACAAGTTTCTGGAAATGGATTTGAAAATGATACAGGCCCTTCAAATAATAACTTAAGAAGTCTTAGATTTACCTTTGACGATTTAAGGATAAGTATAAAGAATGATAAAAACAAACCCTTGATTTCTTCTTCTTCTTCTTCTTCGGCTGGGTCATCGAGTGATGATAATGGCTTGCTCTCACCTTCACTGAATACATCTCTGGATACTTTGACATCAGGTACACCTGACTCTAATTCACTCATCAAATACTGGTTAATCAATTTTAAAGTTAATAAAATTGAAGCCGTTGTTAAAACTGATTTAAAACATGACGCATTTGATCATTTCTTTGGTGTCCCAAATATCAACATTGATATATCTGCTGTTAAAGATCACTCTGATAATAAGTTGAGAGTTGACGGTAAAATTGATGAGTTAAAACTTATTTATGATCGATATAAATACATGACCATAATTGGTGTGGTGTATTTATTGAAGGAAATTTTCGTCAATCCAGTTCAATTAATTCGTGCTAAAGTTAGGAATGACATGAGACGTTTCTCAAGTAGCATAAATATTCATGCACGTCATATTCATGAAAAAAGATTCAAAGATTTTTTTCACTGTGAAGTCGCTGTCACCAAGTCTGACTTAACGCTCCATTTAAGTGATGAATTTAGAATTAAGGTTCAGTTGTTTAATCTTTTGAATACACTTACCAAAGGTGTCCTAAAAATTGATAATAAATTTTTGAGAGTCCTTGCTGACTCCCCAACCGTTGATGGTTTCTGGAGCAGACTCGTATGTGTTGATGGTCTTTCATGTGTCATCAATGATCCAACCTCAGATCATAAGATACAGGTTTTGTCGGATTCTATCAGACTCATTCAACCTCATGCTTTCGTGGTCCATCAGTTATTCGATAATTTATCGATCACACTCAAGACTTGCAAGCATTTGCTTCACGCCATGAAGGGAACCAATAATGAAAAAATGAAGATTGTTAAACCTAAGGAATCTAAAACTATTGAATTGCCTAAAATTAATATTTCTTCAAGAAAATTGTCTTTTACGATGGAAGATGATCCGTTTGAATCAAAACTTAATATGATTTATCAATTAGGTCTCACGGAGCAACGTAAGCGCTTGGAGCAATTTGCGTTATTCGAAAACCGAGCGATTCAGGAATTAGATGAACATAATGAAGTGGATATTGAGGAAAAATATATGACATTACTTCGCGCTATATCTTCTCTGTGGATAAGAAAGGTCAAGATGTATCGTGAAAAGACAAACGATGAAATTGTCGCCAACAAAAAATATTTATTTGGTAACGAAATCTTATTACCCAAGCAGGAAAATGCTAAGGTTGTGGCCTATACAAGTCAAGCTCCATTATTGTCACTTATAATGGATGGGTTTGACCTTGACTTGTCTACCCCCAAATTCGATCTTCATCATTTGCCTCAATTTATCCATGATTTGGGTCAAGGGGTTCCCAAGAATACTAAATACTCTTTGATGTTCCCATCTTATCTTCAATTACATCTCACTGAATTACGTATGCACCTTCGTGATTATCCCTTACCGCTTCTTCACTTGCCTCGTGATCCCAACAATAGATCTCTATCAATGGAAGGTCATTTGATAGTGGCAGAGGCATTAGTCAAAGAAATCGAGCATGTGAGAAAACTTTATATTCCATTGGCTAGAAAACTTAATAATGTCAAGAGTGACAAACATTATGCCTTAACTATAGAGAAATCATTGTCAACAGTTAAAATGTACACTGATATCAAGGTAAAGTTTGGTTCCATGTTACCATCAAGATTCGTGTGGGGTCAATCGTATCAGTTTGGTGTGCAACAAATTATGTTGAACTTTGACCAATTCTCTAAACCTCCCGTTGACCCTTCAATGAAACTTGGATTTTGGGATAAATTACGATTTATAATGCACGGAAAATTTAGAATTGAAACTGGACCCACCAATGGGCTTGAGGTTGCATTCAAAGGCTCTCGTGATCCTTATGATTTGTTCGATGTTTCATCGGGTTTTGTATTGGCTTTTAGCAACAATGTTCAATGGGATGTTAATAAGGATGATGATTCTCGACTGTTTTTTGATATCAAATCAGATAAGGTTTCTTGGTATATTCCAAACTATTTGCAGTCTCCACTTCTTTCTTGGACTCGTGACAGCTCAAAGTTTGTTTATTTGCCCAATAACAAGGAATTTATCTCGTCATGTTTTGCATATTATCTTAATGATACCACCAAGGACTTCATTTCACCAGAGGACTTACAGGCTGATTTGATTGAAAAACAAGTACTTAATTTGCATGGTGGGGTTCGCTTCAATGTTGGTTTTATTTTGCAAAGAACTTCTCCATCTGATCCGGATGATGTCACCGAGGAATGTAAGCCTCATTATGAGATAGATCTTTACAATCCTGATTTCACAAAAGAGGATCATGACTCTTATGCTGGCTTCAGAAGTGATCGTATCCATATGGCCATATCCCTCACTGCTAATACCGAAGACAGTTATAACGCAATTCATTTAAGCCCCGGTGTCTTCAAACAATTCTTTTCATGGTGGACAATGTTTTCAGGAAACATGATGTTGCCTATAAGAAGGGGTAAAATGTTTGGTGAATTGAAGAAAGACATGAAGTTCTCCCAACATTTGTTCACGAATAAGTTTCAATTTACTTTCAAATCCTTTTTCCTCTCTCATCTTTACCGTGACGAAACAGTTGATTCTGACCAGGATAGTATTGAATGTGTTGGACTCAAGGCTAAAATGGATGAATTTATTGTGGACCTTCATCAAAGAAAAGAACCAAGAATTGAAGTTCATGAAGGCTTATCTCGAAATAAGCAAATTATGAAGATGAATTTCAATATTGGTGAAGTACATTTGTCCGGTATTGATTTGAGAACAGTCCATGGAACTTTCGAGCAAGACATCTACTCGATTAAAAAGGCATATGATGAAGCCAAATCGCAATACAATGTTTTTGATGATGACATGCAATGGTTTGACATACAGGATTATGAGGAAGCTTATATCCCCACTTTGAGCAAAAGTGGCAGAAAGATTAATATTTTCCCCTTGATGTACTCTAAGAGGTTTTCATACCTAAGAGACACAGATGTTACTGGTGGTGATAATCCTATTAATAACAAACTTGGTTCAGAGGCTACTCATGAATGTCTTTTAAAATCTACCGATGTCTTTGGGCCTCAAATTGAAATATTTGCTGACAGAATAGAGCAGTTGAAAGAGCAAATGAAAGAGAACAGGACCAAAAATTATTCAAACAAAAACTTACATAAGCGTGTTGATCTATTAAAGAGAGATATCGAGGAGTGCAAAAAAGAAAAGAAAAGGTTCATTCGTAAAGGTGATCCTAATATGGAAGTGACTGAATCTAGCGAAAACTTTCATAATAGATTTGTTCTTATTAGTATGTTTTTGAAGTGGAACGTCGATAATAGAAACCTTCTTTTAAAATATGTTCATTTTGTTCAATTAAAAAGTGCATTTAGAAAATATTTGTCATATGAGTCCATTAGCACGATTGAAGAGTTGATACAGCAAACTGATAACAGGTTTTCCACTGATGAAATGAGCTCATTTGTCAACAGCTCCAAGCAACTGAAGTTGGGACAAGGGGATGTTCCGCACACAGGTGAAAGCTCGCAAGAACGGTTTGAGAAATTTGATGAGATTATCAGACGCGTGAAAGAGAATGAAAGCATCACAGAAGATTTCTTGATTGAGATAATCTCCCCTCAGATTCAATTGCAAAGTGAAGATGCTCCAGATTCAGTGGTTTTGATTGCGGCACCTAGCATTGATGCCAAAATTATATCCGTGGTTGATAAGAAGACTAACTCTATGGTTCTCAATGAAAAAGAGCTTGAACTAAGGTACGGTGTGATGCTTAAAGACGCCAATATTTTCGTCATTGAAAAGGAAGATACAAAGCGTTCCAACAACTTGATTTTGAACAAAACTTCTTACGGGGCAAAGACAAATTGGCCACCTTGGTTAGGTGCTGAAATTTGTAAAAATGGTGTTCTTGCAGGTAAAGATAAGCTATTGGTTGAAGACACTTCTCTCGTGGTGACATATGATCAAACTAAACCTTTAGCTAATAAATTGTCTCAAGTTGATGATTCACCCTCCGATGTACAAAGTATGGAACAAGGGGCAGGAGGCAATGGGTCCACTGAACAAAGTGAAGACATATCCAATAGGCTCAGGGTTGATATACCTACTTTTGTCATTTCCTCGACTTCAAAGCAATACTTTACGCTTTACATAATGGTTGTTAGTTTGCTATTTTATTCTGAGCCAATGAGTAAATCTTTGAGCGAGAAATTGGAAAAGTTGAAGTTTTCCATTGATTTTCAAGATTTAAGAGCCCTACACGCGAATTTGACATCTATGCACAGATACTACGAACTAATGAATCAATTAGCCAATAATTACAGCTTCAGACAGAGCAAGCTTGATAATGAAAGGCTTAATGATTATTTGATGTTGAATATAGAGCGAGGAAACGTTGTAACCGATATTTACTTGATGATGCAATCTATTTTAACCGGGGATATGCACCAAACCGGAGCCAACTCCCAACCTCAGGCGGAATGGATCATTCGAGCTGATCAGATAATTCTTCATATGCTCGAAGATGACAGAACACCTATATTAGACATCGCAATGGCTCAAGGTAATTATAGAAGAATTGTCAAGGAAGATAGTTCCAATGACAATCAACTCCGAATAAAAATGATGCAAGGGTTCAATCTTTTACCAGAGGCTCATTATCAAGGCTTCTTGGAGCCATTGGAAGATCCTAGCAAGCACGACAGTGGCGATAACTTGGTTTCTGTTGATTGGTCCATGAACAGATCAGTCGGAGGTATCAAGATCATGGAAAAGTTTGAAATTAATTCTCAACCGTTGAATCTCAAAATTGACGAAATAACTGGTGAGAAATTAATGAATTACATTTTCCGGACAGAGTTGGAGTCGCTCGATGAAAGTCCTTTGTTAATCATGAATAAAGAGTCTGACGGCGATGATTCTGATGAAGATGGCGAGAGCTCGCACAGGGTGGAAAGCGAAGATTCGAAGCCTGAGGGATTCGTTGAACAACTTGACGGCACTAACAAGAGTGTGAAGTTTGACAAAGAAACCGACTCTCAAACTACCGGGGCCAAAAGAAATACCAATAGATCTATATCTAAGCTTTCTAATAACCAGGAGTCAAATTCACAAAGCGATTCAAGTCACACAAATGAGCTGGATGTGGAAGAAATGGTTCAAAGAGCCAAACAGTATGTCAGTATCGTATCATTGAAAGCTAATCCATTCTTACTTCTGATTTCGATCAAATGTACCAAGGGCTACCGTAGGGCCTTGAATGTTGAAGATTTGCGAATCACCCTCCCCGAATTAGTCATCAGACAAGAAGTCATGTCTTTCTTGGAAGTAACAATGTTGATGAAGAAACTCATCATTAAGACCTTGCTTAGTCACACTGGTCGGCTCGTGAAAAATAAGATGACTGTCAAGAAAAAGCTGGGTCGTAAATTCATCAACAAGCCTTTGAAACCTTTGAAGAAATACGTGAAATTTACACAAGTTTCAGAACTCGCGGAACAAGGCCTGGTGGTCAATTCCGCTCAGTAGAACGGTCTATTGACAAACAAAAATATTTTTCAATTCACCTCTTTGTATTACTATTATCATTTTGATCCTTCTTACGATTATTATTACTTTTTTTTATCATCATTTCCATTATTATTTCATATAAAATGTCACCATTATGTATTATAGGAGCCAAAATATATATTTCAATTAATTCTATAATTAAATTTTAAGCAAGCTATATAGTTTTGATTGAAAGGGGTAATTCGTAACTTCGTAAAAGAGTATGTTTGAGAAAGACGCGGTTTGTTCTTATCAAGGTTCAAACGTGAGGCTGGTTAAACGTGCTGCCTCTTGATATCGTTACCATTGGCTTGATTCTTCTTCTTACGCTTGTTTTTCCTGTTACTACCGTATTCATCATTTTCGCTCATATCATCACCTCTCATAAGAGTCTGCTGATCGTTAATAGCCAAATCCGCAGTGTTGAATCCTGGTATACCATTAATTGAAGTCTTGTCAAATTTTAAAGCTCTTCCTAACATCTGAGCATCAATTTCTTTTATTATGTCGGGAGCCTGAGCTACCATGGGGTCTAAAAGGCCACCAGCTAGTTCTTTCATGGGCGGTATTTGATGCTTACCTGGTAAGTCTTGAATATGGTTCTTGTATGATTTTCTGAGCTTGACACCTTTCGAACCATCGGGGTTTGTTCTGGCTAGGGATTTGGTGATGGACTCAAGTCCATATAATGACATGAGATTATCTAGTGGAGATGGGCTAGATATTTGGTATGTATCTATACAATAAATACTGAGTTAGTAAGGATATAATCTATATAGTGACAACGAATTCCATAGTAACATACTTTTATTATCAATCAAGTAATAACTGTTGATTCCTTCTGCCATCGTAGTTCCGTCGACCTCTTTCAGAGACACCTGTGGTGATGCAGATTTCTCGGACATTATTGAAATGAAACTTTGGAGATGCTTTTCCAATCTAGTGGAATAAGGTGGGAGGAATTATTATATCACTTCTGGCCGCATGAACTTTTTTTTCTTTTTCTTTTTTTTCTTCTATCAGTTTTCGTTTTTCGCCTTGTTTTGTTACTTATATCACTACTCGCAAAATCTCATTGACACTACTTTTTTTGCAATCAATGGCTACAGTGTATGTTTATCGATACAATTCTAAAATACATTATGATTTATTATTAGTTGATGAGCTTGCACTCGGAATCCCTAATAATCCCCACGAAAATGGTAGTGAGGAAGGAAATGAAGTAACAATGGAAAAAGAGGGAGATGGAAGGAAATATGGGCGACGAACAAAAAAGAAAACAAAAATGAAGTTGAGATAACGAGAGGTTTTATCAATACAAGATATGTTACCGGCAAGAAAAAAAAAAACAACACAAATAGATAATTCACGAAAATAAGGTTGATGCGAAAGGGAATGGAAAAATAAGTCTGAAAGTTAAACGTGATAGAACACAACTTCTCGAGTATCTTGCATTCTTCTCTATTGATACGATTAACCGTTATCGGCTTCAATATTACATGTAGTCAGGATGGTGGGAAAATGGAGGGTGTGGCAACTTTGAATATGCTAGTTTCAATCATCGCAAAGTTGTTTGATTACTCTAGTTGATGATTCGAGAGCAATCCTTGAAATACAGTTCATTCAAATTTATTTACCAACGACTTCCCATCCGTCATCATCCTTGGAATCTTCTTGTACGCTCAATTTGGAAGTGGCTTCTTCTAAACTAGTTTCTTTAGTTTCAGGTTCAGTCTTGCCGACTTCCTTAGGTTTTTCTTCTTCATCATCAGAACCGTCGACTGCTAAAACATCGAATAAGGATTTTTGAGGACCTTGAGGTTTTTCTGCGTCCTTTTCTTTTTGTTGTTTGCTGTTTCTTCTGTTAGTGTTTGGGCGAGGTTCGACGGCTTGACCTCTCTTCCAGTCAAAGTCTTCCTTCTTTTCAGTTCTATCTCTAGTTTCGGATCTTTGACTTCTTTCTCTTGGTGGTAATTTGGTGGCAGTAGATCTAGCAGCACCCCAGTCAAGTTCAGGTTCATCTCTCTTTGGTCTTCTTTCTGGTCTGTCGGATCTTTCAGCTTGGGCTCTGTTACTTCTTTCCCTAGGTGGTAAAGCAGTAGCGGTAGATCTAGCAGAACCCCAATCTAAATCTGGTTCTTCCTTTCTTGGTGGTCTTTCAGAGTGTTCAAAGTTTCTTTCTCGTCTTTCACTTCTTTCTCTTGGTGGTAAAGAACCAGCAGTAGATCTGGCGGAACCCCAATCTAAATCTGGTTCTTCTCTTCTTGGAGGTCTATCACCACCATGTCTATTGTTTCTTTCTCTTGGAGCAGCAGATCCTCTAGCTGAGCCCCAATCAAGTTCAACTTCTTCTCTTGGTGGTCTATCTCCACGATCACCACGGTCACCACGGTCACCACGGCCACCGGTGGTACCAGAACCTCTAACTGAAGACCAGTCCATGTCGAAAACGTCTTGCTTTTGAGGAGCAGCAACGTTAACAAAGATTTTTCTGTTATTGAATTCAGACAAGGTTAAATTCAAAGATTCTTCTAAAATGGCTCTTTCAGTGAAAGTAACAAAGGCAAAACCCTTAGCTCTGTTGGTCATTTGATCAAGGGGAACATTAACATCTGTAACACTACCAGGTGCTTGTAATCTATCCTCAAAAAATCTGGCTAAAGATTGTTCATCAACTTCATAAGGTAAGTTGTTAACTCTAGCTTTGTATGGTGGAGCATCTGGGATTGGGTATTCTTCTCTTCTACGTTCAAAGGCACCGGCACCACTACTAGATTCAGCTTCTCTTCTAGCAGAAGAATAAGTTGGAGCAGCAGTAGTCACTGGAACACCAATGGAAGACATGTCAATTTCTTCATCAGCCCATGATCCATTACCAAAGGTGTCATCGGCCAAGAAGGCACCTAAGTCCATTTTAACATTTTTCTTCGGAGGAGCTAAAAGTAGGATTGCATTGTTAGTATGAAATTCAAAGGTATCAGCCAAATATGTATTAATTCATCGAGGATCAAGGATTTTTTTTTTTTTTTTTTTATCAGGGTGATTTGAAAAAAAAAAAAAAAAAAAAAAAAAAAAGAAATAATTAATTATGTGGTTTTGCGGCCTTTGTATATGTAAGCTTTTGCTGCAACTAGGTAGCTCTTGAAGAGAACGGCTTTGAAAAAGAATGGTCGAAGTTTCAAATTCCAAACCTTCGTGTAAACTGCCATGAAGATCGTGGTTTGTTCTTGTATCCTCAGTTCGTTTCCTCTTTTTTTTTTTCTTTTTTTTTTTTCAAATTTTTTTTCTTCGTTCTTCTTGTCGAATGTTCCTGATTGAAGATGAAGGAGGCTGTCGATTCAAAACTTCAGTAGAAGTAGAATAAATAAGACATACCCATTTTTGCAATAGTTGTAGTGGTTCTATAATAGAAGTATAGGGAGAAATCTATAGAGTTGATGACTTGAGCTTTTTGTTTTATGTTTTCTTTTTTTTTTTTTTTTTACTTTATCTTGTCTTCGCCTTTTTTTTTCGCTTTTTTTCCTTGTTAAACTTTTTTCTCCTTTTGTATACCTGAAAAAAAAACAAGAGGTTAGGAAAACATGAAAAATTGAGAATGATTGGTGCATGGGTCTTACCTCAAGCCGCGTTCAAGTTGCAAACACGAACTCCAAGAAGAAGACATGTAATTATAAAAATGGCGCAAGTAATGTAAAATTGATGTGAAAATTGAAATTATGTATGTAAGAAGTGAATTAAAGGTATTAAACAAGCATAAGATTGAAAAGAAGGAACAAAAAAATAGAAAAAGACTTAATGAGGGAATATTATAAATCAGACTCTTTGCTCAACAATGTCTCTTGGTGTGTCGGTGATATCCTGTGAGTGTCTTTCAGGTATGATATTGGTTGTTTCAGAGATGGTACCGGTACTAGCATTGACTGTATTGGTATTTTCTGTATTGGTATTTTCTGTATTGATGTTGTCTGTATTGGTGTTATCGGTGTTGGTATTGGTGTTGGTATTGGTGTTGGTATTGGTATTCTCTGAATTGGTATTTTCTGTATCATTTTGATTCTCATTACCACCTCTCAAAAAATTCCCCTCATTATGATATAAATAAATCACCGCCCAATTAAACATATCTCCCTTTTTAATTCCCATTAATCTCCACCAAAAAATTTTAAGCACAGAACTAAATTTCTCATTAGCAATATCATGAGCGCGAGTTTCAATGTTTAAATCTTGTAATGATTGATCATTAAGAATAAAACGTGCCCGTTCTGAAATGGGGATAAGTTCTTGTAACATGGCACGAAGGGTAGGATCATTTCTAAATGCATTATAATCCAAACTCATATCATCATCGGAATCATCATTATCATCGGTATTATTGGTTGTAGCATCATTATTGGTTGTATTATTGGTGGTATTATTGGTGGTATCATTGGCATTATTATCAACATCACCTGAGGTGGTATTTGTAGGATTAGATTCCGGTTCATTACCACTTTTATAAAAATAATCACGTTTACACATGGGACAACAAGCTCTTCTTTTGATTAACCATGGATCAAGACAATCGGAATGAAATACATGACCACAGAGTAATCCTCTCACGATATCTTCATCTTCCAATACTTCAAGACAAATGGCACAAGTACCCGAACTAAAATGTAAATCGTCATGATGTTCCTCGGCAGTGGTGGTTGTATCACCTTCAATGTGTTGGGCCGAAGTTGAAGGTTCTTTATCAAGACGAATCAATTCAATACCTTCTGATGATGTACTTACGGGGAATGCGGGGGCATCGGCGTATATACTTGAATTAGATTCAATATCGAAATTAGTCAAAGCTTGTTCTTGAGCTGCATTAACTTGAACTGAATCATCAGTAAGAACTTCATTATTTGTACTTGTGGTTGTTGTTGCCAGAGTAGACAAGGTTGTAAAATTAATTTGAGTCTGGTGTTTTTCTTCAATTTGATGATTTGATTGATTAATGGTTTGTTTTAAATGTTCTTCTTCTTGAAGTACGCCATCTCGATCATCCCGATCTCGTTCTTTACCACCATTTAACCAATCATGATATGATTTTTTAGGAAATAAAATTTCAACCTCTTGTTCAGATAATTTCTTCATTCTGGCATATCGACCACCTCTTCTCCTTCTACGACGACGTCTTCGACGACGACGAGCCGCAGCGGCATTTAATGCAGCTTCAGTAGTAGCAGAGTTAAGAGTATCCCCGGGAGTAGCATTAGCATTGGTAGCAGGATAACTAAGTGAATTATTATTGAGACCAGCTCCATAATGTAATCCAAATCCATTATTTATTCTTCGTTCCAAGATTTCACCCCTGATAAAATTATGAGCTCGAATATATTCAATTTGTTCTTCAAATTCTCGATTAGTAGTCTGAGTTGTTTCATTATTGGAACCAATTAAATTTAATGAAACATTACGATGAGTAATTGGATAAGCATGTAATCCATATTTAGATCTAACAAAATACCGAATGGTAAAAAAGACAAATAAAAATGCAATAAATACCCCCACTGCTAAAGCAAGAAAGAAAAGAATGGTGGATGGAGTATTACCAACAAATGAAGTATTGGTATAATCACTATTATCATCTCTCTTCAGTATTGGTCTTGATATTGAACCAATAAATGTCGAAATATCATCTCGTAATTTCAACATTGTGGGGTTATGGAGACGCTAATGATGATGACGATGGTGGTGGTTTGTGTAAGAAATGTTATCATATACGGCGAAGAAACAACAGAAGAAAAAAAAAAAAAAAAAATAAAAAAAAAAAAAAAAAAGAGAGAGAACAAAAAACCGGGGGAGAAAGGAAAGGAGGGAAAAAACAACCAAAGGTGGTTCAAAGTAAGTGTATAAGTATTTGGTTGATATAAATTAGTTTGAATAAGCCACTCTCAACAAACGATCACCCGTATGTTCGTAAGTCAAAAATTAAGTAGATCGAATTTTGTCTCTTTAACAAAGAATTCCATATGACAGTAACGCTTCGCCCATACTTTGCCCTTTCGGGGGTCACTTTTCTTTTCTTTTTTTTTATTTTTTTTTTTTTGGTACTTTAGGTTTTTTCACGGTTCGTTCTATTTTTTTTTTTTTTTTTACGGTTTGCGGGTGTTTTTGATGCTCTACAGTGTAGCACTTTTGAGAGGGGATTGTGGGGCAATTTAATAGGCTACATATGGTTACAGGATGTCAGTTTAGCAGAGATGTAGAATCAGTCGAATGATAACGGAAACATACAAAAGAAATAAAAACAATACAAGAATAAATACAAGTAAAACAAAAGAAGTATTCTATTTTTCTTCAGATGCTCTCAAAAATGGGAGGAGGATAAATTTAATTTAAGTATTATTGAAAGAACAGAAAATATAATATAATAATCAACTAACTTAAGCCTTTGGAGCTTCCTTGAAAGAAATAGCAGCTTCTTCACCCATGGCAGAAATGATGGTAACCAACAAGTCCTTACCTTCATCGAATTCAGATTGGATCTTGTCACCCAATTCACCTTCTGGAATCTTAACATCATCCTTGGTGTCACCGTCAGCGGTCATCAAGGATAAGAAACCATCATCGATATCCAATAATTGGAATTCTCTTCTGGAAACGTTTGGAACTTCCATATTGTGGGTAGATGGAGATAAATCTTCCAACTTCTTACCGGTGAAAATATCAATGGCAACTAAATGGACTTTAGCGTGACCGTGCTTACCGGTTTTAGAAGTAGACATATCAACAATCTTACAAGGTCTGCTTTTAATACAAACGTGACCGTTCTTTCTCAAAGCAGAACATTGCATTGGGAAAGTCAAAGCGGCACCGGCATCGGCGGTTTCGAAAGTGTGCTAAAGGAAATTCAAACTGTTAGTATTTATGATTCAACCATTGGCAATCCAACTATTTTTGCCCCATCATATTGAATTGTCCCATCGATGCATCTGAAAAAAAGATGTGAAATCTTCAAAATAATGAAAAAACACGTCATCTCATCAAAATCATCATCATGTTTACAAAGTCAAGCCAAAAAAAACTTCAGAACGAAAACAACACAAAAGAATTGAAAAAAAAAAAGCCCATTCCAAAAAACCTATTCTAACATCAATACTGAATGATAACTGACTGACTGCTGATTGATAATAACGATGATCTTTCTATGTTTGATTCAATGTTTGACAAAAAAAAAAAAAAAAAAATAGAGGAGAAAAAAAAAAATTTCAGAAAAATTTCAGTCGACGATACGTTCATGATTTATCATGATATTCAACTCGGGGGGGAAATAAAACAGATTGAATCTGAAAGCATGATGTTGTTAGAAATAAAACATACTTCTTCTTCAGCCATTATGTATGTGTATGATTAATGATTATGTAGTGAAGGTGGAAAAAAAAAAGAGAGAACCAGAAAAGAAAAACTTATAGCTGAAGTAATGATGTTGAGTTTTTTTTTTTTTTTTTTTTCTTTCTTTTGTTTCCTGCTCCTTCATCTGTTAATTTTTCGATCAACAAACGACTAACAAAACAAAAAAAAAAAGCCAGAAAAAAAAAAGAAAAAGCCTGTGCGACTGCGCAGCTGGAAAAAGAAAAAAAAAAAAAAAAAGAAAAAAAAAGAAACCGAGAGAAAATCTACTCAATTATTACATGTTCTTACTCCAATTGGCTATTCTTGAATAGTACAATAATCAATTCAACGGCAGCATATTGTCAAACGCGTATAGATAACAATTCGAAAGAAAGAAGAAAAGTACTGTTGGAAAAGTAGTATGGATGCAATGGTATAAATGTGATGTTTGTAAATGTGAGCACGCCACACTATGTAGAACAGGTGGGTTCGTGGGTGAGCAGCGGGTAAATGTGAGCACGGTGTGTGATTTTATTATCAATCATGGTTACCCGGTTTTCGATTGGGTGTTTTTTGCTTTAAAAAAAAACAATCCATCGCCGCCTCTCGCTATTTTATTTTTATGCTCGTGCGGGTTAAAACAAACAAAACACAAAGAAAAAAGAAAAAAAAAAAAAGAATCGCGGGGGTCGTGTGTAACACCAATACTATTTGCTTTGCTATTTTTTACATGTTGTCTGGATCGTAACTGGCTGTAACTGGAACGTTTGCTACCAACATGCAATACTACCTTTGCTTCGTGAATCTTGATACATTTCAAAAAGAATTATGGTCTCAATTTCCTATGTATCTTGTACAGCCTTCTATACTTTCAACTTTTGATCAGTATTGCTTTCTTATGTACGGGTGTAACCAATTGTGAATTCAATTGGGTACCCGAATAGCAAATCTGTTACTTCATATACTTTGTAGCGCGATGCCAAACACTCAGGGTTCATAAAGCTGCGAAAAACTCCTTTCACGAGAAAATTTACTCCTACAAAATAAAAACAAAAAAGAACAAAACCAAAATAGATCGATATCAGTTGTATTTGACTCTCGTATATATTTCTAATATAACCTAAAGTAAGAAAGAGACAAAGAAAAGAAGCAATCACACTAAGGACAACTTCCCTCAGAGAAGTAAGGTTTATTCTGCCCTTTATATACTTGTACAATTTTCATTGATTCAAGTCACTATGTCGATAATCAATTCGCTTGCCATTCAACTGGTTCAAGCCCGAACCTGATCAAAAAAAAAAAAAAAAAAAAAGAAAAAGAAAAAAAAAAAAAGAAAAAAAAAAGAATCAAAAAAAAAAAAAGAAAAGAAAAGAAAAGAAAAAGCCAAAAAAAAAAAGATGGGGAGTATGGGTAAATTTCTTATTCTAAAAATTACCCTTCTACCGAAGCTGCCACGGGGACATCCAGAGTGTTCAGTATTGGTGATTTGGTATTCTTACCATTTGTGGATTTACTAATCAAATTTCCATTACCCTTTTTATTATTTTTATTGATATTATTGTAATTCGAATCAGTCTTATCTAGTTCAACTTCAATTTTTCTTGATGGACTACCATTGGCTTCAACTGCTGATATTTCAGAATCTTCTGGTGGTTGACTACTCAATCGTGACTCATCATGAATTTGAGATAATTTACTAATGCTGGATGCTGTGGTTTCAGTCTTATCAATAGTGTTCATGTTATTATCACTGTTCCCCGATGATTTAGATGTTGTTTGTTGCTTTTGATCCAAATCTTCATTGGTCTTTTTATCAGATGGTGAATTACCCTTGATTATTTTTTCCAATTTTAATGCTTCCACGTATGATCCCCATTTGGTTAATAGTTCTTCACACTTTTCATGTAATTTAAAGCTATCAGGATATTCTAATTCTTCATCTCTCAAGATACATTTTAAAACTTTATGAATCTTGGTTTGTTTTAATAAATCAATGCTAACAGGAAATTCCACTAATCGATGTAGTATTAAACGAGCCACCAGTAACTCATCAATGCTAGGGGGTGGGAATTGTTTCAAATCAGTAGGAGTGGCTGGTTGATTACGCTGAATAAGTGATCGTTGTAATTTGATTCGACAAAGCCAAAGTTGATGCTGTTTTTCTTCCTCCGTTAACAGTTTGGCTGATGATCCGGTAATGGTTTTGGTCTTTGTGGATGAAGTAGAATTATGAGCGCTAGTTGATGGAGTTGAAACACTTCTTCGATGTCCATTATTGGCACCATTATTAGAATCATTGGCTGTTTTACCACTTCGTGAGGTTCTCACATCATTATTATGTTCGGTAGTGGGAGATGATAAAGCTTCAGATTTCACTCGTTTTCGAGAATTGCCATTGGATTGACGGGTACGGCCTAAAGGTTTGCGTGTTTCAATGGCAATTTCTGACTCATCTTCTTCATCGTCAGCTTCTGATGCATGTTTGGATCCCGAGGTTGGTGATTGTTTGAATCGTTTGGACTTAACATTAATCTTGTCATCTTCATCTTCATTGACGGCATCACTAACTTCTGCTTCCACTTCTGCCTCCTCCTTCATTTCTATATCTTCCTCCTTGGTATCATTTTGTTCGTTACCTTCTTCAACCTTGCCGTCTTCGGTGCCATTTTCTTCTTCAGGTTCCTCTTCAGGTACCTCCTCTTCATCATTTTCATCCTCGACGTCTTCGTTATTATTTCTCTTATCGAGCATGTCCATGAATTCATCGAAATCTAATCCTTTGGCAGCTAATAATGCATCGGCCACATTATTAGTACGGCCACCTTTGGATTTACCAGTCTTTGGTTTCAGTTTGGCCTTGGCAGGTACTTTTTCCAATTTTTTGTCCATCTTGGCGTCGGTCAACGCCTCTAAAGACTTTTCATTCATCCAATTGTAATCACCATCGGGTATGAAAATGACACATAGATTGGTGGACTTCTTCTTAACCTTCATGATAGATTGAGGAATGAGATCGGGGGGCATTATGAAAGAAGGCCATGCGGGGAACCCCATCATTTTGGCTAGCACGAGATCCTTATAACTGAATGCAGTTTTGGTCGCTTTCTTTGGTGGCATTGTTGCGTATTATGTGTGTGGAAAAGGGTATGTGACTAGATGTCGGCGTTGATGTTGATGAAGTGTGGGAGTGGTGAGGCGTATAACTTTCGTGAAATATGATCTGATATATCTTGTTATGAAAATCGTGATGAGCTTGTATCGATTGTGAAAATGATTGGTGTGGGGGTAGCTTGATGGAAAGTACGATAGCTTGATGTTTCACCCTCTTTCTTCTGGTCTTGGAGATATAGCAGATAGATGATAAAATTAGTTGGATTCAAAAGTAGTATTGACCAGGGTAATGTCGAGAGAAATAAGGCTTTAGCTACTAGGTCAAGGGAGTTATTACTAACGATTTTTTGTATCACGATCAAATAGTACGTGTAAGTTTCTGTGATAAAGACTTGCTGGCAAGTGAGGGGGATCAGTGGATATACAAATAATAAATAATAAGACACTCACTCGCGACGACAAACCAGATGTTTTAGTTTGAATATAGGTGAGTTTAAATTTTGATATATAAGAGATAATAATCACTTAGCCTTATGGTGAGTGGGCGGTAAAAACAATCAAACAAGCAAAGAAGTTAGCGGGAAAACAAGAATGAGAGTAGTTCACCGGGTAGTTAGAGCTATTAGTATTGAGATTCTCTTGGTGAACCCTCTTGATTGATGAATCGATGGGTGGATGAATTGATTGAATTGAATTAGTTGATTGAGTGAAAAGTCAAAGAAGAAGAAGATGTGGAAAGAAATCCCATTCGGTATTCTTTTTCCTTCCTTCCTTTTTTTTTTTTTTTGTTGTTTTTTTTTTTGTTTTTTCCTTTTGGGCTTTTTTTTTTTTTTTTTTTTTTTTTTCTGCGTGCTTCTTCTTCTCCTAATGAAATATGGAAAAGAAAAAGCACTGGCAATATATTATTTAGTTTGCAAACAATAGAAACAACAGGCAAAAAAAAAAAGAAGAAAGTTAAAGGACACTGAAGAAGTATGATCTTCTTAAACGAAAATTGAAAATTGTTCGAGTTGAACCTTCATAGATTCAACATATCTATGAACTAGTAACTTGTTGGACTCTACGCACGGGTAACCATTCAGCATAGAGAAGACCTCAAGCCAAAATTTTAGGGGAAAAATGAAATTGAAAAAAAAAAAAAGAAAGAAAATAATAAACAAAAAGGAGACGGAAATAGAAACTCAAATGCGCAATAAACAATTTCAACCTGTAAATATTAGTGTGTGAATCTGTAAAACTCCAAATAACATGTATCAAAAGTAATGATGTTACCTTCTGATTCCGAGCCAGTCGTCAGAACAGAGCCGGGAAGTCCCAGGCAATTGTGGAAAGAGTATCAAAAACACTTTTGAAGCTCTAAGAGTGTCAAACTATTCAGTATGCTATCCATCAAGTTCTTCACTGAACAGCCTTGTTAATTCCACACTAAGCAATTGTATGGATCAAAGAAACAAAAAAACAAAAAAACACAATGTTCAATATTGTGTAAAATGTAGCATACCAAAACCGTAGTGTTGACAAAATACAATCAACAGAATCAATTATTAACCTAATACAAAATCATAGTACTTTTACTTTTGAATTGGGTGTGCACTACTTTTCACAAGTTAAAATTCCACCCCATCATCAATCTCCTCCTTTGAACAAAATTAGTCTACTAGATATTGATTGGTATCGCTTTTATTATGCACCTGAAAAATTAAATGTATTGATTATGTAATCAGTTGGTATTTGATGTACTGGTGTTTTGTTTTGTTTTGTCGTGCTATCACCAAATCATCTTTCTATTTATTATACTTTTTTTTTTTTTGCGCTTTCTTGGTTGCAACCATCCGCACTCTTTATTTTTTTTTTTTTCTTTTTTTGCCTTGGTGGTATCTCTAGTATAGAGAATAGTCTATGGCTATACAGTGAAAAAGGATGAAGAGCTTCGAAAGGCGAGCTTTGAATTAAATCCGCCCAAGAGTCGACTTCATTGATGATGAGATGTAGTTTCAATAATCAATTATTGTTGTAAAGTTTTTCTTTTTTACAGTTTTTACACATTTTTACATTTTTTTTCCCGAATTGTTAAAATTGGAAAACTTGTTGACACTGAAGACAAACAGAGTTGCATCAAATTGTAATTACATGGCACATTTGCAAAACAAAAGAACCATGACAAGATGATAATAGATTTAATAAACAAAATACAGACTATTATTTTTTCCCACCCTTAGCTGTTATTGGTAAGCAAACCGAAATTCTAATATTCGCTGCGACACAGCTCATTAGTTTCGGCCAGTATAATTTCACCAGTAAACGCCTGTTTGCTTATTATAATACGTAAGAGTTTGCCAAACACTTACTGCAGTGGACACGGAAACATGTGGTTCAGATTACCTCTGCGTGGAACCTTCCCCGCTAAGTTTTGGAGCTTTTGATTTTGAAGTGGGATCTTAAACGGCTATTCTTTCTTATTTTTTTGCCCTTACCCCTTGATCTACCTGGTGTCTACATTATCTACGCCTCCAATTAAGTTGCAATCTATGCACTTCTTTCAATATATACACTGACCCGAGCTTTTAACGCTTTCACCACAAATATTAGCAGATTACGAGTCTTATCATCTCTCCCTCCTCTCTTTTCTTTCTGTTCCTACATAAATGACATAATATCAGAAACCTATATAATATAAAATAAAATAAAAGAAAAAGTCGAACCGAAAAAAGAAATAACGAAGTCCGCACAGAAAACCAAAAAAAAAAAGAAATAGGAAGAAGAAAAAAAAAAAAAAAAATAGCGGACAGAAATCTCACTGCACTACCAACACGAACAATTTTTACAACCTATCCCAATCTAACAGGAATTTTTTTGGTTGACCTCTTTTTCTCAACTTAAATTTGTATCTCTTACTTTACTCCAATATTTTTATCAAGTTCCGTAATCTCCCCCTTTCATCTACATATCCAAGAATCTTTACCAGCCCTCTGGTAGTCATCAATCTCAGAGCTTTCTGTTTCAAATATCAGAAAGATTTTTAGAACGAAAAGTGAACACAACAGAAGCAAAAAAAAAAGGAAAAAAAAAAAGTATAAGGAGAGAAATCAATGACTTTTAACATGGATACTTCGTCTTTGAAAAGACCGTTGGACGCAGACTTACCTAGCCGGGAGGCTTTGGCGGCGGTATTCAATAATCATGCTGGTGATGTTAAAAAACGCAGGACTTCAACATCTATTGCCACACCAAGGTATAATGATACTATTTTACCTCAACCATTCCCAGCTGTTGCAACTACTTCAGAACAAAACGGAAATGAATTAAAAAAATACAATCAAGACCAAATTGCTTCAGAGTTGCAAAATCATTTACAACCGTCAAATCCAAATGCATTTTCATCATTTGCAACCCAATTACTACCCCCAATAATGAACAATACAAAGTCGTCCAACATTAATTCATCCACCACGTTTAAAACCCGAAACTCACTTCCACAGCACGCTGTGCCCATAATACCGGCCCCCTTGACTGTAGCAGATTTTTACTCGGATTTGATCACTGATGACACTAAGCAAAACAATATCACAGCCTCAGACCCGAGTTTATCATCTCAACAATTACAATCTATTATCAATCGATTTCCGCCACCTCCCATTCCATTACCCCAAAGGAAAGCCAAATACCCCGACACTATCGCTAGACTTATCAAACTTCATCATAACAAATCTGATAAACAGGAGGCTGTTCCTTATGATGTTGACGTCAGTGACGACGATGATGATGATGATGATGAAGAAGATGATGAAGATGAGGAAGATGAAACCGATGGAGTTATGATACCTTTCATTTATCCACCACCCCCTTCAATAAAACCGGACTTTGATCTCGAGGGATATAGACTTACATTGCAATGGAGAAGGGAAATGTTGAAATGGCAACAGGAACAAGAAGAAAGGCAAGAGAAGAAGCATAATAGACAACAAACGAACGTTAACAGCGAAAGTGAGTCACAGATTCAACAAGGCACCTCATCTGCTGCTATGGATACTGCAACAACTGCAATACCACCGACAGATCAACCATCAATCAAACTCGAAAATACGCAGTCAAATGACCAACAAGAACATCAAGCTCCACCACAGCCACCAAATCTCCCTAATAATACCCATCCTGCTATCGTACCTCCTTTACCATTCCCACCACCAAATTATATGCCATATGTTTTGAAATCAGATCAGGCCAGTCTTACTCCCCTGGAAGTTTTCCATCGTTTGCTCAAGGCACTGAGGCAATTGCCGCGTATAGACATGGTGGTGGCTAGTGCTGCCGGTTCATTATCTGACATTAAAGATCAAGCTCAATGGGAAAATTTTTCAATACAAAATCATGAAGCATATTCTCAATTTGCTTCTAGTCGAGATGATAAACTGTCAACAGCAGATTCAATGATGGGATCAGGATCCATTCCTGGAGTAGCAGGCTCAATTCCTGGGTCAGCAGGATCGATCACAGGGCCTATCACAGGACCCACTACCAATGTTACTGATGAAGGTTCATTAGGATTGTTGAAGAAGAAAAAAGTACGTGGTAGACCTCGTGGTAGTAGAAACAAATCTTCTCTGGATCAAGCGCCACCAACAGCGGGTGGTGATATTGATTCAATTTCTTCAAGTCAGTTTGATAATGTTTCAAGTGAACAACAACTGCAACAAATGGCCAGTTCCAAGCTTAGTAGCCAAATTGATAATGAAGATGGCGGCTCTTCCTCGGATTATGAAGAATTTGATGACGATGGGAACCTTATAGTGAGATCCGAAGATTATGATGATGAAATTGATGAAGAGGCGTTACAAGATTATTTCGATTATGCTCTGAATGTGAATGTCAGTAACAAGTATCATGAATACGCTCCTAAGAGTGCCGATAATCTTATCAAACCAAATCAATTTACAGTAAGTCGGATTCCAGAAGAGTATCTTCATGTTTACAGTAAAACAAGTCAAAGAGGTGTTATCAGTAAGAAAGGACTCAAACCTAAGAAGAGTTATTTGGAACCAGCCGAATTTAAAAAGGATGAACCAGTTCTGACTTTTAATACCGAGCTTAAAAGACCCAAGGGAATCTATACTATGTCAGGTAAGGACGTCATTTCCTCCACTGGGAATAACAAGGAAAGGAGAAGGGAGGAATTATATAAATCAATGACCCAACTATCTAACTTTGATGAAGAAAATCGTCACCAGTTATACTTAGAGCATAAACAGCGTTTGTTGAATCGATTAAAGAATTTAGAAGAATCAAAAATCAATTTTACGGATGATTCAACAGATATAAAGGATGATGAATTACGAAGCATAGCCGATCGATTAAAAGGTCGTCGTGATGACGAATTATTAAGATTGAAAATCTATTCAAATTATGAATTATTAAAGGCATCTATGACGTTTTACGAAGATTCAAACCGTTACTACAAAAACATGAACAACACCTCCATTAGTAAATTGTCTAAATTGAAAAATTTTTTTGAATTTCAAAAACAAACTTTTGATGATGTTTTGAAGAATGACAGTGCTGAAGTATTTGACATTAAGACCAAAGAAAGTGCCAAGTTATATTCGGGAATTTCCAAGCAAGATTATAATTCTGATATTAAATCTATCTTGAGAGCTTCATTAAACGATGGACCTAATATCACTACCGATATCTCGCATAATCCCTTGAATCAACTTGAAGGTGAATTACCTATTTTCAAGGATGACAACTCCGATGTTGCGCCTTCAAATTTCACCTCACCCATACTGCTGTCCGGCTCCAACCTGTCTACGGGCCCAATTACACACTCTTCCTCATCTTCAGCGTCAACTTCATCGGCACCAACATCATTATCTAGTACCACCGATACATTGATACATGATTTCATGCCGCTTATAACTTCGGAAGAATTCGAATTAATTACCGGAGACTTACCCAGTAAGTCCAAATCAGCATCATCCAAAGAATCTAATTCCACCAAGCAAAAAAATGCAATCAATATCAAGCATCAAATTTTCCAAAGCCCATTGTACGATCGTACCTCAGGATCCGATACCAATTCAACCACTAGTTACCCCGTAGGAAGTAATGGTAATGGATCCGATAGTGGTGGATCATCAACGGCTACCCCAGTCAAGCGCCGTCCTGGTCGCCGTAGTGGAGGTAGTGATAGCACCAATAATGTTGGTGGTGGTAGCGAAAATGGTGGGGCTAATGGTAAGGATGATGATCCCGACAAGCAACACACCGAAGCAGCATTACTTGCTAAAATTATGAAACAGTTTGTGGGGCCCTTGCCTGCTAAGAATGACGAATTGTCTAGTGATTTGGGAATGATGGGAGTTAAGACGAGGTGGCCAGTCAGTAAGTAAGGATTGATTTTGTGTATGCCATGACTTTTATGTAATAGAATAATTGTACAATTGATATATGATTTTTTTTTCTTTGATGTAAATTTGGCAGCCACTACAAGTGTTCAGATGAAGTACTGATTGTTCGAGCATCGATGCATATGCTGCTCAAAACTACAGATTTGAAGTACAAAAAAAAATTAAAAAAAAAAAAACATCAAGACCTAAGTATCATTAAATAACTTTAAAAGATCCAACAAGCTTGAAGTCAAGATTTCACGAATGAACTATGGTTCCGAAAAATGTCAAGACGTATAGTTGCTTGATATAAAGTATGAACCTCTTTGACTCTTGTCAGAAGCTAACTTACTTACTATTTCTGCCTCTGGATAAAAACTTCCTACAATTTGAATAGTCAGACACCAACGCTTGTTTAACATCACTCGTCTACAAGGACTCAAGAACTCTTCAAGTAGATTGGTTCAACGTTTAGTAAGAAGAAGCAAATCAAAGCATACATCACAAACTAGCAGCGCTTTGCGATGGAACGGCTGAAATGACCTCTGTATACAGGTCCCTGGATAAAAAACTCGTATTCTTTCCGTTTTGATTCCTTTGTTTCTCGCCAAAGTCATGCATACGGCACTTTCTTTTTTTTTTCTGATAAGATACTTTTAATATGTTGTGCATGTTATTATGTGAAGATGTGATGAACAGTGGAGAAGACAAGTATAAACAAACAAAGTATAATAATTAACAATAGAGATAAAGTACAGATATATATGAGAATAAAACAAACATAGAAAAGAAAGAGACTGATTGAAGGGAAAAAATAGAAGAAAAGGAAGGAAAAGAACAGTACTGCATTAAGACACATACAAGAGTCAAAGTATATATTTGAAAGAAAAAACAAAGAAGAAAAACACACATACTAGGCAGAAAAGAATTACAAACGTAACAGAGTAGAGTCATAGACAAGTTTGAATGGTACAACATACCTCAAAAATGGTCAATTCTCGAATAGTTTAGGGAAAAATGGTACAAAAGTTAGAGTAAAGAATCAAGAATAGAAAGAGGTAAGAACAAAAAGAAAATAGAAAGCACTAAAGGTGCTTGATAGTCAGTTAATTGGTTAAAGTATGCGCAGAAAGAACTTCAACCAAATGTCAATCGTAGATCGAGGTGGTAAATCAAACGCAGACCAGGAAGCAGCGTTGAACAAATTAGAAAGATTCGTAGTTAGAATCTTCAAATTGAGAGTATAAGGTAACGGCCACGTTGAACAACCCAATAACCAAGGGGAAGTTACCCAAGGCATTGACAAAATCACCAAAGAATCCCAATTGAATCAACACGAAGTTTTTCCATGCATGGAAAACACCGGCGTAACTACTTAAAGAAGTTAAAGCACCATGGTTTTGAGCAATGACGAAAAAGATGAGAACTTTAGTCAAAGCAAATACAAATGGATCAAATGAGAAAACACGATATACGAAACCATCATCTTCAATCAAGGCAACTCTTCTGGTGAAGTTGAAAAAATAGGAAACGACAAGGGGTAATAAGATGGCATAAATGGTCCAATTAACCAACACACTAAGGATGGTCCAGTCAATCAAGGCAGTAAAATCAGGGACCTCAAAATCACTCGTGGCTAAAAATTCACTGTTATCTTTGAAAACTTGATGAATGGATTCATTATCCTTTATGGCAACCAAGGGAATGTAGATATAAGCAAAGTACACCAGTTCCAATAACAATTCAGTAAAGTTTAAGGTAACGGTACTGGATAATTGATCCCTCAAACTGTCGGTATAATCTAATGCAGTGATACCTACATAGTCAGTGAAATCATAAACTTTATCCTTGGCAATTTCAATGTATTCAATAATGGGGTCAATCACCTTTGTTCTGACATCAATTGGAGGACCAGCATTATAATCAGGATCATCATTGTCATCTTTATCATCTAGTTCTTCAACTTCGTCATCCTCTTCAGCGGCATCTTCGGTATCGACGTCTTCATCTTCATCATCTTCGTCGTCATCATCTTTGAATTCAACTAAAGTTTGAGTTTCTTCTTCGATGGTACCATCACTAGTTTCCTCAATTGTCTTGATGGCTCTAATGGTTTCAACAGCTTGTTGAGGATTAGTTTCAATGTAATGACTGATTTTTTCAATCAAGACTTTCTTGGTGTCCTTGGTAAGAACGTGGATGCCAACTTTCTTAGCAACGTTAAGCAAATCGTTCTTTTTAAAACTGTTTAAATCGGACATTGAAGGGGGGGACAGAGGGCTAGTGACGTGATGGTTTACTAATCAGCAGTTAACGGCAAGGGTTATTAATCGAAGATAAACCAATTGATGGTGTTGTTGTTGTTGTTTATGATTTAGTTGTGAAAAAACAAAAAAAAAAAAAAAAAAAAAAGAAAAACAACAACAAGCACAAAATAGCATCTGTATATAATAAAAAAAATAAGAAGAGAGAAGCAGAAAACCGAAGCCAAAAAAAAAAAAAAAAAAAAAAAACAAACCAAAAACAGAAGAAAAAGTTGATGTTTCCACATCTTTCTGGTGACGATATTTGCCTAACGCTACACAAAATTACAAAGCAAAACTTGCTATGATTACAGTATTGGGTAAGGTCTCCTACTAACAGCGGTGAGGCATGTGTGCGTCTTTTTCTTCTTCTATGTATTGCAATACCTGCTCGGTGTAGACAGAAGTGGTGAAGACGAACGCAATAGTAGTGCAGGACCACCATTCACCCCAAAAGCAGCAGCAGCAGCAGCAGCAAAAAATATGAAGAAAAAAAAATACTGTACTATAAGGAATTTCATCAGCGATTACGGAGCCATTGCCACCTGAATAAGTGTTGATGAGTTTATAATGATGAAACTTCATACAAGCTGCTGCAACTACTAGGTAAACAAATTATCAAGAACGCGGTGTGTGGCATGTATCTTGACTAGTTGGTTGAACTCACCCTCACCCATCGTCACTAATTATTCTCACCACTGAGAACCACAAGTAGACAATTGTTGCAACCTTTTCCTCCTTTGGATGGTTGGGTGTTTTTTTTGTTGAATGCGTTGTTGAGTTGGTATTGTTGTTTACAAAATGGCTCAATATGACTTTTGATCTCTGGCTATTTTTTGATTTTTTTTGTTCTGAAAGGGTAGCGTGATGTTTTTATTATTGCCCAATTTGGGAAACCCTCCTCAAAACGTCACACCCGTACCATTTCAAATACACCCATACACCTCTAACCACCAATTGACTAAAATAACCAAATTCAAAACAAAACAAAGCAAGAAATTGCAACAAGTGTTTTGATTTCGAATGTGAATTGATCTCTTTGATGAAGGTCATTTGTATTTACTATTTGTCGTTTATGAAACCCTGTCACTAAGCTTCACACTACTATTTTTGCTTTCTAGTGCATAGAATCCTTTCCTTTGTCCTTCGCTTTGTTTTTTTTTACTTGTTTTTTTTTTTTCGCCGCTCACTTCATCCTAGAATTGTGTGATATTGTTAAAAGTAACTCTAGAAGACTATCACCATCTTTTCTATCACCAAGTTTTTAGAAAAACAATATTTTGTTAAACTTTGAAAAAATTTTGGAATTGCTTTCAATTCACTAGTAGTCGTCTACCCTTTTTTTTTGGCTCGGTTCTCATCTGATATCACCCGCTCATCTTGATGTCAATATAGCACATTCAAGTACACATAAATCATGACATACAACAGAACTCGAATACCTCTATTGGTATCGAAAAACTTGTCTTATTCCAGTTTACGAAGATGCTCTACCATTCACCAACTTAATAATAATCTACGGAGGCGCTACTCATCGCAAAGGTCATTTGCAACTTCCACCCCAGGCTTTCAGAGCACCATTGATAATAGCAGTGAGGATCCACGCATAAACCAAGTTGGCATTCAATATTTATCAAACGATCTTCATAAAAAAGTCTTCCCCACAACCACCACAACTGATTACCGTGAACCATCACACCCTGCCTTGATAAAACTACTGCAAGCACACTTGCAACACCACGGTCTTCTAGGTAAAAAAACTTTACTCAGTGATCCTATAAACATACCAAATTTTCCCGATTTAGTCGGTAAAAAAAGTCTCGATGAACATTTTCACAAAATCGGTACCAAGAGTGCTCAACCATATCTTTCAATGGCCGAATCTTTCCTTTCTTCAACCATACCCATCAAACCATCCCCAAAATCTTGGGTTTTTCGATCAGGGTGGACTCGTTATGCTCCAGGTGAAGCACCTCAGCTGGTACCTTACCCTAGTGAGGATGAATTAGTCTTTGATGTGGAAACTATGTATAAACAAACTCATTACGCCTGTATGGCTACTGCAGTTTCATCAAAAGCTTGGTATGGTTGGGTATCACCCTTTTTGACTAATTATGCTAAGAATAAGGACTACAACGAGCACGAACATCTCATACCTTTGAACGTATTACAACAACCCAAATTAATCATTGGATTCAACGTTAGTTATGATCGTGCTCGAATACTTGAAGAATATAGTATCAAACAACTGAAAGCTTATTATCTTGATGCCATGGCCCTTCATATTTCTGTCAGTGGTATTTGTTCTCAACAAAGACCCATTTGGCATAAACACAAAAAGCAACGCGCTCGTCTTGAAGCACTTCAACAAGAATCAAGTGAAGATGATGGATTAGGTATTAGTGCCAATAATGATATGGGTGGCATGCGGGATTTGGTAAGTGACGGTGAAGAAATTTCATTTTCAGTGGAAGAACTCGCTAATGAATTAGCTGATGATCCTTGGCTCATGAAGGGCTCCCCAAATTCCTTAGCCAATGTAGCCGATTTCCATTGTGGTATCAAAATGTCAAAAGAAACAAGGGATTTTTTCGCCACTTTGAATCCTCAAGAAATTATTGATGAGTTCCCCAAACTAATGAATTATTGTGCTGATGATGTTCACGCTACTTTTGCAGTAACTTCCAAATTATTCCCCATGTTTCGTGAAAAAATCCCTCACCCGGTTTCATTTGCCGCTTTGAGACATATGGGTACCCTCATGTTACCCACCACCAAGAAATGGAACCAATATATTGAAACTGCCGAGTCCCTTTACCAAGAAAATCGTGACAGTGTTACTAAAATTCTCCAACATCGAGCTGAAAGTTTAGTGAAATTTATTACCGATAATAATGAATCATTGAAACCTGATATTGAAGATGACCCTTGGTATAAACAATTAGATTGGACCATGAAAGAGCTTCGATTGAAAAAAAATGGTGAACCTGTGGCTAAGCAAGCATTTATGACGGGTTTTCCCGAATGGTATCGTGACTTGTTCAAATCATCAACTGTTTTGGAAGATGGATCTAAGACTCGAGAGATGAAAATTTCAGTCCGTACTCGAATCACTCCACTCTTGTTGAAATTAAAATGGGAAGGTTATCCGTTGATTTGGACTGATTCATGTGGTTGGTGCTTTAAAATACCTCACGATGAGAAAGTAATTGAGTATATGAGGAGTAAGAACTATACCGAGGCCAAATTGACCGAAGAAGACTTCATGTTATTGGTTGATGATTTGGCAACTCCTGGTAACTATTCAAAACTATTCAAAGTGCCATCTCCCGAAGGCCCAACTAAAAGATGCACTTTAATAATGTCCAAAAATTATCTTTCATATTTTGAAAATGGTACATTGACTTCAGAGTATGATTATGCCAAAGATATCTTAAAGTTGAATTCAAATGCTTCTTATTGGATGGGTAATCGAAATCGTATCATGGATCAATTTGTGGTGTTTGCTGATGAAAAAGGTGTCAAGAATAAAATTTTTGAAACCAAGAAAGAATTAAAGCAACACCAAAATACTGGGATTATCATTCCTAAATTATGTACAATGGGGACAATCACCAGAAGAGCAGTTGAAAATACTTGGCTCACAGCATCCAATAGTAAGCCCAATCGTATTGGGTCCGAATTAAAGGCCATGATTGAAGCGCCTCAAGGTTACGCATTCGTTGGAGCTGACGTTGATTCAGAAGAATTATGGATTGCATCGTTGATTGGAGATTCTATTTTTGGTATACATGGGGCTTCAGCTTTGGGTTGGATGACTTTAGAGGGTGATAAAAACGAGAAAACTGATTTACATTCTAAAACGGCTGATATTTTGGGCATTCTGAGAGGTGATGCCAAAATTTTCAATTATGGTCGTATTTATGGTGCTGGGGTTAGATTTGCCACTCGTCTTTTGAAACAGTGTAACTCTAAGTTAAGTGATGACGAGGCAGACAAATTAGCCAAGGATTTATACGTTAAGACCAAGGGTGACTTGAGCTCATCAAAGTTTTTGGATCGGAAAATGTATCATGGTGGTACTGAATCAATCATGTTCAACATGCTTGAATCAATTGCCTATCAAAAAGATCCTAAGACTCCAGTTCTAGGGGCTTCCATTACTGATGCTCTAACAATGGGGAATTTAAACAAAAATAATTATTTAACTTCGAGAATCAACTGGGCCATTCAAAGTAGTGGTGTTGATTATTTACACTTATTAATTGTTTCGATGGATTATCTTGTGGATAAATATAAGGTTGACGCAAGGCTCATGATAACGGTTCATGATGAACTAAGATATATGTGCAAAGAAGAAGATAAGTATAAAGTGGCACTTTTATTACAAATCAGTAACTTGTGGACTCGTGCTATGTTCTGTGAACAGTTGGGAATGAAGGAACTCCCACAATCATGTGCATTTTTTTCTGAGGTTGATATTGATAAGGTGTTGAGAAAAGAAGTGACTCTTGATTGTATTACTCCTTCACATACAACCAAAATTCCACCCGGTGAATCACTAGACATACGGAAGCTCCTTGAAATAGCTAGCGAAAAAAATTATTTGAATAACGAAAATGTACCGAGTCGTGGCTCCAAACTAACCACAATCAAGTACAAGGCAGGCACTCGTGTGATTGAAAGGCTACCAACTGAGACTCATCCCGATTTGAAAGCAGCCAATGCTAAAATTCAATTATCGATTGACAAATCAACTTGGAAAAAAGATATGAGTGATTATATCCTGTTGAAAAAACAACTACAAGTGGAAAAAAATCATTATGATCCTAATTTCAACGCCAAATTGACTTCGTCGGATAAGTTTCGGTCTGCCGGTTTAAATGCAATTGACGATAGAGGCATACCCTCAACAGCGCCAAGACCAAGGCTGACCAAGAAAATCACGCCAGAATATAGTTTAAGTTCTCAAGGGGACGCGTTGTTACAAGAAGAGTTGGGTATAATTTCTAAAGCAAAGACTCATGGGAAACCTATTAAATCCAAGGCAAGTACTAAACTGACCGGTGCTAAACATCGACCGGCTTCTGAACCTATAGGGTTAGAGGCCCATAAACTGAAATCAGCCGGATCGACAGCAGATGTGTCAAGTTCTTTTCAAAAAAGTAGCAACCCTGAGTTTAAATCTTCCGTAAGAAAACCAACTACACCCTTTAAACAGAGTATGACTCGTGTTCTGGCGAATTCCGTACCAAAACGAGCGATTAGAATAGATGCAGTCAGAAAACCCAAAGCGGTGTCAAAAACATTGTCGAAGGGTCCGTCGCCGAACTCAAGTCCCATTATGACTTCTGGGAATATAAAGCTAACGCCTCTGAAGCTGAAAGTATTGACGAGTGGTAAATCGACGGTCCTGACTCGATCAATGTCACAATCTTCTATTGTGACTGATGATAATACTCCTCTGACAACTAGTGACAATGTTATAGACGCGAAAACAGACAAGTATACGAAACCCCACAGGTGGCGACCGGAAGCTTCTGAACAAGTGAAATTAGTGTCAAGTCATATACCTCGAATCAATCCCCAGCTTAAGAGAATAGCTACGAGTCGACTATCACGTACATCGTTATTTGACGATCATCGATCAAGTTTCGATCGACGATCGGGTCATACCCCACAATTGTTTGTGAATCGACCATCTTCGAGTTCAACTAAACGTCATGGGGTTGCCAAGTCAGATGATGAATCCATTCACTTGGTCACAGTTCCTAAGCGACGAGGCTCATGATACTTGTTTTTGATTTTTTTTTGTTTTCGTTTTCATTTTTAAAAAAAGGAGGTTTTTTTTTTTTCTCGCACCCATATCTGTTATATCGAATTGTGAAACTAGCCACCAATACGCCCAAGCCACCACTTAAAATTGCTTACATTTTAAGCCTATCTCCAATGTTAAATAATTGATGAAACCCTTATTAAGTTTTGTCATTAAGTCCAATTTTATATCAACCAAACAAGGAAAAAGAAATTGCCAAGAACCAAGGGGGTTCCGTTTAGTCGCTGAATTATCTTCGCATAATTGATTATTATAATTTTCCGTTTTAAAATTACAATTTTTTTTTTTTTTCATGCACGAAGTTAGGCTTTCTATTACCGTGCAAAATTATAATTGATCATTGATTTTTTTTCTTATATGAATGTCCTTCTCAAGAGGGATGTTAATGCTTCTCCAATCTACCGATATTTGAGTAGCTACAGCTTGACAACTGACGAGAACTTTTCCTTGGTTTTCTCACTTTCTTTTTCGTTTATTTCTTTTTTATCCGAGTGTTTTTATTCTGGTATTAGTTTTTTACGATTGATGAGTTTTACGATAATTTATTTATATAAGCCTTTTGCTTCTTTTCCTTTTATTCTTTAGATATGAATATAAGTTTCTGGTATTCATTATAGTCACCAGATAACAATAGTCTCACATTGTATAAATTGACCAATTAGACATTCTAAGTTGATGGCAAAATTCACTCCTTGACCACTTGTATAATCATAGCACATATTTTGTTTGATTGTGTGTTGTTGTTTCTTTCTTTTCCTTCTGTTCGCTGCCAAATCTAGGTAACACCAAAGAAAGCAACTGATCGAAAATAACCAGCCTATTAGCAACCAGTGGCTATACCTCAAATTTGCAACCGAGATCAAGTAATATCTGCATAGAAACAATGGGCAGAAAAAAAAAAGAAAACAACTAAAAAAACCACTCAATTCAAACTTTAATTACAAAGCCCTCGGGGGGTTATTACGTAATCACCCCAAGATTATTTCGGTTGCAAACAACATGTGTATGAGATATTTAAGGTGTTAGGCTTTGATTGAATCATTGTGATTCGTCCCTCCCTCTCCCTCTCCCCCTTTTTTTTTTTTGCCCGAATATCTACGTTAATATTTGTATGCAACTTTGCAACTACCTGAGGTATCACCAAGCGAAAATTTGAAAAAATTGAAGCAAAGGCAGGTGTTTAGGCGTATAGAATAAATAACCGAAAAGGGTAATTGCAACAAAGCAAGAACAGAAAAAAGAAAAGTAAAGAAAAAGCACATTTTCTTCTTTATGTTAGTTCCTGATTAGTTTTCTGCAAGATAAATCAAGCTGGCTTTAACGCAGGAAATACTAAGTTAAAAATACATCGTTTACAAATAACCGGAAAAAGTTAAGAAAGTACCACAGCAAGAGGAAAAGGAGGGGGGTAAAAGATGAAACAAGGTGGTCATTACAGTATATTCACTTATATTTCGATATTTGACATGTTTTGCAAGCTGCTTAATTAGGCAATGGAAAGGTAAGGCAGAGGGCAAGGAAACAGGAGCCCGTACCCAAATTTAGACGAGAATAGCACAATTCTGATTGTATCGGGAGGGGGGGAAAAAAAAGGCTGGAAGCAGCAACACTATTACCGTATTAGGAAGGAGCAAGAACAAATGGGAACCAGGACAGATAAATGGGTGCTCGTGTACCTACCAAAACATCACTCTGGCGTGTGAGTACCAGACTGTGTTCAAATCTTTGATACTTCAGGTTGATTGATTTAGTGGGTGGATTTAATGGACTAGGATTATCCATGAAAATAATATTACTGAGGCCGTACGATTACAATTTGTGTTCTTAGTATTTACATTACAACCGTTTCCATGTAGAAAGAAAGACAACATCGGGATGGGATTTATCCGACTTCACCGATATCTTAATTGGCATAGAGAAAAAAAGAAAAAAAAAAAAAAAAAAAGAATTAAGTTCTCAACCGGTCGGCAGGGGTAACCGATCGAGCCGTCCAGGCCCGTTCATCAAGGAAGAGAAGTATTTTCTACCATTTGTTCTTCTTGTCTCAAATGTACTTCTTTTCTTTTTTGTCCCGTCATTTTCAGTTCACCTGTAGGTGAGAAAAGTAGCGATTGATTGATTGATCTGGTGTCGATGATCTTTGAACGAACACAATCAATTGAACATGAAGTGAAAAAATAAATAGATGAAACGGAAATATATGATAGATTAGTTTATCTTTGATAAAATTAGCTGGGTATCAACAAAAACCTAAATGGTATATCCGGGCAATTTTCACTATCTCTGCATAAATGAATTTAATTCTTTTTTTTTTCTTTTGAAATTTTTTGGTCTTTTTTTTCCCACGCTAGTTTTTTGACGTCAACGGAATCTAGCCCTAGTGCCTCAACATAATTGTGTGTTGAATGTTTGTAATGGCAACTGGGTGGTTTTGTTCCATTTTCGGGATTTCCAATTGCAATAAGCATGTAGTATTTTGTGAAATTATAACCTATCATGAATAAATTAACCTGAATAGTTTCTCCGAGAAACCCAGGTAGCCTCTGCGGATTTGAGGTGGAGATTAACCATTGGATGTTCGTAAATGCCCTCGGAAGTGCATTGTGCTCTGTCAAACACACTTGTGTTATCCGGGGTGGGGGCGAAAGAAAAAAAAAAAAAATACTGGGAAAGCGAGGAACAATACAGGAAACTAATACCGTTTTCGCCGCTTATTGCTAAATTGCAGGCAAAAGCAAAAAAAAAGAAAGAGAGACATGCCCCGGAAGTGGCACAACCGATAGCAGGTAACAAAGCAAAAACAAAAAAAGAAAATAAAATCCCTCCATAGTAATGCTTGAGTTTTGTTCTGTTTAAGCGGCTTCGCAACCGGTGCGCACTACCCCCGGATATTGCTCGTTTCTTTTGGATTTGTATGTCCCAGTGCGGTGTTTTAATTAAGTTACAAAGCAAAAAAAAAAAAAAAAAACTAACCAAAATACCAAAAAAACAAACAATAAAAAACCAAACAAAACCATAACAAAACAAAAAAAAAAAAAAAAAAAAAATACAAACAAACCAAAAAAGAAGCAGGCTTTCCGGTGAGAAGCTTTGACAAAATTCGCTCACCAATTCATTTTTTCTTTTTTTTTCTTTTTTTTTTTTTATTCTTCCAGTTAATATATTAATCAATTTGTTTCCGTCGAATTGAACCAGACTTTTTTTCCACTTTTTTTTTTCTCTTCTTTTCCCTTCTTCTTCTTCTTTTTCTTGCTTGCCAGTTTTACTTCGACTAACTGTTAACTTGAAACAAAACTCCATCCAAATCATTCCATAATGTTGCCAGCAGGTGTTATCTTAGTCTTCGTCTTAGTCTTCTTGGCTTTCTGTGCCATCGTTGCCGTTACCGTGCAAAAGAAGTTGAAGGCCAAAAAATCTCAACAACGTTTTTAAGTTTTGAAAAAATTGATCGGTTCATTTTTATGTATCTCTAATTGACATTTGTATTGAACCATTGCATTAGAATTTTATTTTGTTTCATTATTGCACAAGGTTTTTCTTTTTGCTACCAATTTTCTTTTCTTTTCTTCACGTTATTGAATTTTTTTTTTCTTTTTCTTTGGAATTACTTGATTAGAATCGGGGGTTTCTCTATTTTTTTGCAAGTTTGGTTTCAATTCTTCAACAATTCTTCATTCACTTTATTTCAATTTTTTTTTTGGTTGACAAATGTCTTGACTATAAGTCCAGTCCGACTTATGTTTGTTTCACTGTTTTTGCACAAAACTGGAATGAATTGGCAATTTCAATTTTGAATTTTTGAAATATATTTTTTTTGTTTTACCTATATCTCCATCCTTAGCAGTAAAATGCTCTACCGTTGGTTTCTGCTACTATTTGTTTCCGAATATTATTCCTCAGTGCTGATGTCCGGGTGTTTTTTTTTACCAGCCGCTTTTGTGATTCCAAGTTTTTTTTTTTTTTCCTTTCATCGAGAAAAAAAAAAAAGAGGAATTGGAATTTTTCTTCTTCTCGCCGATTAGCAAAAAATTTCCATGCACGCTCGGCGGAATCAACATTGATTCGTCGTATATAACTTTATTGGGTTGTATTGTGTTTTGGGAAAAATAATTGTGTCAAAAGGCTGGGAAGAAAGCTGCTTTTGTCTTTTGGTTGGGTGATATTAAAAGGGCGATGATTGTCATGATCCATTAATAAAATTTAAGTAATTGGATAAATCATTATAGTCATGCCATGTCAACCAACTCAATTTTTGTTTTCAAAGTGTTGAATACTTGTTGTTGCATATTGATTCTTTTTTGATCAATATTGAAACTTTTCCTTTTTATTCAAAATTCCAAACCTTTCTGTTTCATTTTTTTTCCTTTCTTCTTCGCTATACTACGGGAAAACTTAATTTTGTTTTTCATCGACATAGCTTTTTTTCGAACATTGTTGTTTTTTTGTTATGTCGGTTTTTTCTTTATAAAAACCTGGATATTATCAATCTATTACGTTCTCTCATATTTTTCTTACTATTGTTATTACTAATTTTTTTTTTATTGAACATTTTGACGGGAATCAGGGTTCAATTTAATCTACCTCATTCTTCCATTGTTGCTTTTGCTTTTGTTGTTGGGTTCTTGGGGTTTTTGTGAAGTGTATTGGGAAGTATACTTTATATAAACTACAATTGCTGATTGTGTTGACCCATTTTTTGGTTGTATGGTTTGATGTTTTTGAATATGGGTGTGTTAAGGTGTGGGAACTTTAATGTACCCTTCATGTTCGAGAGTTTTCAACTGTCATATCATTAGATCATGAGTTATACATGTAACAAGTGAAGATCAATTTTTATTTGGAAGTTTGAACATTTGTTTGGGAAAACTAATATCTACTATTATTATATCTCATATCTATTTTTTTTTTTCTTTTCTAATTTGTGGGATTTATGGGAGGTTTATTTAATCATTAACTACTAGTTTGTCAAAGTTGTCATAATTCTTTTTTTTATCAAATCATAATATATACCTACCCTCTTTTACTTATTTAATTATTGTTTTTTCACTTTTATAATATAAATATATAAACGAAGAAAAAAAAAAAATATAACCTGTTTCGGGTTTTGTAAGAGATGAACCGAAAAATGAGTTGCGCGATTTTCTTTTATAAATTTTTTTTTTTTTTTTTGATCTTTTCTCATCTGGGCTTTTTTATTTTTATGGATTTTTTTTTTTTTTTTTTTTTTTTTGGTGACGTCATTTTGCAGCATTTTTTAACTCACAAACCAAGATATTAAAGATATTAAGTGTATTAAGATAGTTATAAATCGTTCCAATAAACGATTTGAATGCTGTCACCTATATATGTATAATGTGTAGTAAAAGATGATGATAAAAAAGATAATTAAAAAGAGAGATGAAATTTCAAACACGATTGGCGCCACGTTGAGGAACAATTTCTGATTCTCCATCATCATCAACAACTTGTTGTAATGCTTTCAAATCTTCATCATGTTCTTCCATGGTAAACGCCGAAACCAATCCCAACAAAGCCACAAGAGTAATGAAAATCCATGAAAATCCACCAACTTTCAACTTATCAAAAAATGACATCAATTTCCCAAATACAATGGGTGAAATAAATCGAGAAAATGAAGTAGCACTTAAAGTACTTGAGTTAACAAAACTACGATATTTCACTGGTGCTGCACGATGAATTAACATCATAATTTGAGGAAATGCCGTCCCCAGTGCCAAACATCCAAATGCCCCATTAATATAAAGAAGATAAGTTGATAATTTAGCTGGTAATTGATCATTATAACCTTTGGTGGTGAATATTACAAAGGCAATATTTAAATAAACAATGGGGAAAATACAACTCAGTAATCGATATCCATTAATTGTTGAAGTATACCGATCTAACATGGGGAATACGAAAAGTACCACCAAAACTCCAAAAAATCCAGTTGTACTTAATAAAGTACCAATTTCATGAGAATTCCAACCGAATCCACCAGTGATACGAAAGGGGAATTTCAATTCTTGTGGAATATAATCACCAGCAAGATAAATTGGTAAAAATTCTTGATAAATTAAAACGTGGAAACCTAAAATAAAATTACCAATTATTGTTTGTATCACTACGGGAGTGAAAATATTACGATTGGTAAATGCACGGAAAACTCCCATTTGATCTTCATTAACAGTACTGGCAATTGAAGCGCGTGACATGGTGGGCTTAATGGAATATGATGATGAATAACGTCTAATTAATGCTGAGGACATACGACGACTCATTAATTGATTCGACTCAATTGAGGTGGTATCATCAGCATCATCAATGGCTTCTTCTTCATCCTCGTTTATTGATGAATAAAGTTGAGTAATTTGATTTTGATCATTACCAGTTAATGGCAGATTTTCATCTTCACTATCAAGTGATTCATTACTGTTATTAGATGGTATATCTTGAGTTAATGTCAAATTAGAATTGGTATTATTGGCATTTTTCAACATTCTTCTCTTATTACTTTGATAGGTAATACCTTGTTGCCAAGGTCTTAAAGGTACTGTATAACCCAATTTTCGACGAATATAATCCCCCACTTCTAAACCCACATCACGTTTATACTTGGCCTTATAATGAGTTTCTTCCAAAAAAAGTATTCCAATAATCATACTGAAAAGAGTAAAACCAGCAACCACAATACTTGAAAGTGCAAATGGAAATTTATCCATAAATTTATTCATAATTGATGTAATCATCAAATTGGTATTACCACCCTCAGTTTTTGTGAAATAGCCTCCAATCAAAGGTCCTACAACCCCACCCACATTCCAAAGTAAAGGTAAAGTCAGAAATGCAATTGCTTGATGTTGTCTTTCAGTAGCTATTTCACCAATCATTACTCTCAAGGTTGAAATATTTCCATTAAGTGCACCTGCCAAACTTCTAGCGAAAAGTGCCATCCAAAAATTAGTTGAAAATGCAAATATTAACATACTTATACCAGTACCAGCGAGTCCAATCATTAAAACAATTTTGCGTCCTACTTTATCACTTAATTGACCCCAATGAATACAACAAATAAATTGAGTAAATGCAAATGATGCCGTTAAATAACCAGAATATTTTGATATTGATTTTTCATCCTCAGCGATATCGAATGATTTAATAAGGAAATATATAAATGGAAATAAAGAAGTAAATGCAAGTGGTTCACTAAATCTTATAAGTGATATAACAATCATTTGCCATACGGGGAATCCTCTTAGCGATTCCCGAAGTGTTTGCCCCATGGTTGAAACTTGACTGACTGTGATATAACTTGGCTTTAGATGATCTTTCGACTGGAATCTTTAGTGTACTCAAAAGAACAACCGTTTTCAAAAACAACTTTATCAGCCTTTATAACAATTTCCGCGCGCCAAAAAAAAAAAGAAAAAAGAACAAAAAAAAAAAAAAGATCAAACCGAGCGGAAATGACTCAAACTCGTGAATTCGTGGAGTAAAAACTAAAATTTCAAACCTTCGATGTATTTCAAGGTTTCGGGTAACGACCTGAAAAATAATGAGTTGATAATTGGGACATGCAACGAATTTCGTCTTCTGTTTTTTTCTTCTTCTTTTAAGCAAGGACACTCTATCAATTTAAAATATCGGTACATGGAAGAATTATCCCGCACACACGCACGAAAACCCCATCATTAGAAATTTTTCAACTGGTCGCGCAATTTATTAATAATTTGCAGCCCGAAACTGTGGATGCTACGAGATGAGATGAGTCAAGATATTAATGGGATGACAAATCTAAAATATTCAAATCAACGAAAGAAGAAACTTGTGATAAATTAAAACCAAAAATAATACAGGGTAATATACAATCTATAAATAATAATATGGATTAGATTGGTTCATCATCATAATCATGCATTAATAAAGCTTGAATGAATCCACATGCAGCCCATAATGCTAAAATCCACCACATAATCCAACCTTTACCATGAGCATCACCTAAACTCATCAACCAACCAAATACCAAGGGTCCAACAAATCTTGCCAAGGCAATAATACTCATGGTACTACTATTAACATAAGCACGATGATTTTTTTGACGTACGGCACGATGTTGTAATAACATAACTTGAGGCATTCCTGTAGCACTTGCCAAAGTACGCAAACTAGTAAGGGTATATAAAACAATTGGAGTTATCCATGATGGGAAAAAATGATTATAATCATGTAATGTAAATATTGCCCAAGGTACCAATAGGTAAACGAGGGGGAAAATCGAAACCAGTAGTCTAAAACCTTTAATTGTACCTAAATGACGATCAATCCAGGGGAAGATAATTAAAACAATAAACATTCCCATGATACCCGTCAGCGAAAATAATGTACCAATATAACTTACATCAAGTCCAAAACCTCCTGATATATGAAATGGGAATTTTAATTGATTTGGTTTAAAACGAGCTGCAAGGAAAACCGGGAGAAATTCAGAATAAACATTGGAATGAAGTGAAATAAGAAAGTTAGCAGCAATGGCTTGAATTACGGGGAATGTAAAGGCATTGGCATATTGATTATTATTTTTGAATTGAGGTTCTGGTTGTTCACTTTGAGAATAAGTACGAACTATAGCACGAGAAATTGTTCTAGAAATCAGATGTTGATCTTGTTCATCATCCTCATCGAAAACTTGAGATTTAATTGATTCATCATCATTTGTTGATATAAAAGGTTGAGGAGATTCACTTATCATTTCAGACAGATCAGTCAGAAGCAGATGAGTCGATTCATTAGATAATAAGGGAGATAATTCATCAAGTTTATCATGCCAGGGTCTACTGGGAGGATTTATACCAAATATTTTAATCAAAAACCAATCACCATACTCAATTCCAACATCACGACGTAATCGTAAAGTTTCATGAGTTTCTTGTAAGAAAAAAACCCCACATAAAAAACTAAACCAAAGTAATAAACAAACAACAATATTTGACATGGCATAAGGATATTTATCAACAAAACCTTTATAACTTAAAACTTGTTGAGTAACTTGTTGAGTTTGTTGATAGGGATTATGATTCAGTGGACGAGTAAATAAATGACTACCACCAATTGCTGGACCAATAACCGAGCCCAAATTGAAAAGTAAGGGTAATGTTGAAAATGCCAAAGCTTGATGACGCCTTTGAGTAGCAATTTCACCAATCACTGTTCTTAAAACACTAACATTACCGTTAAGGCAACCAGCTAAACCTCTGGCGGTTAATGCCATGATAAAATTAGTACTAAAACCAAATATAACAAGACTTATTGAGGTACCTGCCAAACCACATAGTAATACTGGTTTACGACCAATACGATCAGCTAGTTTCCCCCAATGAACGGCAAATATAAATTGAGCCAACGCAAATATTGATGCTAAATATGAAGTATATTTAGGAATATCTTGTTCATTGGAAGCAACTTTAAAATCTCGAACCATATAATAAACATAGGGGAAAAGTGAAGTAAATGATACGGGTTCACTAAATCGTATCAATGAAACTATAAACATTTGACCATATGGGAAACCTTCCATTTGTTGTTTAAATGTGAGTGTTTGATGATTTTGTTGATTTGATTCATGATTTGATTCATGATTTGATTCATGATTTGATTCATGATTTGATTCATGATTCGATTCTTCAGTATGTCGGTCCTCTTCATTATTGTGTGAAGACATTTTGTTGAAGTAAGGAAATGACAAATAATGGAAAAGTACAAATACAAATACAAATATATAAATATAAGATGCTGCGATCATTGCAAATCGAATTCCGCGTTGACGTTATTAATCAATCTTTTTCGAGGGGTACGGATGCCGATACAAATCTTCTCGGACCGAAGAAGCGCCACACCCGAAACCCCGACATACACCCGTACATCCAGAAACACGAATCTCGAACCAAAGATCTCGAACCAACAGAAAAAAAAAAAACGAACGAACTGAAAAAGAAATTCAGGCAGCCGTATATCTGAAGGAACTCAAGATATCACATCATAGATATTGAATTTCGAATATGATACTGATACTTTATAATCATTGAAAGTTGAAACAGCATATCACTAGGTAATAAATAGTGGTATCCTGCACATAACCACATCAACAACAAAAACAAAAATTAAAGTTAGCCAATTAAACCTGACAGCGGGTGTTTTTTTTTTTTTGACGAGAAGGTTTAAATGCAAAGATGAGTATAACCGAACGGTATGCTGATGACTACTTGACTACGAACTTTTGGTAGGGGGTGTACGGTATCGCATTGTAAGATCATATTGTATTATACGTGTAGGATATCTCGTAGTATAACATGACTCCTTTCTCTCGTGTATTGTAAGAACTAAAAATAGGTTTAAAATACCTCATGAATAGGTTAAAGTGCTTTCAAAACATACACGAGACAATTTTTTGATTTTTGGGGGAAAAACCTTTTTTCTTCCAGGAGGCTTTTTTTGACTTTTTTTTTTTTTGATTTTGGTGAGGATTTTGGTGTATTTTTGTGTGCTTTTTTTGTTTTGTATGAGAAGTTTTGTTTATTTTTCACGCTTTTTGAAAGAATATTTTTTTTTTTTTACTGCGGCCAAACAATAGAATATCCTCGATAAAAAAAGAAGAAGAGGATTCAGGAAAAAGTTTTCGCTTTTGTTTCTTTTTTTTTTTGTTTTTTTAGAGGTCGCCCGTTTATACCGCCTTTTTATTCCCATTCCCTTATGGCTCCTTTCTCATAATCCTCTTCTTTCTTGTTGATCTTTTCCACCACCACCATCATCATCAGCAACACTTCTTCTTCTTCTTTTTCTTCTTCTTCTTCATCATATCCATCATCCTTGTTAGCTTGATTGTGATCAATAGCCCCACCCAGCCCCAAAATTCCACTCGCTCAACCCTAGATACTTTATATATACCCCCTTACTTCAATTCATTCCTTTCATTCGATCCATCACCATCAAAGATGATAACTGGCCGGGCTTATATCATACTTTCCATAGTGGTTAGTACACTTTTAGGGTTCTTCGTCGCATTCACCTACCCATTGTTACCTTCATTCCACCCTCACCAAAACTTGCCTCCTACACAAACCACTCCTTCCTCGACCATATCCATACCTTCATCATCCACAACAAGTCAGGAGCAAAATGATTCAATTTTTGATAGACTTTTGCAATATCCTTTGAATTTTAATCTTGCACCCAAGATTCATTATTCTTCATTACAAACCACCACATCCTTTCATAAACGAGCCGATGGTAATAATAGTAGTCTGTCTGATGGGGCATCTGGTTTCACTTCTTCGTCAGCCTCTCCTTCTTCCTCGTCTTCTTCACAGTTTATATTCAGCTCTCAAACCACCACTGGTCTGACTTCTTCACTGGCTAGTCCGTCATCAACTTCCTCCACCATTCCTCAAACTAGTAGTGGCAATGATCAAACAACCACTTCTAGTTCCAGTTCTTTTAGTTCAACTTCTGTTGAACAAGCTTCAACCACCGATTTCAATGATTTTTCGTCTTCCACTGATAATGATACATCTAGTGACAACGATACTTCATCAACCGATGATTCCTCATCTGAAACCTCGACTGAATCATCTGAAACTGCCACCGAAACCTCTTCTTCTGATGATGACTCATCATCAACCACCGATAGTCCATCTTCTTCTTCTAATGAACCTTCAACCACCAGTCATTCAACTTCTCATGTCGTCACCACCTTTAGTTCCTCTCAAAATGGTAAAACGGTTGTCGTTACTCAAACCTCCGTCTATACTGCCAGTGCTTCTCTGTCACCATCCTCGAGTAGTTCCAACAGTAACTCCTCCAATCAAAACAAGAGTAGTGATGATGGCGGATTATCCCATACTAATAAAATTGTCGTGGGTGTGGTTGTTGGTATTGGTGTGCCAATCTTGTTGGGTATAATTGCTTTATTATTTTACATTAAACGTAGAAATAGTCGTGATTATGAATCAAGTGGTTGGACTTTTTGGAGAAATAATGAAAAGGGTACCGAAGATAATTTCTTAAATGGTGAATTGGGAGTAAGAGATCGTAATATTAATCAAGGTTCCAATTTTTAAATAAAATCAATTTTTCAACTTAATAAAATTTACTTGTGTTTATGATTTTTTTTTTTTTCTTTTTTTCTACTTTTTTCGCTTTTTTTTCTTTTTGCTTTGGTTCTTTGTTTCTTTTGTTCGCTTTTGGTTGTTCAACTAAATTATATATATATATGCTTGTCTTTTCTCATTCCCCCCTTTTTTCCTAATAGATAATACCCAATGACTAATTGTAATCATATGTAATATTACAAATTGTTAGGTCTTACAATTGAATGGAGAATCCATTCTTTGGGAACTAAGAAATTAAATTGCAGTCTAATTTGAACTTTGATGATATCTGAGAAACAAAATACGAGAGGATTGTAACTACAAATTTCATCATCCAACTCCTTTGATGGATCTGATGATAATTGTTGACAGCCTTGAATAGTCTTACTCTTGATATTCAATAATTGCAATCAAAGCAAACCTAAAAGTTGATCGCCTACCTAACACGCCCAGTAAAAAAAAAAAAAAGGGAGAAAACCAAGTTTTACAAGCTTTAAAAATACCATCATTTGATTATCCAGAATTAAAATGGCAAATCTTCAACCCTTGTGACATCAACCTTTGGCCATTGTAACATCAAACATAAGCCATTGTAATATCAATCTTTAACCGTTTCGGGTTTGTATTATTTTGACTAAATATTATATAAAAGTTGATGAAATATGTCAACAAAAAACACTATGTCGACATTAACTAAACAAATGAAGATACAGCAAAATTAACGTTTATCATGCTGTAAAGAAACATATTTTGACTTTTTGCTACACCATTAGTGCGGAGTTTATTTTATTTTGATTTTTTTTTTTGGTATCTGATGTATATTTTGCAACTAATTTTTTTCCCTCACGATTTATTTCGAGAAACAAAGCCAAAAAAAAAGAAGCACCAAAAAAAGAAGCACCAAAAAAAGAAGCACCAAAAAGAAGCACCAAAAAGAAGCACCGAAAAAGAAGCACCAAAAAGAAGCACCAAAAAAGAAGCACCAAAAAGAAGCACCAAAAAGAAGCACCAAAAAGAAGCACCAAAAAAGAAGCACCAAAAAAGAAGCACCAAAAAAAAATAAAAGCAAAAAGGAAAAAGGGACTATTTGACACAAACTTTTACAAAAGTGAGTCTTTGAGAAATTTACCTAAGCTTCATGAAGATCGGAATTCCTGACTTCATAGTTCTCAAGTTGTTAGTTATAAATTGCAACCTTCTTCATCCCCAACTCTTTTCTTGCTCAGCTTAATTCGGTGTCTCACCTTTTTACCTTTCCCTTCCCTTCTTTTTTTTTATTTTCTTCTTTTTGATGATGTTTTTTTTTTTTCTGAGATACTATCAACCAGGCATGAAATCAATCCCTGATGTCTACAACCAAAAATACCGGGCTCGTCTACCCCATTATGTAAACGATTGAACTATAGTTATGATTTGACATTATTTTAAGTTTTATTACCCCTGCTAAACATTAGTACCGGGGAATTGTGTTTTCAGATTCTTCTTGTGCTTTGATTACCCCAGAGTTTATATTATATAGCAACACTGATAAAATATACTAACAGTAGAATGGCTTATAAAATTAATTTCCTTAATATAAGCTTACAAAGGAGTTCCGTAGTAACTTGGTAAATAAATTATGTGTTGAGTAAATTAAAAATGACTCATAAAGTAAAGATTGGGTGACGTTGAAAGGATAAAGCTTTTATACAAATATTTGTTAGTTGTAGTTAGGGGAACTCAGGCACATTTGATTGTTCCAAAACTTTATTTTTCTTTGTTTTTCTTTTTTCTCCGCCTATTATTTCGACTAATGTTATTTTATAGTTTTTTGCAGAATAATAGAATGGTTGAAGGTTTTGGTATTTACATATCAAAGGAACTCCGAGGGGGACCAAAAAACTTGATCCCTGGTCCCAGGAAAAATTTCATGCATATAAGCTCAAAAGTAAGACAAAAACAAATAAACAACTAAATAATACCTAAACAAGTGAACTAATAATTAGAGAAGATCAAACCTTTAAATATCCGCTTTGCCGTGGTTTAGTGCGGAGTTTCACCGTGCCACTGGTTTATCATAAAGAATCAAAACTGTTTGATACAGCGTAAACAAAAGAAACCAAGGAGAAATTTAATTTGGATTTGTAAAAACTACTTTGATCTCAAATTAAAAATTTATGGGATTCCGTGGGCTGGGTGCTATTGAGCGGCAAGTTGCAACAACCATCTTTGCTGTAAAGAAGTATGAACTGCTTAGCCGAAGTGCATGGTAGGCTTTGTACATGCATGTCACCTGTATGCAGTGCGCATAACACAAAAAGGGGAACCAAATCAGCAAAGGCAGGCAGAAAAAAGAAAAAGAAAAAGAAAAAAGAAGACCGAAGGAAGAAACAAAGAAAAAATAATAAGAAAAATAAAGATAAGAAATCGTACGTACATTTAAAAGAAACCGTTTTTTTTTTCTTTTGTTTACTCACTTTCGCATCCATAGTTAAGAGGAAGAGAAAACAAAAACCAACAGAAGACACTGTACGGTTCTTTTTCTCACCTTTACCTTACCAAAAGATTATAAGTGGGCTAGACTTTTCTTCTTCCCCAGTTTTGAGGGTAAGCATGAAATCAGTTTCTTTTTTTTTTTCATCATGTCAAACGAACATAACCTTTTCAACCATGACGTTTTATTTCAAAAAAATAAATAGTATATTTGTTTACTTACATTTGTTTACCTTTCCAATGTTAACGCCGAATACCGTGGCGTTATCCTAAGGTCAAACAACTAAGCTTTTTCATATTTCTTTATTTAGGTAATCGGAGTTGTTCGTTGTCTGGCGGCCCACATGTGCGTGACTATAACTGAGTCAGCTAAAAGTTGACAGGTTTATGTAGTAGATAAGTAACTTTACATCAGGTCAAAAAAAAAAAAAAAAAAGTCATAAAAATAAATATATAAGTTATAGATCGTAATAATTCCGAGGTGGCAAAAAAAAGGAAAAAGAAATAAAAAATAAGGAAGAAAAAGGGTTTATAAATTTTACTTTTCCTCGGATAAACAAGTGCCATCACTTTATACTAAGTGCTCGTTGCTTTTACCCAAAATCTAAGACAAGGGTTCATATAATAACTTTGAAATCGTGGGATCATGTTGTTGATAACAAGCTATGATCTAAGAATGAATTGTCTAGACCTCCAACCAACAATTAGATGATGCGTTTTTGTTATGATCAGAAAAGTTTGTTGTTACTGCACATAACTTTGCTGCTTTAGTTGGTGTTTGGTTAGGAATAGGTTGGATTGGTGTTTATTTTTTATTTCGATGCCTTTATTGTTTTCTTGAGATTTTCTTTGTGTTGTATTTGTGATCCCTTGGCTTTAATTTGAGTGGCTAAATGAGAGTGTAATTTATAGGCCAATGACCTTGCTCGTGGTGGTTGATTCTCCACGAATCTCGAGTTGAAAATATAGCATCAACTTACAGTCATATAAACAAGGTGTTTTTTCTTTTCTGTAAGCATCTCAAAATATTCATGAAACCACATATTAAAGTTTTTAGTCTTAATATCTTCCCAAAGCAGATATTATATCGTAAATCATGAATTAAAGGTTTCTGGTGGTAGAAAACAATGTTGTGGTAAAATAATCCTGAATGGTACAAGCAATTACCACATATTAACCTTTTTATAAGGAAAGGCTGTCAACCCCAACAATATTCTTTTTGTAAAACAAAAGGGCATCCTAACCGAGTAAATCGTACAGGACAAAGTGATGCAAAAAATTAAAAACACACAAAAAAAAAAAAGAATAAAACAAATGGAGTCATTATAATAAATAGTCTGACGCTGACAGCATGCTTGGCCTCCGTTTGGATCTCTGGCTTTTGAAGTCGATGATACCGTATGAATAACGGCGGGATTTGAACTCCGGAAAAAGAAAAACTTTTCCAACAAGAGTCGATCAATCTTATGCCCTTTATTTGTTGTGACCCTTTATGTTGAATTCCCACCCTTCATCCATCATTTGTTTCAAGCGGTCAATTCATGGGTGTATTAAACATGTAAAGGGCTCAGGCAACCGTTAAGCAAAGGCTCTTTTTTTTCTCCTTCTTTCTTCTCTCTTTTTCTTTTTTTCTTCTGTATATATGCATCTGCCACTTTGTACTCTTAAGATTTAAGCACGCATGCAGACGCCAAATGCAGGATGAACAAAAAAAATTAAAACACAACTCCGATCCCAACTATGTAAACAAACCGAAAAAGAGAAAAAAGGAAGGAAAAAAGAAATAACTAAAATAGCAAAACAACACTAGGTATATACCGAATGATACTATGTTAAAATGAATCTCAACACAAGGAAGAAATAGAAAAAGGTATGTCTGTATTCTAATTACTTGGGTGTGTTCTTGTAACCCCTGGGTTCACCTTCTTCGGAAAACAATGTAATCGGCCCGAATCGACATGAGACACGCCCTATTCTTGACTTCTTTGTTTTCTCGCTTAATTTATAATTCAATTACAATAACATTGGACCTTCCTTCTACTGAATTTTGAAGGTTTGGGGCTGCTTTATTTTTCATCTTATTTTGCGCTTTTTTCTTTTATTGCTTTTGATTTTGCTCCCCTCCGTTTATATTATTTAACTTTGGGGGGAGTTGGCATAATCTCATACTATTGTATCTGCCGTGTAGTGCAACTTTTTGTGAAACTTTTCACTTCAAACTTATTCTTTTGTGAATATTATTATTATTATTATTATTATTATTGGTATTTTTTTGTTTTTCTTTTTTTGTTATTCGTTTCTTTTTTTTTTTTTTTTTTTTTTTTTTTTTTGGTTTCTTAGCTTGCTTTCTGTTTTCTTGCGTTGTTTGTATTGATGCTTTTTTGATATTTTCAATGCAAATTGATACTGTTATGCAAGGAAGTAGGCTGGATGTTATCAATCATTTCCTCGACCGGACTATCAAACCGGTAGTTGCCTTATGTAATACAACTAAAGCATGAATACTCCTAATTTTGTTGTTGTTGTTAGGCTATGAATTCCGAAATTTGTCCGACAAAACTTTTTCGAGGGGTCGGTTTAACGATTGTGAAGAAAAAAAAAAAGAAAAACATAACTTGTCTGTATAGTAAATCATATTAAATTTTAACGTATTAATCGTTGTCCGAGTTGACTCAATCTGAAGTCCGTTATAATAACCATCATTTATCCGTGTTTCCAATGGAAGGCAAATTTGGAACATTGAGATCAAGTTCCTGAATAATAAAATCATTCACCAACGTCAATGCAATCTCAATCAATCAAATGACAACTAAAATAATTATTTGACTTCATCAAATTATCATAGCCTTGATAAAACCGATTTCCGTGCACAGATTTGGATGGATTTCCCTAACTAATCAAGAATCCTCTCCCCTAATACAGTTTTATTTATCAACTGATCGACTTATAAACTTGAGGAATATGTCGGAAAGGAATTATTCTAGATGTATTCCTGCTCAATCATTGCCATCATATTGCATTAATAGTTCCCATTTTCCAATTCCCACTCTCTTCATTTCACTTCCTTCTTCTTTCGTTTTTTTTTTTCTTTTTCAGGGTCCCCTAGTAACGATACTGAGTACTTGATTTAAATACGGATCTTCACACCCTTTATTACTTTCAATTGTTCCTCATATTTTCTCTTCTTGATTGATTCTCATATTATTTCTTTGATTGAATTCTTTTCTTCTTTCATCACTCTTTTTCTTCTTCTTCATCTCCCCTCTACCTCTTCTTATTCTCTCCTAGTCCTAACTATAGTTGACAAAGAAACCACATACTAGTTGAAAGAAATACAAAAGAAACCAAACAACAACCTGATCATTGGATTACTTCCCTTTGGTCCTTATATAAATCGTGTATTCAACTGCAATCAGTCAAAACACTTCGATACAAGAGAACAATAGTTGAGACTTCAGGCTTTTTTTGTTTTCTTCTGTTGTTATATCAAACAGAAAAAAAGGAAAAAAAAAAAAGAAAAGAAAGGGACAAGAAATAAGAAGTTTAACTTTTATCCTCTGTGGCCGGCTACTTCAGACAAGTGGAAACTGTTTCATGTTAAGTTGACCTAAAATTGGGCAGTAGTAATTCATTGTTTCAATACAATAGTCGATTTGATATTGTATTCGTTTTCTAAACTCTAAACAGATTTATAATCGATTGTTTGGGCTCGTGCTAGTTCCTACCGTTCCACTTCTCAAATCCTTCTTTCATCCTTGTCGATAACCCACCTTGCATTCAGAATAAATAAATAAAAAAAAAGAAACTCAAAAACTAGGTTGACCATAGTTTTCGCTTAGTTATTGTTCCATCCTTTCATTGTCTTCCCATCTTCCTCATACGATTTTCTATCGGAGAACTCAGACTAAAACCTTTACCTTCTTTTATTTTTTGAAGCTGTTTTTTTTTTGTTGACTCTTTTCTTTCAGTTGTTGTTTTTCTTTTTTTTTTTTTTTTTTTTTTTTTTTTTTTCTTTTTTGGTTTTTTTTCTTTCTAAAAATTTATTTTTCTTTGTTATTAGTGAGCTTTGCCAAATTTGCTTGACCTATTTTTCGACATACTTTTGGTTCATTATAATATTTGAAGGTGCATGGGAAACAACTGGGCATTTTCATTTTTGAAGAAAGGTTGAATAAGTTTTTTTTTTTTTTTACTTTAATTTTTATTTTTTTTGTTTCCTTAATTTTCCTTTTGATAATAAAGAAAGAAAAAGTTACATCCTTGGTGTCGAGGTAGGTAGCTGTAATTTATCCAATCTTATCTTTGTCATTTTCACAACCTTCGTTATTATCACCAGAGTAAGAAAAGCAAAAAAAAAAAAAAAAAAATAAGGAAAATAGATAAAAGACCATGCCAAAATCAAAGCGGCCAGTGGAGGAGAAACCTCCTATACAGACAGTATCAACTGGACGTCAAGTATCCCCTTCAGGCACTGATGTGGGTTCTTCTCCTTCAAAATCTTCTGATTTGGTGGGAGGTAATCTGGAATCATCAATATTTGCTTCTAATCGAGCAAATCTACAGACACCGCCTTTAGCAGAGTCTAACACAACGAAAAGTAAGAGAAGACTGATTGGTAGAATCTCAAAGGTGATACCGAGATGCAGTATACATCATAAGGTACTAGCCAATAAAAATTTGGTGCAGATTTCAGTAAGAAGAAAAACTCAAACAAAATCTCAATTTTAACCACATTCGCAATATTCTCACCAATATCAACAACAACGACTACCTCAATCAAGCGCACCTTATGATTCTTATACTAACCATCCATCGCTATCTCGCTTATATGAAGCAGAGAGTGATAGACTATTGAGTGAAGTTAATTCAAATACAAGCAAACTTCATTTAAAAGCGTTGGAAGCTAAACTTCACATACGACTAAGCTTGGCTCCTTCGTTACTTGACATATACAATTCAATTGTACCAAGCACCAGCAGAGAGTTGATTATCCATCGAGGAGATTATGATCCTGTTTTAGAAAGGTTGACCAGTAAATTATTCAACGAGAGTCGGCATGATATACCGTACATGAAGGGGAAGAGTGATAGTAACAACGCTACCGATACTCGAGAAAATACTGTGAGTAAACCAGTTCAGTTAATTGACAATACCTCAGCTGATACATCAAGAAGATCCCGTAAATCACTGAGCCATAACGTTGGTCAAAGTTCTGAATTGAAAATGGATGATGACGATAAATCAACTCAACAACAACAGCAATCCCAACCACGCGAGAGGCGATCAAGCATACAAAGAGAACCAACAAAGAGTGATATCCCGCAGTTCAGTTCCTTACCAAATGCCATTCACGGATTATTTGGTATCGATGACTTTACCTTAGTTCGAGTCACTCGATCAACTGCCACTAATTCAGAAAGATCAGTATTACTCAAATTGGAAACCGCCAAGCCGGGCGATTATAAATTATTAGACGATCATGAATTCCTTAATGAAATGCTTCATAGTATCGGAACTCTGGGTTCAGTACCAACCAATTTATTCTTGAAAAAAATTGTTGCTCGACCTCGTTATAAATCTGATATGAAAATTTATTTTTTACCATATAAAGTCGATGTTTCATTATACGTCGATGAAAGAATGTTTGAAAGAGACTTAGTCAATGGTGTTATAGATGTGGATCAACCATTAGACCGTGACCTTTATTGCAATTTCCCCATTGATCCTCTTATTGACGAATTTAGAGCCATGTCCGATTCCAGTCGAATGTTTGAAAGATTAGATTCTTTACAACAGGATGATAAATCATTCATGAATGATCCAACTAGAGATCACCAATTATATCAACAAGGTAGTTCACAAAATCCTTTTACTAATTTTTCCCCCAAAATATCATCTCATACCGTATATCGTGGATCAGGATTGGCTCCTTTAGCTAATGCACCTCATACGTGGCGGAAAACATCTTTATCACAATCTTATTTTGAGCCACTGGTTCAAGGTCCTATTACAAGACTGAAGCTGACCCTGGCACTGGTGCCGGTATTGGAACTGACTGAACCTGAACCTATTGTAAACCAACAATTATATAATCAGGTACCGTGGACAACAGGATATCCACCAAATACATCTATTGCATCATCAGCCAAACTTCCTCCATCATATTACAATATCAATCAATCACAAATGCCACCGTTTCCTTTCAGAAATCCCATCCAATTTGGTGGTTTTGACAGAGTTAATCCGCTGTTTGTGCCTTCAGGAGAGTCTATATCTCCTGGTAGTATACCTTCAGCAATTCCACCAGGAATACCTTACGATAGATCCACGTATAATGTTGGTGGTAGTGGTAGCGTTAATTATTGGGATATTTCAAATCGGAGACCTGGTTATGAAGGTGATCGATATCCAATCATTGAAGAGTCGAGTAATATTACCAACAATATGTCATCATCTAGTAGAATTGACAATCAACCCCAACAAGGTAATACCTGGTCTAATCCTGGAGCTATTGGTATTGGCAATACAACCCAAACATCATTGAATGAGCTTTCTCAAACTTCTTCCTTGCGGCAACTTGGTCAGAGAAGAAGTTATACTAATGCCAATGTACAAGATAACTCCAACGATAATCAAAAAAATGAAAGTTTACCATCATTATGGTCTTCATTTCCATCTTTATCATCATTTGGGCCCAATGATTTGAGTTCAGATAATACCAATGCACGACCAGATTTTCAATCATTGGATACTTCTGTTGAAACTGGTTTAGCTTCATCTGATGTTAGTAATCTGACATTTCAAATAAATGATCAATCAGGATTTAATGTTGGTTCGACGATTTCTGCAAATTCAAGTTTAAACTCGAATTTAAAATCGGGTAAACAGTCAGTAACGTTGCCTCCACCTCAGTCCATTATTAATCATATTCAAAATCAAAAAAATCAAGCTGCTAAGAGAACTGATTTTGAATCGAACCAAGAATCAAATCTTAAATGATGAATCATCAATAAAGAAGGAAATGGACAAAAAATGATATTTTGGAAAAAAAAAAATAAAATAAAGCAGGGAGAAAAAGCAAAAAAAAAAAAAAAAAATAAAAACAATAAAAAACTGCGGACCAATTCGTTTGCATAAAACAAACAAATCAAAGATATATCGAGAAAAAGGGAAAGCCAAGGAGCGCAAATGATCGGCAGTCAAAAAAGAAAAAAAATTTGACAAAAAAAAACCTTTTACCTTAGACTTTGCCGAGATAGTTTCCGACACTAAGTGATGGTTTAGGTTGAAAACAAAACTAGTGGTTTAATAAGAAACATGATTGGGTTAACATGATGGTTTTGAGTTTATCAAAAGAATGAACCTGAAGCTAGTTTTGAGAACATCCCATAGCAATCTTGATGAAACAGAAAGGTTGTTAGAGGAAAGACGAATTTTAAAAAAAAGGGGAAGGACAAAATTCGAATTCGAAGAACAAAAAAATAAAAAAAAAAAAAAAAAAAAAAAAAGACAAAGAGGAAAATGGGAAAAAATGAAATTGATTGTCTGAAGAAGAATGTCCTTTCCCACATTTTATGGCTGCTTCGTCGAATGAGGGATAAGCCTTCTCTTTCAATAGTCAATTTATATCAAATGAATGAATCATTGTGAAAATATTTTTGTGATAATTTTTCTATCATGTTAATTTGATAAATTTGTTACATCAAGAATGAAAGCAGCAAATAATCAAACAGAATTTTGAATAAGAAAAGATTACTTGGCGGCGGCTCGGTTTATTTATTATTCTATCTGTCTGTGGGCTTTTTTTTTTAACTTCTTTTTGGTCTTGTTTTTGATGGTTGGTCTTCAACAAATGAAAAATCCATTCATAAAGTGGGGTCAAAGTTGATGATGAATTAAGTTTTGGTAGTCAATAAAATTCCAAATTAACTTGATCTCAAAGGTTCAAGGTCAAGCTAAGATGAAACCCAGAAAGAAAGAGATACAGTTTTCTTTTTACTCATGAATGTTTTTTTTTTTTCCTTTTCCTTTTTCCTTTTTTTTTTTTTTTTTTTTTCTTTTTTCTAAAACCCAAATAAAAAAGTATATTAAAGAAAACCTCCCCACTTCTATCTATTCATTGATAAATCCATCAATATATGATGAGTTTTGGGATGAAGCCTGTTTGAAGGCCTGTTTTCTTCCTGACTGTGTGAGAGGGATTGTTCTTGCTTTTTTTTTTTACAGAAAAAAAAAAAAAAAAAAAAACTCTTGAAAGGAAGGGTTGTTTTTATTTGCTTTTCCTTCATGATACCTTCCCATAATGATAATTACTATCTGATGATTTTACGAATGGAGGTAAAAATAAATTCAAGAATGATATAATTTTTTTTTGAATTTTGATGGAAATATGAAGAGGGAATAATAATTCTACAAAAATGTTGAGGAGTGAACGTTTTGTCAGTCACATTTAAACCTTTTTTTTTTTTTTCCTTTTTTTTCCCTGTCCTTTCCCTTCTCTTAGGCTCTTACAACAAAAGAATCACCCTATCAGTTTCTTTTTTTTTTTTTTTTTTTGTATAAAAAGTTGTTTCTTTTTTCTTTTTTTTCTTTTTCTTTTTTTTTTTTTTTGTTTCTTGGTCACAGAGGGTAGGTGTGTGTGTGTGGATGTCGTTAGCATTGAGACGTGATTGTTTAGGTTAAACTGTACATCTCCTTCACTCATTTCGTTATCATTTCTTCTACTATGTGACTTCTGAAGTCTGGAGTGGCATTGGTGATTACTAGCTCTATTCTTTAGTGTTATAATTACAATATCATTTAGCTCGATTAATCAGACTGCCGTTTGGAAAGTAGGGGAGGGGGAGAGTGGGGACAAGGAGGTTTGCCTTGGTTTTTATTTTTGTAATTTAGTACTTCATTGTTCCATTCTCTTTCGGTGTTTTTCTTAGGTTCAAAGTTTGTCAAGTGACACAAAAAAAAAAAGAGAATACCTCAAGAACGGAATTCAATCAAAACTTGTCCTGTTAATAGGATTTATTGCTTGATAAAATAAAATTGGATATGAAAGATTGCAAAAAACAAAACAAAAAATAAAAAAGAAAAAGTGACAAACCATTAGCAAGATTTGAGGCCCAACCACGAAGAAAAAAAAAAGATGACTCGATTGATACTCTCGATGTATTGCTGACCAATTGATAATCGTCAAATCTGAGACATAATACAAGGGAAGAAAAGAAAAAACCGTAAAAAAATATCTTTCTCAAAGATCTTAATGAGAGTCCGCCCGACAAGTATTCAGGCTTTTGGTTTCAACGTTGTACTTTGGAAGAATATAAAAGATAACCTATCAATGAATAAGTAAATCAATTCAATGAACACGTCTACCATTTAAAGGCTTTGTTTGTCTTTTATTGTTATTTTTTTTTTATGAGTGTCAAAGCCAGAACTGTGACAAAAATAAAAATCAAAAGTGAAAAATAAAAATTCTCACCAAAAAATTCGACACAAAACTTCGGAGCGGAAAATACATAAAATCAAGAAAAAAAAAAACACAGAAAATTCGACATGACTACCCAAAACAATTTCTTCGATATTAACCATCCCAAGGTAAGTTGCAGCCATTTTACTTTGCACCTAAATTTTAGGGAATTGATAATAGGTTCCACGAAAATGAATAAATCAAAAGAAAAAAAAAAATCTTAATTTGAAAATTAAAAATTTTTTTTTTGAAAGAAAACACGCTGAAGAGTTGGAGTGAAAACGACATTGTATGTAGAAGTGTTGTTTCAAACATGGCAATAATCTATATGCTGATGTAAATTTTTTTTTTTTTTTCATAATTATTTTTTTTTTCTTTTTTTAATTGTTATTTGTATATATGACCAGAGAGTACTTGAAGTCTAAAAGTGTCAGGTAAGTAAAGTAATTAATGTGTGACTATTGATTTTATCGAAAATTGATAAACTGAAGTAGAAACCGATATGTAGAACAATGCAATGCAAAGGAGAAAAAAAAAAAGAATTATATAAAGTACAAAATGAAGCAAAAGAACTCGGAAACAAAGAAGGAAGGTGTGGAGAGAGTAAAAGGTAATCATCAATTTATTGTAACAAGGAACGAGATGGTGAAGTTTTCATAAAGTTCACCCTGAATCCGCCTTCCTGCTATTTTGTTTTGTTTTGTTTTTTTTGCTTTTCTTTTCTTTTTTTTTTCTCCGTTTCTCAGAAATCATTTGCCAGAGGTTAATTCCTTCGTCCTATCTAATCTTCTATACGCCTTTCAAGTGTTCCATTAAAATCAAGTGGCAAATCGAAATAAGAACGGGTCGTGTTCTGGCTAGAACCAGCAGAGAATTATTTTTTCAAACACATCGCACAAACACAAACACCAAGGGAAAAGAAACAAAATAACAGACAAATTAACTCATGCTGCATGAGGAAAAAAAAAAAAAAAATGAAAAGTCAGACACAAATTTAGAAAAGTCTGCATTCGTAATTTATGATGTAATGTGAGACATTGCTGTTCCCAAACCCTATTTTGATTTGTTATCTCTAGTTAAATCTGTGACAAATTTTGGGGGGTTTTCTATTATTTTTTGTTGTATATATGGATTATCGCCCATTTTAATTGGTGGGCGGTGGTCGTGGTGGTGGCGGTGGTAATTAATATTATTAAACGAATCGATTGCATGATTCGGTGATTTCATAACTTTCAAGTACCTGAATGGCTGATCACCGTTAAGCAATAGCAATTTTAAAATTATATTATCTAAGATGAATTTTGCTTAACTAAAAATCAAAGGATGATGTTGTCTTGCGTAAAATCACAGTTAGACTTTTTGCTTGCTGATCATTGGTCAACCATTTTTTGTCTCTAATTTATTTTTTTTCCCACTCATTCTTGATCATGAATTTGAGGAGTTTTTTTTCCTTTTTTTTTTTTTTTTTTTTTGGATGTTTTTGTTTGTTTTGTTCATTCCTTTTTTTTTCTGCACTTGTTGTCCAATTTTGTGTGCTTTGGTGTCTCAAATTTGTCGTGAAAACCTCGGAGTGAGAAAACCGCCAAACACCAGAACAAAAATAATTCGCATTTTTGTTGTTATTTGTTTTTTGTTTTTTGTTTTGTTTTGTTTTCTTTAACCCGTTCTGCTCAAATCGCTTATTATATTCGGATCTAAAAAAACTCTATTTAACCAGCTAGAGGATTTTTCAACAAAATCAAAGTAGGGCAAGTGATATGTTTGTAGTTTAAACAAAGGAAGCCTTTATACTTGCTCTTGGGTTATATTTAGCTTGTGTGGTGAATTCCTGGCTGTCTGAGTTTGGCTAGTGCTGCTTCACTAAGCCTAAGGCTGGTGCTATTTCTTTAGATTGAGATTATACTGACCCATTCGCCTTATCGACATTCCCCACCGATCAATATACCCCATCGCATATCAAATCTCTTACAAAGAATAAATCAATCATTCGAATGCCGGGAAGAACATTTTTCTACAGGGGTCTTACTTTGATTCCATTGATGGGCTCATGTCTCGTTCTTCTTCTCCTACTTCTCCACAGTCCTATTTCCGTAAGCCATCTCACAGTAAGATTGATATTGCGTAGTTCCCTTTAATTTGCCTTGTTTTCCTTTTTTTTTTTTTTTTTTTTTTTTTTTTTTTTTCTTTTTTGCCTTTTTCTTGTTTTTTTCCTTCTTCTTTCGATTTTATTTCTTTTTTCAAATTTTTTTTTTTGTTTGGATTTCTGTTTTACTCTTTCGGTTTTCTTTTTTTCATCCTCTATTTTTTTTTTGTTTTATTGGGTATCTCTGACCTTTTTTTTTTTTTTTCTCTGTCTTAAAAGTTGTCAACGTTCTCTTCAATTTCACTTCTTGATGGTTACTTGTCAATAGTCTAAAAGTGTTTGAATTCTGGAGCTTAAAATTGAATGTTTTCGTTGATCTTGTTGATTTCCCCCCTACTAGTCCTATATTAATCATCAGCAATTCGTATTGAACCGTATAGAGAAAAATTTGACCTTCTTTGTTTTTTTGTCTCTTTTTTTTTTCCTCTCTTTTATTTTTTTTTCTATTTTGTTGTCTTTTCTTGTTCAATCGTCTTCTCTTAATTGTGTTGTTCTATTTCAATTTTTGCTTTACCTCTTCATTTTGTTGTTGTCATATTGTCTTTGGCCATTCTGTTCTACGTTCATTCATTGTGCTGATTTGGAAACCTCTCTCCCAAAACCTAATAAGTTTCTGTCCTTCATTATTTATTTTGTCATTTATTTTGTCTTCGGAATACCAATCGAGACGCCATACAGAAATCTTACAACAAACTTGGGTGATAAACAAGAAAAAAAATAAAATAGCATAACATTATTAAAAAAGAAGAATTGTCATTCGTTTAATCTTTCCCTAGTTTTGATCCACCATATCGGGTTTTTGCTCTTTGATTATTGTTATCATGTCCCATTCGGATCAACCCTCAGATGATAAAACACTGCTGGGTTCATCCAGTAATCCCAATGAGAGGAAACGTTCAATTCATACTTCAACTCCCGCCTTTCATAATTCCATGAATTTATTTCGGGCACTGATGCTGTCAGATTCGGGTCCATCTTCTCAATCACAAACTTCAGCTACCACCAATCCAACTTCAAATACCTCAAATCCATCATTACCAGAAGTAAAACCAACAATTAATTTATCCTTAAATGATCCATCATTACCAGAAGTAAAACCAACAAATAAACAAAAGTCATCCTTGAATGTTAATAAGCTAATACCGCGATGTAAAATTCATCGTAGTTTACTTGCCAAAGAAAATCTCGTTCAAATTGCTATTCGTCGTAAAACTAACAAACAGCAAGAATCATCATCGTCACATTTATTCGAAGATGAATTTGATGCTGATGATGATCAACCTGATGATGAATGGATAATTGGTGGTAGTAATGATGTTGATATTAATTCAAAACTTCATATTAAATCTTTGGAATCAGGACTTCGAGTTCGATTAACCTTGGCTCCAACAATGATTGATATTTATCAATCAATTACTCCTCAAGCAAATCGTCAATTATCAGTTCATCTGTTAACTTATGATGAAGTATTACAAAAATCAATTGATAAATCAGTAAAAGGTTCAAGTCATGATACAATAATACCAACAGTTGATGATAACACCAAACGGAAACCAGGTGAACGAGGTAGAAAATCAAGATCTGCAAAACCAAAAAGACTTGTTAGTAAACCAGTACAAATGATCAATGGTTCATTAGGTGAAGCTGATGATGAGGCAAGTTTAAATAGTGTTATCAAAAAGGAAGAAGCACAAGGAATACCGAGTCAACAACAACAAAGAACAACAACAATAGCATCATCACAAGAACATCAAGAACAACCTCAACGTCGTCATCATCATCATGTGCATACTGCAGATCATCCTATTCATGATCGTAAAACTACTAAGCCAAATGAAGAAAAGGATAAGAAACCACAAATTCCTCAGTATAATCATCTCCCTACTGCCATTCATGATTTATTTGGTATTGATGAATTTACTCTTGTTAGAGTAACAAGATCTGCAACCACGGATATTGAGGGTTCGGTTTTATTAAAATTGGAAACTGCAAAACCGGGTGATTATAAATTATTAGATGATCATCAATTTTTCAGTGAAATGATTCAATGTATTGGATCAAAGGGTAAAGTTCCCAATAATTTATTTTTAAAAAAAATTATTGCTAGACCTCGTTATAAATCAGATATGAAAATTTATTTTTTACCTCATAATGTTGAGGCTTCATTATACGTTGATGAAAGAATGTTTAAACGTGATTTAATAAATGGAATAATTGATTTTGATACTTTTGATAATCGACTGATTTATTCAACTTTCCCATTGGAATCTTTATCAAATGATTTTAGAAATTTATTACAAGAAAGTAATGCTATTAATCAACGGAAAATATCTCCTCAACAATCTAATTTGGCACCACCTCTTCCACAAATGATGGAAAATCCATTGGAAACTAATCCAATTACGGGAGCTTCTTTACCCTTAATCTTAAATCCGGGTCATAAAGATATAAATCCACTTCCACCTCTTACTTCTAAACAAAGTTCACAGTTTAATTATAATAGACCAGCATTACCACCCATGAATTTACATCATTCAATGCTTAATACTTTGATTCCTAATCCTACTGGATCTGATAAACCATTGTCACCGTTGGAAATGGCCGCACCTGCTTCATCATCAAGATTAACAAGAACGGGAAGAACATCGGTGCCACCTCCACCAGCAACTCCATATGATCAATTTCAGGGCGAAAATGTCCCCTTTGTACATTCTTCATCAGCACCACCATTCCCATCTCCTGAAGGTGGAAGTGGTGGGGCTAGTATAGTCATCGGCACTGGTACAGGAACTGGTACGGGCGTTCACATTGGTACTCATAATACTGATGCTAGTCACACTGTAAACTCCCCGGCGATTTCCCCATCGACCGTGGCTACTGGTAGATCATACTTTAAACCTTTATACAACACAGCGTTAACGCCGCTACCACCACCTCAAATCCCACAAGCATATGATGGAGTAACTCGTTTTACTAATGATGATATGACATATAAATGGCCACAAAGCCAACCTCATGTGGGTGGTTCTGAACCCGATCAAACTGTGGTAAGAACCCCCAACGTTGGTACGGCGACTAGTTTCCCCAAGGCACTAGAACCATCATCATCAATATCATCAACTTCCAAAAAAACTTCTTCATTACCTTCATTGTCTCATTTTATGGGAGCTGCATCTTCTCAAATGTTAGCGCCGCATGATTTTGCTACCTGGGCAAGGTCAGTACAACGTCGCTCGCTGAGTAATCAACCATTACCCCTGGGTTCTACTATTCCTCCCAGTGATGGTGATGAAATTGATGATGCAACGACTCGACAATCTATTGGTGATGAAGGTACGAGTGAATATGAATCTCGTCCACAATCTGCATCTCATCCACGGTCGGTGACATTATTACCACCGGAGTCCATTCTTGATTATATAAAAAATCAAAAAGAAAATGAACGACGACAATCAGATCAGGGTCAATGATTTACCATGTGAAGTTATTAATCATGTGAATTGATTGACATTGATGAAGGGATACTATTATGTAGGAATTCAAAATTTGTCTTTTTTTTATGTGTTTCATTATTTTTCTCAGCTAATCAAACACAACATGAAAGGAAAATAATAAAAAATAAAAGCTTCATGGATAGAATAGGAGCTCTTAGATGGTATAAATCGATTCAATGGTTCGGTTGGAATGGGTACAAAACCCAAAAAGAAATGGTTTAATAGAAAGCAAATAAAAAAACAAAGCAAAACAAAAAACAAAGGAAGGAAAAAAAGATAAAATTATTAAAATTTTTTTACAAACCATGGGAAAAGTGATATACAACCTCAATTAAAACGTATGAAAGAGGTTATTTCAATGAACATCACTTTGTCTTTTAATTGCATCCGATGTTGTGGTTGAAGCCACTGGCTAAGATGATGTTCTTGTCGGTGGCGTCGGTATTGATGCTGGTGTTGATGTTGGTTGGTTGGTTGGTCTTTTTCTTTTGATTGATTTGAGTTTATTTAATAATTAGTTTGCATTAATTCACTTTGCCTGTCACATTGGTTGTTAATTTATGTTTCTCTCCTTACCGTTCTTGATGTTCTTTGCTGCTGTTTCATCTGGTACATTGTTGCTCTTTGAGACTCTTTGACAGTCGTTTTGTTTTTTATTGTCTTCTTGTTGCCTCTTCAACCCTTTCTTCTTTAGATAAACCTCGTTGTACTTTCAATAGCGGGAAAGGCATATACCCCAGCACTCAACCGGCCTCCTCCCCCCCCTCTCAACGAGAGTGGTGACCAGTGAGGGTATAATTTAAGATATAAAGACAGTATCAAGAAGAACTTACCTTCACAAAACAATGTATTCGGCAAAATAAATTGAAATGAAAGAGTTTGTATTCAGATGCATGATTGATGAAATGAATCAGGGCTGGTAAAAAGGTGATTTGAAAGAATAAGCAAAAGAATATAAACAAATGAAGTAATAAAAGGAAAAACCAAAAATAACTAGAGAAAAAAAAGTAAGAAAAAAAACAACATTTTGGAAACTCGTTCGTTTTTTTTTTCCCAAACTTTTTTTTTTTTTACTTCGTCAAGGTGACAAGAAGACATACCTAGACCGACACATACGGAAGGTAGGTTTGTAAATTATTCCATGTTGATGGTCGTCTTGCTAATTAAAAATTACTCTGGGGCTGCTTTAGTTTGATTTTGAAAATGGGTAAAGGTCATGAACAACTCTAACTTTGTTGAAGCGAATTGGTCTGGTCAGTGGAAGTCCATATGTATATTCCATTCTCAAAAGTACACACTTTCAGTTTTATGAAAAGGGTAAATGATAAGTGGTGAAATACATTGAAACGCAAAATTTTTATAAGAGAAAGCAAAAAAAAAAAAAGATGGAAATTCGGGAGGACATGCCACATCTTATATACATTTGCATGAGGGGGAGCAGGTCGGGATTGAAATGCTTTGACTGGTTTTGAGATTTTTGGTTTTGCCTGGCTTTTTGTTTTTTTCTTTTTCTGTGTTTTCTTTTTCCTTGACTTTCCAACACCTTTTTCGTTATGTTTTTTTTCTTTCTTTTCTATTTTTTTTTTTTTTTTTGCCTTTTATATTTGTCATATTGATTACCCTGTTTTTGATTTGATTCTGGTATCTGTTTCTTGATTACCGTGTGAAGTTCTTTCCTGATTGCTCATGATTTTTGTTGTTTAAACCCATGAGGTAGCTAGTGGACACAATTTCTCAAAAAGTTGAGTTTTACTCAACTTGTTTTGACGCCCATGTTTCGATTGGAATCGTTCGGACCATTCCGACGTTTCGGACCATACCGACATCAATGGCGAAGCCTTCCATTTAATTATTGATATTGACTGCCTTGTTGTTCTTTCGCTGGTGGTGTTTCACTCGTCGGTAAATATTGCCTCTCAATTTGCACAAACGTCAGCTCACTCGGGGCATGCTCAAGGACTGTTCATCAGTGATACTGATGTTAAGACAGGCGTGCCCCAAAAGATAATTATAAGATACATGTCTGTTTAAGGAAAGCTCAAAGGTGAATTACACTACTACCGTTGGGATTTCTTTTCTTTTTCCTTTTTTTTCTTTTTTTTTTTTTTGATTTTATTTTATTTTTAATTTTTTTTCTAATTTGTTCTCTTTGAAATTGACTGTTTCAGTGTACATAATACTGGGGAATGCAAATAGCACATTTCATTCAAACGATTAATCGAAAATACCTCATTTCGTATGCATCAAAGTGCCAACTTGAGCTCTTTGGTCTTTCATGAAAAGAAGCAAAAAATAAACCCTTGAACCAAAAGCGAAAAAAAAAAAGAAAAAATACAGAAAACAAACAACAACAAAAAAAAAGAAAACATTCGGGAAACGAAGAAAAGAGATACAATTTTTTTTTTTTTTCTGTGGTGATTAGATCTTGTTGTGAGCAGGGGCGAGACAAAAAAGGCCAAAGAGGCAGTTAGTTGTTGATTCGAAAGAATGGTACAGGTAGCGGAGCAACTTTAGCGAGGCCCTTTCCATAGACATTCGCTGACAAATGAAATGATCTCACTGAAAACCTTTTATTTTTAATGTTTACTCAATTAAGTAGCCTCTTTGCATTATGGTTTAACTTTTTGTTCACTTTTAAAAAAAAGGAAGACGGGGGGAAAAGCTGAAGCAAAATTGAAAAAAAAAAAAAAAAAAAAAGACAAAAAAAATTAATGCGATTAGCAGCCTTCGCCATGCAGACCAATTGATCAGACTTTTTTTTTTCTTATTTTTTTTTTTTTGCCCATTAAAGTTAGTAACTGGACCAAAGCCGCCAGTTGGTACTGCATATACCGCAGACAAAGCGAACACTGCACAGAAATCAGAGGACAAATGTAACAGTAGGGAGGTCAGTCTTTATTATTTTGAATCATCGGTTAATTTAGATCAAGGGGCAAGTTGAAAAATCGTTCTCCTCCAAAATATATTGATTAGTTTCTTTTTTTTTTTTTTAACTTTTGCACTTTGGTCATTTGTTTTCTAGCTGGATATAGTATCCAGTGCCTTAAAGTGGATTAAGTTTTTGTGTAATTGTTTTTCTCTCTTTCTTTGGTTCTCAATGAAAGCTTTTTGACCGCGAAAATAGGTGCATGTGCAGGGCGGACCAAATCTTTCAGTTGGCTCAAGAGCTACCTACTCCACAAGTGGCCCGCAAGAAATACGAAATCACGGTGAACTTTACTTATCAAAAAATACAAAGAAAAGCTTTGTTCTGCTAAGGCTAAACTTGCATCAAATGATTTAACATTGGTGCATTTACATTTGCCGTCTCAAATAATAATTTCAAACGTGATTGCATTCCAAGTTCACGGAGTATGCCGTGTGAGATAATAAAATATGAGGCTTGATTGTGATATTTGATTTTTAATTCTCTACATTTCATTTAAGTTTCCTTTTTTATTGCCCTTTTGGACGTTTACTCATTCTCTAGGCAAGTAGAAGGCAAATGGAAAAGCCTGCAACTGAGAAGAAAAAGAAAAGCAGAAAAAAAAAAAACAAAGAAACAAGACTGAATAGATATTATAAATTCAAAGGTAAGACTATAAATACAACTGGGATAGGAGATAAAGTGTGAGTTTCAATTAAACATTCAATGAAACAGCTTCAGTGTGGATTTTATCTTGGAATGGTTTTAAAGCCTTAGCGACATCATTCTTGATAAATTTTTCAGTTTGCTGAGGAGCTCTACCAACAAAAGTAGATGGATCCAACAATTTATCCAATTGATCCCAAATAGGTTCAAAATATTTGGTGTTTCTAACACGATCAATTAAATCGTTATCACCACCTTCTTGTTTAACCACGGCACTAGCTTCATGAGATAACACTCTAATTTCTTCATGACAATCTTGTCTTGAAGCACCTTTTTCAACCATGGCCATGATAATATTTTCGGTGGCCATGAATGGTAATTCAGAATTGATTCTTCTTTCAATAACTTTTGGATAAACAACTAAACCACTGGTAATATTGGTTAAAGTTGAAAGTAAAATATCGGCAGTTAAGAATGCAGAAGGAATAGAAATTCTTCTAATGGCAGAATCATCCAAGGTTCTTTCAAACCATTGAACAGAAGCAGTTTGAATGGCATCACTAAGTAAACCACCCAAATGTCTTGATAATGAACAAACACGTTCACATCTCATAGGATTTCTTTTGTAAGCCATGGCAGAAGAACCAATTTGAGATTTTTCAAATGGTTCTTCAACTTCTTTCAAATTGGCCAACAAACGAATATCAGTAGCAAATTTATGACAAGTGGCACCCAAGGAAGCCAATGGACTTAATACATCAATATCAATTTTTCTTGAATAAGTTTGACCGGTAACAGGATAAACATGTTCAAAACCTAATAATTTAACCACGGTTTCATCCAAAAGTTCAACTTTATCATGATCACCATGGAATAATGATAAGAATGAAGCTTGAGTACCAGTAGTACCTTTAACACCTCTTAAACCAATATCATTTCTGGCTCTTTCCATATTTCTTAAATCCCATAAAAATTCTTGAATCCATAAAGTGGCTCTTTTACCAACGGTGGTTAATTGAGCTGGTTGGAAATGAGTCCAACCAAGAACGGGTAAATCTTTATATTCCAAAGCAAATTGTGATAATCTATCAATAACATTAACCAATTTTGGAATGATGACATCATAAGCATCTCTTAAGAAAATCAAATCAGCATTATCGGTAACAAAACATGAAGTAGCACCCAAATGAATAATACCGGCGGCATCAGGACAAGCTTTACCAAAAGTATGAACATGAGCCATAACATCATGTCTAACAATGGCTTCTTCTTTAGAAGCAGCATCAATTTCTTCATCAGTGATTTCCAAATGTTTCTTCATTTGTTCAATGGCGGAATCAGTAATAATTTCCAAACCAACTTGTTTTTCAGCAATGGCTAAATTTAACCATAATTTTCTCCAGGTGGAAAATCTATTTCTCAAAGAGAAAATCTTGGACATTTCTTCAGAAGCATATCTGGAAGATAATGGAGTGGCGTATTTATCGTTGGCGGACATTTTGTTGATTTATGATGTTGTCTTGTTTTTTTTTTTTGGTTGAATAATTTTAACTCTGACTGAAGGGAAGAAAACAAAGCACAGCTTTTCAAGGTTCTTAACTTATCAAAAGTAGAATTGAGTTACAGTAGAGAAAACAAACAGTAGGTAGAGAAAGAAAATGAAAAGTATTTTCTTTTTTGCAAGGGTTAGAATTCTTTTTATAATTTTCGATTTTAATTTTTTTTTTTTTTTCAATAATTTTAATTATTGAAACATGGGGACGCATCAGCTCATTTCAATAGATCTTTTTTTTTTACTTCTATTTTTTTTTCTTGACTCTGACAGTACAGAACGCCAGTACACCAGACAAAGTCCGGTTTTTACTTCCGGACTTAGACTTTCCGGTTATCAGCGCTTACGAACCGGTTGTTGGTCGCTAAAAAAAAAAAAAAAAAAACAAACATATACGCGTTGCATTTTTATTGGAATGAGGAACAGTCCTGTAAATTGAAACAGATGTAGTATTATATAGGTTATGAATCGTAGTCACTTAATGGAAGATCTTGATCATTTCGAGCCACGTCAGGATCATCGTATTGATTTTGGTATGGATCGGCATAATCTTCGGATTCATCCAGGGGGATGTTACCAGGAGTGCTATTATTTATATACTGAGGTCTATCACGTTCACTTTTCTCCTGTTCACGTCTCTCTTGTTCAACCGCGAAAAGTGAGTATACAGCACCGTGGAATAATGTATACACAAGACCTATTTTCAATTCTAAACCACGAAGAGTTTCAGCTAGTTGTACGGCAGCACCATCTATATCACTCGACGAGGTAGACTTGGCCCTTCGATCTAGTGTAGCTGCGGCTGTTGTGGATGCATTGGTGGTGTGTAATCTTCGTATCTCATCGGATAAGGTGTGGAGTTTTGTAGCTAGTAGTTGATATTGCGTTAATATCTGACTTTCTAATGGCAGTAGTTGCGCGTTTTTGGAGTAGTCTACTGAGAGTAATTCTTTCGACATGATGATGTTATGCTGACGTATATCTTGTGGTTTTAACCAATGTAAGTATAACTTTATCACTGATTGTTGTTGTTTCTGGCTTTGGGGTTTTTCATTTTTCTCTCACTGTTTGCAAAAGGAAACACCCAGACACCACCAGATTTTATCTCGAGATTTACCGTTGCACTGTTTATTTTTGGAGAGATTTGATGCCTGCATATAACATTTCTGACACAGTGCGCAGTATCTGAAATTTCATCATCAATTTTTATTCTTTTTTTTTTTTTTTTGTATGACAATCTCAGCAATGAAAAGGGTAACTTCAAAGCAACATTTCTTTTACTGATATTTTCAAAAACTTTCATACTACTTTCATTTCAATTGAGTATTTTAAATCAATTGCATTCGCTTGAATTATATAACGAATCATAATGTCTGGAGAAGCACCCCCACCAATGGCATTTGCCGGTGGCCTCAACAATTCTGCTTCGGCTAGTGGAGGTCCTGCGCTTGCTCAGAATAATTCCACCAGCAGTTCATCATCTGCCACCACTCCATCACTGACGGATCATGTCAATAATAAATCCACCGCTCCATCAACTGCTCAAACAAACGCCAACGGTAATTCCGGACCTAATGACAATGACGATTTTACCGCTGGTCCTAGTAATCAAACCGTTAAACCTGAAGATCGTAAAAAAAGACTTGTGCGTAGTCAACTGGGTCCTAATCCAATAAAATTCAAATTATGGCTTGGTGGTCACATCGCAGCCATTGTATTTGGTACCATTACTTTGTTATTCCAAATCTTTTGGTTACCCAATAAATTCTATATCAACTCAATTGTTTATCGTTTATCATTATTAGGTTCAATTGTATCATTAACAGCAACATTATCTCATAAATTTGGTTTATCTTATTTACCACCGCTGTCTACTTTGGTAGCACAACAAAATTTCCAATATCTTGTGTTGGCAATTGCTTGGCTTTTCACATTTAAATCCAACTTTAAAATCATTCCATATTATTTGATTGCCATTTTACAATTGGCTAATCATAACAAGACTGAGGCCGTATTGAAAGAAGCATCTTTTCTCGCTTCTGTTATTGCCTACGATGAATTGTTATTGGTGGTGTACTTACTTTTAAGAACAATCTTGTTCAGAAATACCTCGGGTTATCAATTTACATTATTTGCCTTTTTCTACTGGTTAAGAATCTTGTATAACAAGGAAACCGGTAATTTGTTTAGAGCTGTTGTCGATAGACTTGATGGTAAAATCACACCCGTTAAAAATGATAAAGTTCAACACATTTGGAAGAAAATTAAAATTTTCTTGGACGACAAGCAACATTCTCACTAATCTATATATTCGGAACAAACTGACCTTTTTGGTTGTCTTGTTACTAAACAAATGAACTAAAACTGAACTAACGTTTGTGTTTGAAAACATCTTTTCTCTCTCTTTTTTTTATTTTGCGTTTGCATCATTTACAAATTCTCTATTCACTGTTTATCTCATTTCAATTCGTGATTTTAATCTCTGGTGCATCCTCTGCACCAAACTCTGTTTTATTATCGATTTATGTTTTCTTTTTCTTTTTTTTGAGTAGTTACTGTTTGAATTTTAACCACCATATATAATTGTTTTCGCACCCGTAAACCACGCATTTTTTTTTTTTTCCTGGCATTTCTGGCTTTCTCAATCTGACAAACTCGAAACTTGTCAAAGTTACGTCGGTATCGTTTACTATTATCAATTGTCAAATTAACAGCAAGATAGTATTAATCAGTAGAGTTGACTCCTGAATAATCTAATTAAATAAATATCACCAAGAACAACCTCGAAAATATGTCCTCTCCAATCGTTTATCAATTAGGTCATGAACCAATCAAAGATCACGTATTCTCATCTCAATATGATGTCTTAGCCATTACCAAAAATAATACGATTGAAGTTTATAAAACATCGGCTAATGCCTCATCTAAACCTCAATTGTTTGCCGTGTTGAAAGGTCATGACAAAACAGTCACTTCGGTTGACATATCCCCTCAAGGTGACAAGATTCTTACTTGTTCTCAAGACCGTAATGCTTTAGTATGGGAATGGGATCAACAATCACAAGAGTATAAACCAACGTTGGTTTTATTAAGAATCAGTCGTGCTGCTACTTTCTGTAGATGGTCACCATTTGGTAATAAGTTTGCCGTTGGTTCAAGTGATCGTATCATTGCTGTTTGTTACTATGAAGAAGAAAATGATTGGTGGGTTTCCAAACATTTGAAAAAACCATTAAAATCTACCATTACTAGTTTAAGTTGGCATCCAAATAATGTATTGTTGGCTAGTGGATCTACCGATGGTCATGTTCGTGTGTTTTCAGCCTACATCAAGGGTTTAGACGAAAAACCAACTGCTTCAGTCTGGGGATCTAAATTACCTTTCCAAACTTTGGTGGGTGATTACACCAATGAAACTGGTGCTTGGATTCATGATGTTGATTTTAGTGATGATGGTGATTCAGTAGCCTATGTCAGTCATGATTCTTCTATTGGGATTGCTTACCCTGATGGAGAAGGATTACCACCAAAGGCTATAATTAATTTGAAGACTAATTACTTACCTTTCAAATCATTGGTTTACTTGAATAACAATACTATCATTGCTGGTGGTCACAACTGTAATTTGATTGTATTTCAAGGAAATGTATCAGGTTGGAAAGAAGCTTATCATGTCGAGAAACAAAAGGATTTGGTTAACGATGTTCCGGGTCCAACTGGGGGTACTGCTGGTGGTGCTAACGACAATGATGATGACGATCAAGAAATTTCATCTCATGATGCCTTGAATATGTTCAAGCAAATGGATTTGAAAGGTAGAGTCAACAAACCAACCAAAACTATTGGTGGTGGTAAAGTGTTGAGTACTATTCATCAAAACACTATTTCTAGTGTTAGATTATACCAAGGTGGTAAGATTAGTACCGCTGGTATTGACGGTAAAGTAGTAATCTTTTCCATTTAATTAGGCGAGAAATAGTTTACAATATGCAATCAATGATTACGTAGTTAGGATATTATAATTGCAAAATTCTTCAATTAAACAAGATTACAAAAAAAAAAAAAAAAAGAAAAAAGTAGACGAGTAAGAGCTTTCATCAGCACTATTCAAAGTTATTCATTGTGATTATTGATCAGAATTATTCTTGAGCTTGGTTAATGAATCTTCATGAAATTTTGGTTCAGAAGCAGAACTGATAAGATGTTTTTTCATCATAATAATCACTTTTGTAGAACACATTGAATAGAGCTGAAGAACAGCAAATCCAAGTAAAAAAAAAAAAAAGTAAAAAAAAAAGAAAACGAGTACGCATCAATAACGATGGCTCAGCCATCCCATTAAAAGAATCGATTCACCAGAATCTGTAATACTTGTTAGTAAACCTGTTCAAGATTAGTGATTGTGTGAAACCCCTGTTTTTATGTTGACATCAATATTCAAAACTCATGCCATTATTTCAATTTATTGAACACAACAAAGAGAAATAATGGTGATATTTAAAAAAGGGTCAGATGGTGATGCATGTATTAATCCTTGGCTCAGGTAATCGCCGGACAGAGTGTTGTGAGAACAAATCATCATTTGAAAAGCATAATGTCTTTTCATTTAAGAAATCAAAGAATTGTAATATGAACATAAAACGAGGTATTTCCACTTTCTTTAGGTTGTTGTAACAAGATCACATACCATTTCCATTAATGAGAAAACAAGCCACGGATATTTTAGCAACCACTCATTTAAAATTGTTTGGTTATTGCTCAATAAAGAAGTTGAAGTAGTAAGCACATGACTTTATAGAAAATTTTTCAGTAACACTATTTTTATAGTGCCTCCAAGCATTCAATGAGAACAAAAAAAAAAAGCTATAGTCGAGTTCTCAAGTTTCTGCGGGTAACCTTCGGGATTTCTATACCTTTTGGATTCTCTTTTGACAGGGCACATCAATAAACACCCATACACCATTTATGGCTATGTTTCAGAGCCCAACCAAGGCCGGAAATCTTGAAACGAGTCCTCGGAAGTGTCAAAAAGTTGGCTAGTCGAAACATCCATAAAGAGTTTTCTAACTCGGACGGTAGTGAGACTTTCCGACGGTCGGATTGAAAACATCGAAATAACGGTTGATCATCCATGCTCAACATTTCTATAGAAGTTCTTAATCAAAGTAATTCGTCAGGAGCCTGAGTTAATAAATCATCAATCTTGTGAGTCAGGCATGGAGAATGTGAGTTACGGATTGATTGTCTAATGATGGTGGTATATATGTTCCAATTCTTTGGTTCTTCCAATCATTTCCCAAAGTCAGGGTCATGTTATATTGGCTTAGTACCCTTAGATAATGAAATTTAAGCGATTTTGACATTTTGCACAAAGTGCCTGCGCAGTAGACGGCTATAAGTTTTTGTTCGCTTTTTTTTGTTCTTTTTTCTTTTTTTTTTTTTTTTTTTTTTTCGTTTTGTTCCTTGTTTCGTGGAGCAAGCGGTTTCGGCTCAAGAACCCTTCAACTTAATTCTAATCTATCAATAGACATGAATTTCTGATTTTTTTTTTTTTTTTTGAAAAATTCAAACATACAACCTTTGACACCATTGCTATATTTACCCTGTCACTTTTGCGTTCCCTTTATTGATTGGCTCAAACAACGATGACCCATCCACCTAATCTGGGCGATGCAGGTGATGAGGCTCTCAAAAATAACCTCTTACAGAACCAAAACCAACTTTCAAACCGAGATATCCCACCTATACCGGCATCACCTTCTATTCTTCCGAATAGAATTCCCGCTGCTATTGACCCGTATTCCCAAATCCCTGCTCATCATGCTCCGAGGAAAATAGATGCCAGCACTAACGGCGACTTACAATCACAACATAAACGATCTGGTTCTGGTTCGTATTCTATTCCCAAATCACCTTCAACCACGGCCATCTACGGCTTACAACCATACCCCAAATATCTTTCTGATCACGCATCTACTAGAACTGGCAGTGGTCCTTCACAAACAACTCCTAGTTCTACCAAATCCCCACCAAACTCTTCTAAATCTCCTCCCAATTCTCCGCAGAGACAATATCGTCGTCCTTCTTTACCAGCAAGATCTGAGCATACCACTGATGATGGACATTATATCCCCTCACGTAGATCTTCCATATCTGCAGATATTTTCAGACCCTCATCATCAGCAAATTTATCACAGCAAAGACCATTCTTTCACAGATTAATCAGTAATAAATTAACGGTTACAAACCCAACCTCTCCATTCGATTTATATCACCACCCCAATTCAAGTCATTTGGACACATCCAGTATCTTTTCAGTAGACTTGGAGGAGCAACAAAGACGACTTGCAGTAATAAACAGCCTCAGACCCGAGAGATTGATTGGTGATTATAAGGCATTGGCGCACTGGATGGAAAGTTATCGTAACGATATCAAGTCGGTTAAAAATAAAAGTGTGAGACGTTACTATAAAGATCAAAATTACCTCATTGAAAGATTTACTGAAATTGACAACTTCTTGGATGCCGGTAAAATGCATTATAATATGCTTTCTACCTACGGTAATACCAACAAGAGTGTCGATGTTTTAGATTCTCACACCGAGGAAGATGAGACCTATGCTAATTCCGATGGAGGATCTAAAAAGAACTCTACCAGTGTTAGCAATGGTGGTATTCAATCCCACAATCAATTGAACCGGGTATCAAATGAAAATACACCCTTGACTGAAGATTTAGAAACTCCTCATTACGAATCACTCTCACTAGAAACTGGAGAACCAAGTCAAAATACGGTTAACTCAAAATATTCTCGTTTTCATGGTTTACCTGGTAACATTAATGAAGGTGCTCGATTCTTAGGGTACGATGAACAAAGAGATCTGCAACAAGTGCTAGTAGCTATTTTGGTGAACTTTTTTGTTAATTTTGTATTACTCGTTGGTAAAACCGTCGTGGCCATTTTAACAAATTCGATGTCCATGGTTGCATCTTTGGTGGATTCCGTCTTGGATTTCTTATCGACATTCATCATCTTCTTTGCCAATCGTTTATCAACCACTCCCAGTAATGGCCTGCAACACACTTATCCTGTGGGTCGCTCTAGATTGGAGCCTCTTGGGGTTCTTGTCTTTTCCATTATCATTATTCTTTCATTTTTTCAAGTTGGTCAGGAAGCATTCAAAAAATTGTTTCTTAATCCTAATCACGAGACTGTTACCATTGGGTTGAATGCCATAATCATTATGACTCTTACTATAGTGAGTAAGATATGCTGCTGGTTATGGTGTGCCAAGAGTAAATCAAGTTCTGTTCAGGCATTAGCGCAAGACGCACAAACGGATATTGTGTTTAATGTAGTATCCTTATTAATGCCTACAGTGGGTCACATGTTTGATATTTGGTTCCTCGATCCATTGGGTGCACTTTTACTATCGGTTTATATCATTGCATCGTGGTCCATGACTGCGTACGAACATATTGACAATTTGACGGGGGCAGTAGCTGATCCTTTGGATTATAAAGTAATTCTTTATTTGGCTTATAGATTTGCTGAATCAATCAAACAAATTACCGCTTTGAAAGTGTATCATGTGGGTGATAACCTTAACGTTGAAATTGATGTTATATTTAACTATGAAGATTTAAATTTGACTTTGAAAGATTGTCATGACATTGCAGAGGCATTACAATATTCCATTGAATCATTGCCAATGGTAGAAAGAGCATTCGTTCATATTGAATACATGGAAGGAAACTTTAAAGGTCATTTACAATGAAAAAGTTGAAATTTTGCACTAGACTTATTGATATATTTATTTCATTTTTTTTTTTTTTTTTTGTATTTTTTTTTGCTTCATTTGTCTATATTTATATAATTTTTTTTTTTTTTTCTTTTCATATTTAATCTATTCATATCTATGTCATTACTGATAGTGGTTAGCTTGTTATCATCTCGAGAGACGACTCAATTTGCACCCAATACTAATGTTCGTAATTACTCAGTAAATCTATAGTAAGGCAAGCGCTGCAGCACCAACAATGGCACCAACAGGAGCCACAAAAAACTTTCTAGATCCCCCAGCAGAGGAAGATGAAGAATCTGATGAAGAAGCTGACGATGAGGAGCTTCCCTTACCATGGATCACTTGATCTGCATCACTCGAAACCACACCAAGGACGGTACGCATGAGACTACCAGAACGTTCAAGCTCAGTAGTTATTTTTGCCCCCTGTGAGGTGAGCGATTTAAGATGACCACCAATATCACTGGTGGCTTTAGATGCATCCTGAGTTATAGTGCTGCGAATTCCATGGATGAATGAGCCCACATCTGTGGCTTTGGATTCTGCATCGGATTTGGCATTTGCAAGCCAATGACCATGTGTATGGGTATGATCATGGGTATTGGAACTGCTATCGCCTTGGGTATGATTCTCGTCCAGGTCACTGGTACTAGCTTCTGATGTAGTGTCTGTTTCATGTGCTTTAATTTGGGAGTGAACCTCATGACCTACCGATTTGATACCATTGGCAGCATCACCCAACTCGCTGGCCAAAATCAATTGGGGGAGAGATACGAGACAAATAAAGGCTAAGGGCAAGCGCATTGGGATGTGTTTTGATTTGGTTAAGCTTTAATAAGTAGAAAAAAACTTGGATGCTAAAAAATGAAAAGAAGGAGATAAAAATTATCTCAACTGGAGAGGTCTTTATATAAGTAACAATCTGTTTCTATCTTTGTTCAAAGAAAGCTGCTACTTATATATGAGTGAAAACGGTCGTCTTTAAAGTTCCATTCACTCCTGTTTTGTCAAAAAGAAAAAGAGGAAGAAGAAGTCGAACAAGTGCTACAGTGTTTTTGCCTTTGTTTCGAATTCAAGTACGGATGTCTGCTAGCTTAACCCCGGAAATCATTCAGGTTATCAGGGGTTTTCAAGGATCGATTTTCTCTTTCACGTTCGGGCAGTGTTACTTCCGAGGATCAATTCAATTATTTTGAAACTGCATTATCCAGTATAGTCATTCCATTGACATATGCTTCGGTCAAAATATTAGAGTTCATTCTCGTCAATTCTATAAGATAAACTTTATCCTTGTTCTTTGTACACTGGTCATGTCTAGAACTGAATTTAATCAACATTGTTATGTTTCAAAAAAAAAAAAAGACATAATCGAGTTCAAATTGTTTTCTTTCTTCGTGAAGATAAAAAATTGGGTTCAAATTGCATTGTCTTTATAAAAATAGAAAATCTAAATCTAAAATTCAGCAACCTTTATTGTAACAAAATTCAACCAAATGTTAACTCCGCCATTTCGCACCCGTTGTTTGCAATTTTGTGGCCCTGAAAAAAATCTTATTGTTGCACTTGCTCGTTGTATACAGGTGGCCAGTCTCGGTCTATTGTTTTGCACTCATTCTTTTTTTTTTTTATTATCCTTTGCGATCGGATACCCCTTGTAGTAGATTACAATCAACCGGGTCTCAATTCCAAGCACATTTCATATGCTCTTGTGAGTAAAGAAGCAAGGTTAGATCACTTACAAGAAATGTGGCTTATTGTATCTCCCAGTTTTCACGACACGACATCCCCAGTGGAGGTCGATAGGCTTAAACTACAAAATGTGTCAAAAACTATGTCATAAAGAGCACCGTAAAATGTGTCACAAATTGCTAACACCACAATATAATCACCCACCCGATCACTAGATCACTTTCTATATCTTATTTACAGATCGTCAGTATAGTATATACAGGTTTCCAAGGGCATGAGTAATAACCAAACCAAACCAAAAAAACCAAAAAAAAAAAACGAGAGATTTGAAATCCGGGTTAAGAGCTTCGATCGCAAACAACGCTTCTTTGCTGTCAACAAACCCTGCATTTTAAAAATAAGCAGATTTCAAACCAGACCCTGGGAACCATAAAACAATTGACTTTGAAAGAAGCATTTGGCCCGGAAGGCTACATTTTGTTTAAAACTTCTAAACTTCCAACAAGTCCCACACTGTACTTGTTCAATATATCGTCTGTGTTACTACCTCCAATAAGACCAAACTTTTCTACTAAAATGTGTACACTCTCCAACATACTGCGCCAAGTATCTAAGCCCAGCTGAGGTTCGGCATCCCGTGGGTTAACGTCATCCAATAATCGAATTAAACCGTGCTTTTTCAAGTGACCTAGTGACCTAATGAGAACCATCGCACTAAAATAGAAACAAAAATGAATTTGATCAGACAAGTACGCAAAATATGAGTCATTTTCAATCAAATCAATGCTCTGAACTAAGTGTGCCCCATGTTCTATGATCTTAACGGTGGTCGAATTATCACAGTAAGTGAGAACAAAGTCCATCTTGTCTTGATCGAAAAGGCTTGGAGCAGACCTTGTGGGAAATTTGGAGTTGGCAACTTGGTAACTGTATGAATAATATGCCATTAACAGACAAAAATCATAACATAGTTCGACAAATTGCAAGGCTGGTTGACTGAATAAGTACTCCCACTGCTCAAACCAGGTTTTGAACTCATCTTTTACCATGCGGAAACTGGCCCTTGATTCTTCAAGCGGTTTCCCAAAGCCTTCATTCATGTTGACTTGGATGTAGTTGTAAGTGATTAATAAGATTTCAATTTCAGCCACCATACGCCCATCAAAATTAGTAGAACTGGGTAAAGTAAGGGTGGCGGTGCAGTAGTTTAATCTGATCTCGTCCACAACACACATTCTTCCACTGAAAATGCAATTAATCAAATGCACTAGAATAAGATGGTTGTATATTCGCATAATTGTAAGGGTTTGATATTCATCATCATCTAACTCATCACATAGTATAGTGAATGGTGAAAATTGAAGTTGGTCCATAAGTTCAGAATCATGCAGGTCTGAATCAATTGATGAGGCGAGGTTCACTGAAGTCTTGTCTCGGAACAATAAACCGAAAGTCAGTTTTGTAATAAAAGTAGTTAGCCCCATACCTGATAATGCCCAAGCATCTAAATTTAGGTCTGTAATATCGAAATCCATATCCAACTCATTTCGAATGGGTATACTTGAGGCAACTGACAGTAAAGACAACAGATATATTGACAAAATCACAAGAGCTTGTAGAAATTCAATGTCACCATGCCCTCTATGTGACCCTTGGGAGCACGAGTATTTCAACAAGCTTCGATTCAATTCGGTTACTAATTGACGCAGTAAAAGGTAGAATGTTCTTTCTCTTTGCTCAGCTTCAGCAGCCTCGTATTGTTCATCTCCACCGTCAGAAGTAGTCTTATGCGAGTTTCCATTTATATTAAGCAGATATCGTAAAGATAGCAAGCAGCAAGCCGTTAGTAATATCGAGGATTTTGATCGTATTCTTTCGATAAGCACGCCAGAGGGGACACTCAGTGGGAATGAAACCCACCTTCCGTAATTGCGTCGAAAACCATCCATGAGATCGATAGCTTCCAAATTGGTAAGAAGCCCTAAACTTATTATATCGGGAGATTGAGGTAAGCTGGACTTATGAGCAGTGGAAAGATTGAGTAAATTTAGTATGGGTTGGGGGATCATACTGAAATCATTTCTGTTTTCGTTATGAATTATAGAAAACGGTGATATATTATGTGATTCTGCTGACGAGTGAATAGATGGTGGCATGTCGTCTACTACTTGAATTTCAGAAGTTTGGTTTCGCTGCGCTGGTGAATTTGATCTTGTGGGAGCATTATAAAGTTTGGGGGAAGGAAATCTATAAGGCCGACCTCCTAGTACCTGAGAAGAAGGCGCTGCTGATGACGGCACTGGAGCACAAATACCCTTTGGCGTTCCTGGAATTGAATTTTGCTGCATGGAGCTAGCAGCTTCTAGTAATAATTTGGCATCATGATTGAGAATTTGATGATGTCCGCCAATCGCGTCGGTTGAAGTCGAGTTTGATCCTGATTTTTTAGTTATACTTAAAAGCTCATTCACACTAGCATATATAGAGTCAAGCTTAGTATGTAGATCTTGGTCCCCTGATAAGCTTCCGTTTACCCCATTGCCACTTGTATTGGAATTTGATGGAGTCATATCGGTACTAGCCATTTCGAAGGAGCATCGTATATCAAGGTACAGGCATCTTACGCAAACCTGTGAGTTGTCATACTTAATGCACCTGACTTTTTGCTTTCGGCATGATTCACAAGCTTTGAGAGTTCTTGTGGCCTGACCTGACTTTCTATTATCACGAGAGGTATCATCCTCGTTCGTCTTATCACTGGATTTCAGTCCAAACGATTTACTTTTTAAAGGTGAGACTGATTTCTGTTCTGATTTCAGACCAGACTTTTTTCTTCGTTTCGCCGAGTTAAAGTTCTCGGGCATCATTATTTGCTTCTCGGAGATCTATTGGAGCGATATAGTATGTATTTGGAGCCAAAAATCATTGATGGTCGAGGATTCTTTTTCTATTTGAATCATTGATTTTTCCAAAATTTTTCATTCTTGCCCGAGGAGATCCCGCGGAATTACTTTGTTAGATAACGCGAACGAAAAAGGAAACAAAAAAAAAAAAAAATGAATTAAAAAATAAGGGTGCATCATCGCTCCCCACAAAACATTGAAATATAGTGATAATCAAACTTATATTACTTGATGTACCTGCAAGGTAATCTCGTTGTTTCTATAAAAGCTTGTATGTAGTCTTTTGGCCACCATCGGGGGAATCTAGTGTAAGAACTAGCTCTTTAATTTTAATACCATTGTTGATGGAAAGATGATCAAAATCAATAATCCCCACATAATTTACAACCCCTGATTTCAGCTCATTCGTATCTGTAACACTATAAGTTCCGGCATAAACAATATCATACGGTTTACTTGAAGTAGGTGAAATTGTGTGAGGCCGGTGCTTGTGGCGATGTTTATCAACCAAGGGTACCTCATGGACCCTACCACTTCCAGGTTCGTTTGTTTTGATTTGAGCCTCTGATGAATTCAATCGTTCTAGTTTCAATCCTGCACCAACGAGGGCATCATCAATTATGCTGTAAATGTTGATCAGTTTGATAGACCAATGAGGGTCTATATTCATATGGGTACCAATCTCACTCAGACCTGTCCTTATGTCAACTTCAAACGATACCCCTGATATAGTTGGGTACTTGGGCTCCACCCAGATATCAAATTTGGATTCATTGAGCAAATTCACATTTATAGGTAATCCAAATTCATGCCTTATGGTATTATGAACGGAAAGTTCCTCAAGAACTTTGTATTTGATATTGTTCTCTTTCAAAATCCTGAAATAATTATCAACATCAGAAACTTGTTGTTGTTGATTCGCATTCAATTGTGACATTTCGGTTTCAAGGTATTCTGAATAGTCAGCATCAAAGTAATGAAGTTGCAGAGGATATTTGTATCTTGACTTGTAAATACAATTGCATTTAAGGAAAAGAGGCAAGAAAATAGATTTCAGCATTCGTAAGGGCTTGTCGGGCTCACTGGATTTTTTGATCTCATCAAATTCACGTTTTGTTTGAACTATTTGCCAATATACATAGCCTACCATAGTTATTGAAGTCGAAGCAATGATCAACATCAAAATTGTTCTGAAGGATGGACCACCATCCTTTCTTAATGTACCACCTTGTTTAGTGAGTATACTTGGATTGTTTTGTAAAGTGCTTTGTACTAACTGCTGTCGAAAAAGGTGATCATATTTTTGTCTCTCATAGTCTTTATTATATGGATTATTTGAAGAGTTGTAGGTTCTTAAGTTTATAGAAACAGGAGGTTGCATGTAATAATTCCCAGGTTTTATATTGCCACTACATAGTTTAATCCGGGGTAGAGTATTCGGATATATTTTTTGTCCTCTGAAAGTAGCAAGCGCTTTAAAAGAGAAAGACATTGGAAGTAGATCAAAATAAATTGAGGAATAGATGTAGAAAGAATGGCTTATTGGCTTTGGTTTGGCATCGCCATGAATGAGAGGGCTAGGCGTGTATTCTTTGGTAAATACATTTGTCTTTTCTGTGTGTATTTAATTATTGATCGCGCGCAGATCGTAAGATCTTCCAGCGGGAATCTGCTTCTTTTCATCTGTTAACACTTTAGAAGATATACATCGAACCATCGAGCCTTCACGACAAATAAAAATTTACAAATGTTGAGTACGCCGTTTACTGAATGTAAGACAGATGGATATACAGGGCTTTAAATTATTTCTCTAATAACAAATAATATGAATCACAAGAAAATATTATACATAACATACATGGTTTGATAAACATTAAGAAACAATGGGTTAAAAGACATAGACGATAAATGGGTATAGATATCAATCTTAGTCCTCCTCCAAATCAGCCCAGTTAAATGACTTATCCTCCATTTTCTCAAACATTTGTTTAACTTCGGCCTGTAATTTTTCATCAACTTGTTTCTTTTCTTCTGCGACTTTACGCTCTTGTTCCTTTTGGATTTCTTCCCTTCTTTGTTTTGGTGTTTGATATTTGAACTTGCCGCCTGCTCCACTAGGTGACTTTTTATTATCATGAATGGAGGTTTGAGCCAATCTTGAGGCCAATGAACCTTGTTCATTAGAGTTGGAACGCTTCTGCGAATTATTGGACGGGTTGTTATGCTGTTTGTTATGATTAGGTTTGTTATTCTTTCCACTTGGTGATTGAGATGGCGATGGAGACAGAGTTGCAGGGGGATTAGCAATACCTAGCCTACTGGCGAAAGACAAACCAGCTGCGGACATTGGTGTGTTTGAAGAATCATCGTGGGTATCGTCATTGGTTTTGAAATCTTGTTCATCTTCCTCATCTTCGCTTTCCCACTGATCTTCCACCAGGTGAGATTGTTTGAAATAAGCTTCCTTCTTTTTGTTGTTTTGATGCTTAGATTTGCTGCCATTGGCTTTAGGTGAATGAGAAGACAGATTAAGTCCCAAACGAGCTGCAAATTCTTTACCTGCATCAGTCATTTCAGCTGAGTTAGGAGCAACTTCTGGTTCGGCATCCCTATCCGCAGTTACAGGTGGTGAAGGTAAAGGATTACTTTTGTCGTGAGGCTTATTATTATATTTCTTGTTGCCTTTATTGTTGAAATTATGCTTGTCGTGATTGGCGGGCTCAGAACGATTGTTACTGTTCCTTCTTTTTGGTGGTTTTTGGGGATTTTTATTCTGCGATTTTGATTTTGTTGAGTCACTGTCGTGTACTTGGTCTTTATTATCAGCGATGGTGGCCCATTTACTTGGCAATGGTTTGGATTTTTCACTAATAATCGACTTCTGCACATTAGCTTTTGACGGTTTTTCATCAATTACATCGGCCCATTTACTGGCCAAGGGTTTGGATTTTTCACTAACCACAGCTTTAGCAGGATCTGAAGCCCATTTCGAAGCAGGGGCTGTCATTATGAGCGAGTGAAACGTTTATCGGAGGCGTATTCCGAGAGTTCTGATACTATGTGTCTTGGTGCTAAGGCAACAATGAATGTCTAAGATGATGTATATGATTGTTTGGTAACTTGAAATATGCTATTCAAACAAAGTGTTTTAAAAACGAAAGCCTAAAATAAGAAGATTGTTTCATATACTAAAAAGATAACGATAAATATTAATCTTAGTACCCCCATATCATCCTTATGTCTTATTTTACCTTTTGTTTTTTTGTTCGGTTGAATATCGAAGGGCTGGCGCACATGTTTGAGAACTGTTGCAAGGTATCAGCCCGTACACCACGCCAAATTCATTTTGGGCTTTCATTTTGAGTAAGTAGATGAAGTGGAGATTAAAGCTTTTGAGTTGTCGAAGTACTATTCGAGGCAATAAGGAAATCATCAAAGATGGCCTTATTTGCAACAAATTGATCCATTGAGGTTGCAACTGAGAGAATAGTGGGGACAGCAGCAGTTGGTAGTGGTGTGGTTACGAAATCTATGAAGTCAGGTGGTTGACTTTCTGCTTTTCCTTTCTTTTTTCTTTTTCAACTTTGCGCGCGAAGCTTAGTGGAGAGGTCCGGGCCGGCAGGCAAATGGGTGAAAATTTTGAAGGAAAGTCTACTTTTCTATCTTTTTTTCCTGCTTTTGCCAGAGCTTCCAGGATATAGTCTGATTAGTAACTAGCCCCTTCAACCAGTTGCTTTAGGTTTTCTTCTGATACATTTTTTGTGTTTGAATATTAATTTTTTTTTTTTTTTTATTTATTTTTTCTTTTTCCTTTTTCTCTATTGTCAGTTTTGTGTGTCTCAACTGATTTTGCTTATATATAACCCCCCGTTTCTGCAATTGTTCAATTGAGGTATAAATATTAAGATTTTTCATAAGTTTTCTTTTGTGACTTTTATCTGAACAACAATTTGAAAAATGGCTTCCTACTCCGACTTCCAATTGACCACCGATCTTCCAGCTTACAAGACTTTGGAAAAGCTTTACCAACAATCTGGTAAAGATTTCAAAGTTGCTGAAGCTTTCCAAAAGGACCCTAAGAGATATGAAAAATTATCTCAAACTTTCTCCAATTATGATGGATCCAAAATTTTGTTTGACTTTTCCAAAAATTTGATCGACGATGAAATTTTATCCAACTTGATTCAATTGGCCAAGGATGCCAAAGTTGAACACTTGAGAGATGAAATGTTCGAAGGGGCCCCAATTAACTCAACCGAAGGTAGATCTGTATACCATGTTGCTTTGAGAAACAGAGCCTTGAAACCTATGAAAGTGGACGGTAAGGACACTGCTCCAGAAGTTGACTCTGTTTTGCAACACATGAAGGAATTCTCAGACCTGATCAGATCTGGTGAATGGACCGGTTACACCGGTAAGAAAATCACTGATGTTGTCAACATTGGTATTGGTGGATCCGATTTAGGTCCTGTTATGGTTACCGAAGCTTTAAAAGCTTATGCTCAACCAGGTTTAAATGTTCATTTTGTTTCTAATATTGATGGTACTCACCTTGCTGAGACCTTAAAACCATTGACACCAGAAACCACCTTGTTCTTGGTTGCTTCCAAGACCTTCACCACTGCTGAAACTACTACCAATGCCAACTCTGCCAAGAAATGGTTCTTGCAATCCGCTAAAGAGGATTCTCACATTGCCAAACATTTCGCCGCTTTATCTACCAATGCTGAAGAAGTTTCGAAATTTGGTATTGACACCAAGAACATGTTCGGTTTCGAAAGTTGGGTTGGTGGTCGTTACTCCGTTTGGTCCGCCATTGGTCTTTCCATTGCCATTTACATTGGTTTCGAAAACTTCAATGAGTTCTTAAAGGGTGCTGAAGCATTGGACAAACATTTTGTTGAAACCCCAATTGAACAAAACATTCCAATTTTGGGTGGTTTGTTGTCTGTTTGGTACAACAACTTCCACGGTGCTCAAACTCACTTGGTCGCTCCATTTGATCAATACTTACACAGATTTCCAGCCTACTTGCAACAATTATCTATGGAATCTAACGGTAAATCTGCCACCAGAGGTAATGTCTTTACCAACTACCAAACCGGTACAATTCTTTTCGGTGAACCAGCTACCAATGCTCAACACTCCTTCTTCCAATTGGTCCATCAAGGTACCAAGTTAATCCCAGCTGATTTCATTTTGGCTGCTCAATCCCACAACCCAATTGAAAACAACTTGCATCAAAGAATGTTGGCTTCTAACTTTTTTGCTCAAGCCGAAGCTTTGATGATCGGTAAAGATGAAAGCCAAGTTAAAGCCGAAGGTGCTCAAGGTGGCTTGGTTCCTCACAAAGTTTTCTCAGGTAACAGACCAACTACCTCTATCTTGGCTCAAAAGATTACTCCAGCTGCTTTGGGTGCTTTGATTGCTTACTACGAACACTTGACCTTTGTTGAAGGTGCCGTTTGGAACATCAACTCCTTCGATCAATGGGGTGTTGAATTGGGTAAGGTCTTGGCTAAGAACATTGGTAAAGAATTGGACACTTCTGACAAGGTCTCAACCCATGATGCTTCTACCAAGAACTTGATCAACCAATTCAAGGAATGGTCCGCATGACTGTCCTCTGAACCAGTGGCTACTGGTCTCTCGACGAAATTATGAAGTACTAATAAATTTTCACACTTATGTTTAGTCTGCTTTTCCACTCTTTATCTTTCTTTTCTATTTTCTCTAATCAATCTAGGTTTCTCTTATATTTTTATAGTTAAAAATTTTATATCACTCTAATATGGAGTTTAATATGACGTAGTCAGCAAAGTCGAACAACTCATATACACTATAATTAAGTTGAAACTATGCGAGCACTGTATGCAGTACGAAGAATAGAACTTTTTTTTTTTTTTTTTTTTTTTTTTTTTTTTTGCCAGAAGCTTCAGGTCTTCGAATTTATTCAGTGCAAAGTGACAGATCCATCTTGAAGCACTCCTTCGAGTCATACTCTCCGCAATACCACCAATTACTAAAACGCATTCCTAGGAATCTTATTTCGTCAGTACAAATATTCTGGACGGCGTCACCATACGGCACCATAAACAAAATTTCACTCTAAAGAACATTTATATACTTCACACCATCGATAGTATACCCTTCAGATTTAATTGCATTACAGCACACTAAGATGTCAGATCCTATAGATATACCCCATGATGTTTCCGAGCATGACCAAGAGGAACTAGATAACCCAATGAGACTCATAATAGTGATCAACTCACCTGATGAGCCCGATTCTGACATGGATGAACGATTATTAGATAGCATTCAGAGTTTTGATGAAATGAATACATTTTTTGATAAGTTCGATGAATCAATAGCCATCCCTAATGATGGCCACATAAAGTATGAAGTCGGTAGTGACGGTCTTGTCGTCATTGTGGTCGATTCTAAAGACTTGAAAAAGAAGGCATTGGACTGGGTTGATGAATATGTGGTTCAGTTCGGGGATAAACTCGTTGATCAAGTCGAAGAAAGTAGTGAAGATGACCAAAAATCAAAGAAACAAAGGAAATAAGGAAATAAGGAGTAATGCCTGCGTAAGACTTTGCATTTCCTTGCTTACGCCAAGTCATAAATGGTTATAAAAGCACTATTAACCCTTGTTTTTAAATTTTCACTTTGCCATATACTAGAGGCATTGTATCATCTCCTCCATGCTTTACCAAGTTATGTATATTAGCGTTATTAAATAAATGAACACCCACGTTTTTAATATTGAAACTGCCATTCATTTTATCTTTAGTGCTTGTTTTGAGCCTTCCTAGTAGCTTTCCTCGTAAAAACGTAATTGGCATTCCACCTTTTAGCATGAAGATTGAACTCGAAAAGCAACATAACCCGCTAGGATCCGTTTAGGGAGCTTCATTATTTGTTTGGAGAATTTTGCAATATAAATTAATTATACTCTGGTGCACGGGTGTGAAAAAAACAGGTCTCTTAAGGCGCCCGAGAATTCATAAAAAAATGATAACGTTGCAATACTCCTGGCAAAGACCGTAACAGAAGAAAAGAAGAAAAAACAAGACTCCACTTTTCAGTTTATCGACACTCCACGCTTACAACAGTTGCTCACGCACGCATATACACGTACTATCAACAATATCTCACATTACATATCAACACAATGGAAGACTGGAGAAGAATTGACATTGATGCATTGGAACCTGAAAATCACTTATCAAAAGAGGATTTGATACCGGACTTGCCAGCCACCTCTCTTGAACAAATACAAGCATTGTTCAAAGAAGTTAGACAATCATTATCTCTGGGTCAATTCTTACCAGCATTGACTTTGGCGCTTGATAATCCACCTTACGTGGCTGACGAACAAACAAAGACTTTACATACAGAAACAGTTTTTGAAGTATTGATCTCAATCCGAAATAACCATAACGTAAATGACTTGTCAGGATTTATTAAGAGCTTGAATAGTGAACAACAAGATACTTTGGTTAAGTACTTGTACAAGAATATGGCTACTCCTTTAGGTGCTAAACAAGGAGGTTTATTATTAAGTTGGTTTGAAAAAACAGTTGAGATCACTGGATTGGGACCAATTGCTCGTTTCATGACTGACAGAAGAACCGTCTAGTTTGCTCATTCAAAATATCAAAAAAGTAGAATTTATCTTGTTATTCCTTCTCCCATTAAACTTTGCCCTTCCATTCACCCTTTCTATCGTTTGACTTCTTTGTTACAATTTTCTTCCCTCTGTATACTAATATATATATATTATATATATATAAACAATTTTACCTCTTCATTAATCAACGAATATTATGCAGGTTCAGAAACAGCTGGATCATTGCTGACTATTCAAGTTGTACAGCGTAGGAGGAGACCCATGGCCGACAAAAAAAATAACATACTCATAGTTTCGGTGTACTTATTGATTCTCATGTTACGTTTTTACATAATTGGCCAGTTCTTTTCTGGCTAAATAACATGCAAGGTCTATCATGGTATTAAAAAGAAAGTTAATTGATATACAAGTATTTTCAGAGAGAATAAAAAACAACTAAAGAATTGAAGAAATATCGAGATCTCAGATTGAAGGGCTAAGTCTTGGTTGCTTTTCATTTCTAATAGGAGTTGCACTTTTACGTTTTAAATTATTTCCAGCGAGCATATCATAAGTATTGGAAGCCTTCAAAGGTCTTGGTAATGAATTATGCGTTAAAACTCCGACATCGTTGCTCTTGATTTGATGAGTGTGATCATCAAAAATATCACGTTCAGAGTCAAATATGTCAGAGGGTGACTTTTCAGTGAAAAAGTTTCCGGGCGACGAAAACCCATCTAGAAAGGGATTAACTGCAGATGATGGCTTTGGATAAGAATCAAGCGTGCTCCCCATTTTATCAAACCTCTCCCTGCTTTCACTTACTTTACCTTTGGTCCTGGCTCTTAAATCATCAATCTCTTTTTCTCTCAGGTTATACTTAGTATAAGTAGAATTGTGAGCGGCTGCATCCTTACCCGTTTTCAACATTTGCTCGTACTTGGCAGTAATTGTCTTATTCTTATTTTCGAGTTTATCGTTGGCATCAAGTGATTGTTCGTACTTCTCAATAAACGAGTCACGCTCATCTTCAACAAATGTCAACAGTTCCTTCATGGCATTCAATTCTTGCTTCTTCGTCGAAATTTGTTTTTGGAGTATCAAGATGGCTTCAGAACTTCCTTGCTCTTGTTGTTCCAATTCCTTCATCTTTTGGGCGAGTTCTTGAGTTTGAGACTCAATGATCTTGGTTTTAGCTTCAATGAGTTCATCCTTGATTGCGATCTGTTCCTTCAATTGACTTGTCTCAGAGTCGAAGCTTACCTTCATGTCGTTAAACTTTTTCACCAATGCTTCATGCTCAGATTTTCTTGAGTCTAGTTCACTTGCCAAGTCAGAGTTCTCCCTGGTCAAACTTTGGATTTTTTCATTTTGGTTACCAATGGTGATGTTATTCTCATCAACTACTCCCAGCAAAGCGAACTTTTCTTTGGTTATGGTGAGAACTTCAGCCTTATGGTCATTGATGGCGGAATTATTTTCTTCGATCAACTTTTTAAAGCTTGAACTAGTGGATCTAATTTTTTCAATAGATTCAGCTTTAGCTTTTTCCAATTCATGACAAAGACGCTGTTGTTCGGCTAAGTCTCTTTTAATATCTTGTAACTCCTCATTATTTGATTGATTCATCAACTCGAGCTTAGTTTTAAAATCGAAATTTTCCTGTTTGACTCTCTCGTATTCATTTTGGAAAGTAGCACGATCAATTTCCTTTTGCTCGAGTGTGTTTCTGAAGTCTTGCAACTCTTTTTGCAAAGACCCATTAGCGGATAATAGATCTTGGTTCTTGGTATTTAGTCTCTCTGCGCCCAACTTCAAATTAAGAATTGTTTGACTTAAATTTTGACTTGCAGACTTGCAAGCATCAAAATCAGTTTTAAATTCATGCAATCTGTCATGTAATCTGTGCTTTTGTTGCAACAAAATTTTACTATTGGTCGATATGATATCAGATTCGGAAATTTTGGATCTCAAATCACTGACTTCGGAATCGTGATCATTCTTAAACTTGATTAAATCATTATTCAATTCAAGCTTCTGTTCAGATAGTCTCTCGAAAATAACATGATATTCGTGCTTTAGCTCCTGATTGTGTGTTTCAAGATCGGTGATCTGACTTCTCAACTGCGCTACCTGATCCTCATAAACCTTGGTTGTGAGTTTGTTGGCAATTGAAACCCCCGATTGCTTGCTTCCACTAGCCCGAGATACCTTAAACTTGTTGGGTACTTTAATTGAAGTCTTAAGTGACAAATTCCCATCTTTCCAATTTGAGTGACGATTGAGAGAGTGAAGCCTAAAAATATTTTCAGCGTGGCCTGAGGGAATCAGAGCACTCTGTAAGGTATTTGAAGATGACGCCGTCGGTTTAGCGTAACCTGGTAAGCTATCATTGTCGTTTAGGGGTTGTACATCGCCATTCCCAGAGTTGTGATTTGAGTCCTCATAGTTAGTTTTCAACTGCGAAATACTTGCCAAGACTCTTTGCGTCAAGTCTCGGTCACCTTGAGGATTTAACAGTAGTATTAGTTTAATCGCACCTCGATCGTTCTTACGAAAAACAAAATCATTGAAGCTACCAGACAACCTCAGCAAAGATGCACTGCCAGAATCAGCGTTGGTCAATAACTGAACAATGGAAGAAAGGTCAAAGTTTGCGAAGACATCAGGTGCTAGGGTTTGCTCATGACCCACAAGGTTGATGTAAGTTACTTTCTTGGTGTTGTTTCGCATATAAAGGGATATGACCAAATTAGTATGAGAAGAAATGGAATTTGCACGAGTTTGCTTGATGGATGTACGTTGAAAGATTTTATTAATGGTAAGGTGTGCTGCTTTCACTGAAAGAAATCTTTCCTTTCTCAACTGAGGTTCTATTGGCGTGGAGGTTAAAAAGCTCTTACTACCCTTTCTTTTATCAAACTGTAATAAATCAAAAAAGTGTTTATTATCATTTACTTGGAAAGCCGTCAAAGACACAGGACCTTCGTCCAACATTTGCTCCATTTTCTCAAGTAATATACGCTTCAATATAGAATTGCTTCCACCCTTATAGGGGTTCATAAAAGTAACGCATGATGAATTTGAGTGAGGCTGCAGCTTTTCAATTTGTGACAAGAGATCCTTGGGAGCTAGAGTAGGCGGGAAGATTTCGGTGAAATCAAACCGATCATTTTCAAACAGTATACCTTTATCTGAAATTTGAGTGAAAGTTGTATTTGTCAGAGTTGTTATATACTTGTTTGATGGAGATTGTTGGGCGGTATCAGTAAAATGTTCGGTTTCTGAATCATGAAACACTCTACTGGCTTGTGAGGCTTCAACCTCCAGAGAATAACCATGGGGCTTTCCTATTTGAGAAGTACTGGGATCAGAACAAGGTCCTGTGATATTGAGGAAAACCGGTAAGCGAGACATCTTGACTCAAAGAAAAAAAAAATCGGAATGCTTCAACCAGAATGAGTAAAGAACGAATATCTGGGGTAAAGGCAGATAAGTAAAAGGAACAAAGAGAGTGTAGTTTGTGTTGATAGGAGGAAACTAGAAAAAGTGGATTTGACTTTGTCGCAACTTGGGGAGACGGTTGTTACAGTGAATGTATCACAATATTGCACAAATACGAACAAAGCGTTTTTGATTTCGACAAGTCAAACAAGAATTGTTGTATGATGGGCGATTGCTCAGTTGGTACCTTCGGTATAAGTTGCGTAACAATCTTATATTTTCTGTCTATTAGACTGTTGAAGAAGACTGGTTAAGAAGGGTGTTGGATTCGTTTGTTTTGATTTTGGGTTGTTTTGGTTTCCCTTTAGAGTTTCTCGTCTAGCCGCTGCCACCCTCAAAAGAGGAAAAGTCCCGATTAGGCATCCTTGTCGAAAATACAAACGCGTTCCAATCAAGGTCACATGCTTAGTCACGTGATACGGGTGTTTTCGCTTTTTAATTCATTACTTTTTTCTCTTCTTTTTCTTTTTGGTGGGAGAATTTCCGCGTTTCGTTTTCTCCCTCAGTTTGTTGTTTTTCCGGACCCCTAGGTGCGAAGGGGAAGGTAGATCCCAGTCAATAAATTACATTGATATCAACGCCATCACTTGCACATACAATTGGCCGGTTGAAATAGTACACAAAGGCCGCTTACAGGTTTAGTGAATGAAGAGACATTCTTGCACCTGCTAACGAGCAAAAGTAATGCAAATGGTATTAGTTTTGGCTATTCATGCGTTTTCGCCCCCACTTTCAATCAAGCTTCATTTTTCACCAAATGCCGCACCATAACAACAATGCCTGAATAATAAGAAAAAAAAAGGCCCTTGGTAAGAAACAACAAAGTGGTGTAGTACTCCTCCGATATGAGCTCGGGAGAGTTTCCAATTGTAGTAATATTTGTTTTTAGTGCGGTCCAGAACTTCTCGAGGATCTCAGTCGTTACCTTTAACTTCTTCGAGACAATTACTGTCCGACAATAGTACCCAATAGGCTTCTTCCTTGTCCTATTATAAAAAATGACAATTGCTTCGATCCCAAGTAATAGAACTTGAACTGATCACTGGCGGAAGAAGAGGAAAAAGAAAAGAATTGTGCCGTCAAAGGGGCCGAGATTGCGCAACTATAGTAATGATATTAATGCTTTGGGGTTATCCTGCACAAAACAAAAGAAAACTACCGATCGATTGGAAAATTCCCACTCCACCATTTCAAACTTCTTGGGGGTATATATAGCTCAATTTCTTCCCTTTGAATTCTTCAATTCCTATTTCAAACTCATTGATTATTTTACCGATAAACTCTACATCCGTACAATAATCTCTCTCAATTCACAATGTCTGGAAACCAAACAATCAAACTTAGCAGTGGCTACGAAATGCCTAGTGTCGGTTATGGCTGCTGGAAAGTCGACAAAAATACTGCTGCCGACACTATCTATAACGCCATCAAGGTTGGCTACAGACTCTTTGACGGTGCCCAAGATTACGGTAATGAAGTCGAAGTCGGAGAAGGTATTAATCGTGCCGTTGATGAAGGTCTCGTGGCTCGTGATGAATTATTTGTTGTTTCCAAATTATGGAACAGTTACCATCATCCTGATAACGTTGAAAAAGCCTTGGACAAGACTTTATCTGATTTAAAGCAAGATTACTTGGACTTGTTTTTGATTCATTTCCCAATTGCTTTCAAATTCGTTCCTTTTGAAGAAAAATACCCACCTGGATTCTACTGTGGTGATGGTGACAAGTTCATCTATGATGATGTTCCACTTTTGGATACTTGGAGAGCTTTGGAAAAGCTTGTCAAGAAGGGTAAGATTAGATCCATTGGTATTTCCAATTTCAATGGTGCCTTAATTGCCGATTTATTGAGAGGTGCTGAAATCAAACCCGCCGTTTTACAAATTGAACACCATCCATACTTACAACAACCAAGATTAATTGAGTACGTTCAATCCCAAGGTATTGCCATCACTGCCTACTCCACTTTTGGTCCTCAATCTTTCATTGAATTGAACCACCCTAAGGCGGCTGGTACCCCTAGGTTGTTCGATCACGAAACTATCACAACCATTGCTAAGAAGCATGATGTACAAGCATCTCAAGTTTTGTTGAGATGGTGTACTCAAAGAAATATAGCTGTTATCCCAAAGTCTAGCAATACTGATAGATTGTTACAAAACTTGAACGTTAACGATTTCACCTTGGATCAAGCTGAAATTGATAGCATTAGCAAATTGGATATCGAATTGAGATTCAACAACCCATGGGATTGGGACAAGATTCCAATTTTCGTGTAAGCGATTATGATTGTTTTCGTTTGCTCCCTACTGTTTTATAGAATTAATACAATTTTTATATAACAACATGTCGCTAATGTAATTTGTGTATATATTTTACCAAACTGTTGAATTTATTAAATTTTGATCTGAAAAAACTAGATTGAATCCAATACGGCTTTTCTCCCCAATGTCAACAATTTCAATCTCGACACAAAATCATCACGATTGATGTACGCACCACACATTCTTCTCTTGCCAGTAAATTCAGTTCTAGAATGGAAACAACGCCAATTGTCAAAGATCAAACATTGACCGGGCTTCAACTGATAGAATAACTCATTTTTATCATCAGAAATAATCAGATACCAATGTCTAAGCGCTTGATAAAATCGTGGTACATCCTTAGGATCAGTCCAATTGTTCATGGTACTCCGATCCGATTGATTCCATCTCACTTGGACCAATTCACCCTTGTCGTCAAGTTTTAAAATTGGTTGGGGGATATCAGGTTGAATACATACCTTCTCTTCACCTGCCGAATGAGCCGGAATAGGAATACGTGTAAGCAAATCATATGATTCTGGATGGGTTTTCTGTAATATTTGAGCACAACGGAAAGCATCCACCAAAGAGGTAGTACCACCGGTTCCATCATGCATCAACAAATGAAATAATTGAAGTCCCGGTGTATCAGACCAATAAGTTCCATCAGTATGTGCTGAGATATCAATATTGGTGTACGCCGTGTCGTTTTTTGATAAATCACTTGTGAAATCCCAAAATCCACCGTAATGGGTAGGACGAATGTACATCAATTTTTCGCATAATTTTTGGGTTGCTTCGGGCTCAGCAGGGACATTATCGATTAAACAAAAGCCATGACGCCAAATTTTTAAACACCAATCTTTGATTGCCTCTTCATTATCAGAGTCATCTGATGATTTCATCACCACGTTAAAATCAACAGTGGGTAAATTTTGTTTGATCAGTTCCACATCCCACCATTCTCGTTGAAGCAATTGAGTTTCTCCCTTGAGTTTTTGGTCGTGAGGAACCAATTGAGGATTGTATGAGTGTAATTGAAGCCAGGAGAGAGGATACTCACTCTGATGATTATCCTGGTTCCAAATGATGACAATTTTTGCATCCTTGAAGTTGCTTTCAATACTGATGCTGGTGGGTTTGATTTCGGGGTTTATCAATGCAGAATTGAGTAATCTTTGCTTTGTTATAGCATAGTAACATTTATCACAGTGACAATTGTCTCTTAGCCAAATATTATGAAATCTGGATTCTTGGCCAGTGAAGGGTGGTGTATCAAACACAACTGTTACTTCTGAGTCAGTGAATCTAGTTGCTGGAGACATGTTATTTGCAATGAAATATAAGGCAGCCTAGTTTTTTTTTTTCTCAAAGTGAACATTTCTTTCTAGCTTGAATCGACTCGACAAAGTCTACGTTGTGATTCTTCGGAAAAAACAAATCTCGAGTGGACACAACAAATCTACGCACTCACCAATGAAAAAAATGAGAAATTCCGGGGTAAAAAACTAAAGCGGGAATTTTTGATAAGAAGAATTCCGCTCCCTTTTTTTCCTCGCCCCCAAAACTGGAAGAGAAAAGCAACGGTACGAGTGGATGCAAAAAGAACATTCACTCATGAGGGGACACTAACTACAAGGTGCTTCTTACTGACTTATGTGGATTGAAATTGAACATCGAGAAAAAAAAAATGAAAATGAACATAAAGATGATACAGAAGAAAGCTTTCACCAAGGTACTTGATACAGACTAATTTGCATCAATAACGTATTGTTTAAGTCTTGCAAGCGTAATGCTTGTTTTTAGCGTTCAGCAACTGGTACAATTCAAATAAATACTCGAAGTAACAAAAAAGGTCAGCTTACTTTTTTTCTTCATTGGAGCCTTTGTTGTCGCCAAAGTGTATGAAGGAGTCATACAACACCAAAATGTCTTCACCGTGTTGAGCACCAAAGCTAGATAAATTGGTTTCTCTGTTTGCTTCTTTGTCACGCTTCATGGTTTCGCTGTGGTTGATAAGAGATTTGAAAAGCATTGAGATATCATCTTGATGCTGAGATACGAACAGGTCAAATTTCTCGGAGTTCCCATTTTCACTATTCTTCAAGTTTTCAACAATCTCTTCTGGTTTGTGCTCTTCGAGTGGCTTTTCATGTTGTTTGGCCTCCTTGTTGAATAGATAATCATGTAACTTGGTAAATTGACTCTTATGTTCCTCAGACGCTTCAGCTTCTTCTGCTTTGATGTCACCCGAGTCAACCTTCGCAGTGCCAGATGTCTTGACCAACAAGTCAAGCAATGGTTGTGCAGCAGAGGAATTTTCTTCACCGACAAACGGTCTGATAACAGGAAGAAGCTTGATAATGGTAGTTATACTGACATGAGGCACAATTGAATCTAATACTTCTACCAAGACTGGTTGATCTGATAAGCCTGGGATCAATAATTGGATGATTTTACTTTTCAATGAGTCCATTTTGCATGAATTTGATTATATTGTTTCAAAGCAAGGAGAAAATAAAGTAATTGATAGCTAATAAGAAAGCAGAAACTTAGTTGAATCGATTGATTTTTATATTTATTGACACAGATATTTTGAGTTTATAACAGCACAAACTAATCTACATGTTTGTCTCCGTAGGCATTTCATACAAACTGCCTGATCATGTTTCTTAGCGTTTATTTTTGTTCTTTCTTTTTTCTGATTTTGTGTCAGTTCCAAGTTCCATCTTTCGCCAAACACAGTTGACGAGAAGTCAATATCGTGCTGTCAGGCTGCCCAGGCTACCGTGTGAGCTTTCTAATAGTTTTTGTGTTGTAACATCAACCTGCAAACCATGGTAAACTGTAAACTGTGTATATTTTTCGAACTGGGTTTGACCCGTACATCACGGTTTTTAATATAGTTCTCTGTTCTTAGAAAGAGTGCGCTGATAAACCTTGTTGCTTTGCATTCCATGCTTTTGTTTTTGTATTATTTTATTATTTTCTTTTTGTTCGGTCCGTGTGGAATGAATCAAGATACCACAGATTATTGATTTCTTACGTCTACTACCCCATAAAAGTTCATACCACCCTTGGCCGATCCCGCTTTTCCAAGCACCACGGCTATTGTATCAAATCTTTGCCCCGTGTGCAACGTTTCCTACCTTGAAACTTACATTTTGCCTCTTGAATAGTGTGGTTCTGGCTTGAAGTACCTCCACTGTCTATTGCCCAAAGCGCTTCATAGAAGAAACACTTTGTATGAAGTTGCCGTGCATAAGATACTACTGTTTACATACACCTTGACTACCATATCACCCTAGTGTTTTGAGCCCTGACTGTGATCACTACATGTTCTGAACCCCCTTGGTTTGTACTTCCCCTAGCTTGTTAACGTCAACTTACATCTCATCCTTCTTACAATCTTAGTTTTCGACTACTTCAATACCTCAAATCAAATTTGTCAAATCTGCGTATAGATCTCTTCACATATTGATCATGTCCACCGTTGCTTCTGATTATACTCAAAGCACTCTTTTGAACCAATCGCATCCTGATTGGGTTTCTATGGAAATTGAACATTTAGGAAAATCTCTTTATAATACTGAAGACTTACCTTTGAGTGACAATATTAAGAATCTCAAGTCAAAAATCTTAAATGAAGCAATTGTTAAAGAACAGTACGATTTACTTTATGAATATCTGCAAACTTCCGAGGGTTTGGTTAAAAATAGTATTAGAGCCGAAGTTTGGCCCTTACTTTTAGGTATATTTGCTAAAAATGATCTCAATAACCAAAATGACACTACCAAATATACTCTGGAAATCGAAGATGAAGCTGATGAACCAGTTGATTCTTTATCGACCTCGGATCCATCCATTAGGAGCTCAGTTAACAAAAAGACATTGAACTTATCCAGAAGCACATCCCATCTTTTGGATAATTTGGATTTTAATGATTTACCTCCCCACAAAGATGAAGATCAAATAAAACTCGATATTCAAAGATCATTTACTATCTTGTCTCATCTCCAATCTTTTCAACAAAAGTCGCCAACTGAGTCGTATGCTGCTATTTATTCGAAGTCTGATATTGAAAACTTACGCAGACAATTGTCATGCTTGATCATAAAGATGCTAAGAAAATATCCTTCACTCAACTATTATCAGGGGTATCATGACATTGCTAGTATCATCCTCCTTGTATGTCATGATAATCTGAAGTCCCAAAGCCCAACAAGTATTCAAGACTCCTCTTCAAACGAGGACTTGGCTTTTTCTATTCTTGAGAAATTAAGTATATTTCATTTAAGAGATTTCATGATAACAGATATTAATCTTTCGATTAACCATTTAAAGTTAGTACCTGCCTTATTGGAAGAAATTGATACTAGTCTTTTCGAATTAATCAAACAAACGAGCAATTCATATATTGCTACCGATGGACTTCATTATGATTACACGTTCTACCAGGCCTTATCATCCATATTAACCATGTTCAGTCATGATATCAATAATTTGAATCAATTATTGATCATTTGGGATTTTAGCTTGGCCCAAAATTCTGTTTTGGCCAATGTTTATATTTATGTTTCTTTTTTGTTGTTCCGGAAAGAATGTATATTTAGAGATTTGAAACTACCTTCAGACTATAGTCTAGATGATATTGATGCCTATGATTATTCAGACGTTGACACTGATGCGGTCCATTCTTTGATTTCTCCAAATAACTTATTTGATAATTTAACTGATGCTCAGCTCATCCAAATTTTGAATCGAGCCAAATCATTGATCAAAGAGCACCCTGTTACTACCTTGGGCAATAGCGCCACAACTTTTGACTTGTGGTTCAAGAATTTCAATTGTCATTCAGTGCTATTAAATACTTCTAATATCAACATTGATAGAGCATCAAAAAATGTCAACTACTCTCATTTACTAGTTGAGAATTCCTCAGATCAACCCTCCACTGAAGATTTACCCCAGGTTCCTCGTTCTCTCAGCGATTTGATACAGGCTCAAGACGATGATATGTCAAAACAAACCATTCATGATATAGCGGTACAACAAAAAATTCTCGAACTGCAAGAGTCACTCGCTACATCATATAATACACTCACCGATGATGATGGTAACCTGTACCAACTGTTGGCATCTTCCTTTTCAAGTTTATCATCAGTTTCATCATCGATCAACACCAAAATAGTTCGGCAGTCTTCGTATTTTTTCAAGAAATTCTTTAGTAATCAGGATGAATCAAACAATGCTCAAGAAACGGAGGAAGCAAGAAAGACAACAAAACGTAATAAAAACTTTACTTTGTTTTCTAATGTTTATCGTCTCAGTTTCACTGTCGGTTGTTTAGGTTTCTTAATTCATTTTTTGTTAATTAGAAACAATCCTAGACTCGCACAGTTCAATATCTTTAAAATTTTTAATCATTCTGTCAAGGACGTTGGTGTTTTAACTCCCATGAAGACCGTTGGATCTGAATTATCAAATATTGGTAGCGATGTGGCTAATAACGTGGGTGAGACTATTGGTAATGTGCTTGATCAAATGACCAACTCTGAATTTGTAAACCAAGGTATCAACGTGTGTCAGGTTGGACTTGGTACTCTTAGGGACTCTGTTTTTGGTTTTATAAGATGAAATCTGTACTTTATTTGTGTCTTTTTTTTTTCTTTCTGCCAATCTTGTCACTTATAAATCTTTTTTATGACTTTAATTCTTCTGTATTATCTTTTCCATGACTTTTTTCAACTTTTCTCTCTTTATTTATTTTGCTTTTTTGAATATTAATCTTTACGTGTTATAAATTTTTACTTGATAGCGTGCTCTCTTATAACTTATTCATATAACTAGAAAAATTATATAAAAAAAAAAATAGAAGTTTATGTATTTAAACAATGAGATTATTTTATAAAATTATAAATTTGCAAAAGATCAACTTTCAAAGTCAATTTCACACACTAATACTGTATCAGTGTAGGTAGCATGTCCCCAACCTCTATTACCACTGGCACTAACCATAAAACGACCGGTAGGATCGCAATATAAGTTACTTAATATACCACCATGATGACCCGGAATAATCAAGAATGGAGTTGCCTGTTTAGCTTTATTGCTAGAAGCAGTTGAATTATTATCATAAAGCAGTAGATTATATAATCTAATATTATCATAAGAACCACATAATAAGAAATCATTATTGGGCATGGTTGAAAGTGCACTTACTGGACCTGAAATTTTGGGGAATTGTAATAATTTCAGAACATTAGGAACCATAGTTTCCTTATGATAACCAACGGAAGATCTTTTATGAGGCATTCTAATTGATACTTCTTCCACGGTACTATTTCTACGACCGGCATATATATATTCACCATCATTTGACCATGTTGAAGACATACACCAGGGGGGAGTACCTTCCAGTTGACCTAGCCTTAATACTGCTGATGCTGTTCTCACATCCCATAAATTTATTGTACCATCTATACTTGAACTCATGAAAACATTATTATTACTGTATGTTTGGGTAGAAGTATTGGACTTGGGTTCATCTATTACGTTGATAGCTGGAGATTTATCTTGTTCTTCTTCTATTTTATTGGTTTCATCTTCAAGTTTCACATTAGCGTTCTCTTCTTCATCATCATCACCGAAAAGTGAGTCTATATCACTATTGTCTGGTTTTGATGATATATTGTCAGCACTATTCTTATGGTCTTTTACACCACCATCTTTATTACCATTTATTATCAGTCCCAGGGGTGGAATTAATTCTTTATCTTCAACCATTATTGATACATCTTTTAAACCATCAGGTCTATACTGAACGTTGGAAATTTGATTTGAACTTCCAGTAAATAGTGAGGTACATTTACCGGTACCTAAATCCCATTCTCTAATTGTTTTATCCCATGATCCAGATAAAAATTTTTTTTGTTCAGAATCCAAAGTAATTACCGATACAGTATCATTATGACCATTATCTAAAGTAGCATGTTGTCTCTTTTTTTCACCATGATTGAAATAATGATGAGTAAAACCTTCATTATAAATCATGGTATATAATGATATTCCACCTGAAAGTAAACCCGATAAACACCAAAACCCATTTCTTTCAACTCCTAAAGAATAAACAGGATTAATTTTTGGTTCATAACTAACGGATCCGGTACTAAAATCACTAGGTTTTAATTTTGGATTAAATTTCATCAATTGTTTTTTGGTAAGAGGTTGTTCATTTTCCCAGTATGATACAATGACTCCAGCTTTGGTTACTGAATCAACCATATTATGTCTTTGAGTCATGGTAAGGGGTGATTTACCCTCAATTGACAGGAAAAAATCATATTTTCGAATAAATCCATCTTCACCACCAGTTAATATCCATTTGGGACCATCGGAAAATGCTAAGGAATGACATTGAGAAGTATAAGGTATGGCAACAGAAGGAACAATGTCAAAAGTGGTGGCTCGTCTGGCTTCGGCGATAAGTTTATTACGATATTGAAGTGGAGTTAATTCAACATTGGAGTCTTGTTCTGTAGATATTTGATCGGTAGATTTACCGGTATCTTCTTGTGATGATTTTTTAAGTTCAGAATCTTCCATATCTACATCATCTTCATCTATCTGATTATCAGCATCATTTGATGATTTTTGACGAGATTTATCATCATAATCTTCATCATTAGAATGTGATAGTACTGGTTGGGAATTTTCTTTATTTTTATCTAGGGCATCATTGTTTGATGCCAGTTGAGAATCATTGGGTTTATCAGTGGTATTCTTCGGTATATCCTCTTTAGCATCATGGAATTTTTCTTTGGCATCGCTAAATTTACTATCATCATCACCATCACCATCACCATCGGCATCCTCTTCATCATCATTCAGCTCGCTTTCATCGTTGCTGTCGTTACTATTACTGTCATAGCTTTCATTACGATCATCACCATTCTGCAGGTCGTTACTAACATTATTATCATCTTCAACTTCTTGTTGATGAACTTCTTGTTGATGATTATTTTGATGACCCAAGGGTAAATTATCATTCAGATTGTTATTCAGATTATCGAGATCCATGTCATCTTGTTGTATGAGACCATCTTCATTGTCATTTACTTCGTCGTTGGCGTCCAACATCATGTCATCATTATCATCATCGTTATCGTGTTGTTTGTGGTCGGTATCGGGAATATCAAATAAATCATTATCTTCTTCTGCAGACATGTTGATTTTTATAGGTATCAGATGATTATAATATTTCTTCTCAACTGATTATAATGACTTGGGTTAATGATATTGTCAGACAATTGAAGGGGTTGTAATGAATATGGGGTCTTTTGGTTGATAATGATACAAAAGACGCTAGTGTTTACCATTTTTTCATATTGAGTGCCAGACACGACCTTCTCTTTTTTTATTTTTTTTTATTTTTTTTTTTTTTTTTTTTGCTTCTTACCTTCTTCCAAGAGGATGGAGAAAATTACAAACTACAGTGAAGAGGGAAGTTAAAGTAAATGAATAATTAGTAATTGAGATAATAAATAATAATAATAATGATAACAATTAGCTAACTAACTTATTCGTAGATCCAACCGAACAAAGCTGGTTTGTATTCAGCCAATTCTTCTTTCTTGAACCACAAGTTGATTTCCTTGTTAGCGGATTCAACAGAGTCAGAACCATGAGCAACGTTTCTACCCATGTCAATGGCGTAGTCACCTCTGATGGTACCTGGAGCAGAGTTCAATGGGTTGGTAGCACCCAAGATGGCTCTACCTTGTTTGACAACGTCTTTACCTTCCCAGACGGTAGCCAAGACAGGACCAGACAACATGTAAGATAACAAGGATGGGAAGAAAGGTTTTTCTTGCAAGTCATCGTAGTGATCTCTCAACAAAGCTTCGGTTGGGTGGGTCAATTTGATACCAACCAATTTGAAACCTCTGTTTTCGAATCTACCAATGATATTGGAGATTAAACCTCTTTGGACACCATCTGGTTTGATAGCAATAAAAGTTCTTTCGTCAGCCATGATGAATTAATTATATGTTTGATGGGGAAAAGAGAAAAAGAAAAGAAGAAAGAAAGAAAGAAAAAGAGGGAGATCAATTCGTTTATATGTGTGTTTCCCAAAAAAGATGTCTGAAATTTTTCGCTGCGTTGTTTTTTTCTCATTTTTTTTTTTTTCTTTTTCTTCGTTTTTCTTCTGTTCTTTTTCTGTTTCTTTTCGGTAAGGCGATTGGGTGATACAAAAAGGAGTGAGTCGTGTGCGGTGCACAATACCTACTCCATATTCTCTTTATTGAAATCATCATCATCATCACGAGAGTGTTGTAGGTGCTGTTCGAATGCGGTGGGCGGGAACACCTCTGAGTAGATGAACCCATCCTGAGAACTGTGTCGAGTAGTGTCTTGGTGGATTGGGGTGGTGTCACCAATGCCCAAGTGAGAAGTACATTGACGAACCAACACTTGGATATAAATGTCCAAATCATCGACTGTCAATGCACTTTGAGAGTCATGACTTGATTGCGTGGATATGGTGCTGCCAGTTGGCAGCAACGAGCTTGCGTTGGTAAGCCCAAAAGAATGATTCATGCTTATGATTTGACATCACCACTCATCTGTATCTGGCACTTGGACGTGGGTTTATGTAGTCTTCACATTATATATTCAGCATACCAAGCTGCAAAATGAAGCATACTCCAGATTTTATTGCAGCAGCCCTCGCGACCAAACATCCGTACCTCCTCACCCTCGTAAAAAAGAAAAAAAAAAAAAAAAAAAAAAAAAAAAGAGAGACAGGAAAAAAAACAAAGCTTTGAAATTCTTTTTGTAATCAAAACAAGAAAGATAAAGGTAAAATAAGAATCAGGGAAAAGTAGTAGACCTCTCCAATACCACTACCGCTGCACACCCACCACACATGTCTTCTACAATAGCTCTTACCGCGCCTTCACCCTCCCACACCAACTTCCAGGTAGTCAAGTCTTCGCCAAGTCATCAACAATCACCCATGCATACCAACCCATCCACAAACTACCCGCAAGATGACATTGAAAACCGACCTCGTACTTACCCAGTAGCCCACAAACCTCATCTGGAGCATTCAAAAATGATACCTCCGCAAAAGAACGCGTTCACTCAAACAACTCAATCCACCAAACGAGGTCCCACTACTCCATTGGATCCTGCAAGACACCAAAATATTATCAGAAGAAAATTAAGTCCTAATCATAATAAAGCATCCAGTAGTCAAAAATTATTGGATTTTGAATATGATAAACTCGAATTGGTGGATTCTAAATATCAAAATTGGCTTCTAGGACAGTTTTTGAATCACCAAAGAGAAGTTATCAAATTCTTGGAATTAGAACGAGAATTTGATACCTAGATACCCCCCCCTCCTTTGACTGTGATAAATGACTTATGATTGTTTGCTTAATCCCCCCATTTCCTTTTATTTTTTTGTAAATTATATTTCTATCTACTACTTCTAATTTCACTTCGCTCATTCCTCTTTTTCGGTATCTTTCTAAATTGTACACTATTTAAAAGCATTATTTTCAATCATTTATCTACACCAAAGAATAAATATTTAGCATGATTTATATGTATTGGTTTTTTCTGTAATTATTGTACTTTATTCATAACTTCTGGTACCCTTGAAATAATCAGATAATTTTGAATCATTATCGAAATACTTACCATCTCTGGCATTATTCCAGTCGTTATGTCTTTGGGCCATTTTAAGCTTTTCGTCATCCCTCGATCCTCTCTCTATCAAATCTTCATGAAGCCAGTGTAATGCCAATGGATGTAATGATTCTGATAATGCCACCTTCACCTTTTTATGAACCGGTCTTGGATCGTTTGAATCGTTCGTACCATTAACTTCAACCTTTTCATCAAGATTGGTTGAAAATTGAATAGTATTCATATCAATATCATCAGATTTCTTCCCACCACTCAAATGAATAATACGATCACACCAATTCTTACCCAAACCATCAAAAATATGAGTAGCATAAATTACGCAACAATTTCTCGATTTACATTCTCTTCTTAAAAATTCTAATAATTCCAGTCTAACCACCACATCCAAATCAACCGTCACTTCATCCAACAATAATAATTTCCAAGGTTTTAATAAACCCATCACCAATTGTACTCTTCTTCTTTCACCATCAGAAATATATGCCATTGACCAATCAGGATCTAAATCCATAATTCGAATTAATTCATCACGACGTTCAACATAAGAATCCCCACCAATTGATGATATTAATAATTTTACCGGTATGTCCCTTTTAACTACTGGATTGGCTGCCCATTCAGTACCCAAATAAGTAATACTATTATTTATATCTGAATTATGTTGTTCATTACGATTTATTGAAAATTCAAATGGATCAAATCCTCCAATTTTTAAAGATCCTTGTTTGATAAGGGTCTTACCCGCAAGAATCTTAAGTAACGTGGATTTACCGGCCCCATTGGGTCCAATAAGTAAATTGGTAGTACCCCATGGAATTTGTAAATTGATGTTTTCTAATCCAACTTTTTTACTGCTGTTAAAAGTATAAGTTAAATTGTTGGTCTCGATTGCGAGCTCATTGGAAGAGGCATTGGTCATCTTTGAATTATTGCCCTTTCAAAAAAATATGATTAGTATCGTATAAGTGAGAGTGATGTAGATTATGCTGATTTAAATTTAGATATGGTGATATTTTTTTCTTTTTTTTTCACGCTTTTTGCGTAATTTGTAGGGAAATCACAAGAAATTACGTTTGTTTTTCCGCGATGAAAAGCAACTCTCACTGAATAAATTATAAGCTATTGCTACAGTGCATCTGAGATCAGAGTAGGGAATACAGTATGCTAAACGTATATTACAATTTTTTTCATCTCACAAAATCTATAAAAATATCAAACCTTGGATTCTTCAATCCATCCCAAAACATCGTTTTTAATTGGTGTATTGGTAAGATTATTGATCACGGCGATGATGTCATCGAAGTAGTTACTATTGTAGTCAACAAACTTTCTTAAGTAACTTTTCAATAATCCACGGTATTCGTAGAATAACCATTGGTGATCGATTTTAGTCATGAGTTCACTGTTATTTGTTTGTTCATCATCAAACGATTTTTCAATAATGACTTGATCGTTAATAGAATCTTCTAATTGTAACTTTTCAGCAACAATGGTGTTTAAATTAGTGACGATTTTTGTAAATAACAACAAAGTGGTTTCTTTTAAATCTTCTTGACTCGAATTTTTAGAAATATTACTAATAATTCTATTGATGGATTCCATACATGATACATTTTCAATAATCAAATTATACTTCAAATCCAAAGATTTTTCAAGAATATATCTCGACTTTAAAATACCAAATTCAATCAAATATTCTAAAATCAAGAAAGAAACTTGTGGTTGATGAATCCAAATTCTAAAAATTGATTCAATTACCCAATTTTGACGATTATTAAATTGTTCATCACTTAATTCCAAATTTTCAAACTTATATTCATTAGGAATTTGATATTCCGATTCGGCAATGTTAACCCCACTGATAAATTTCAACTTATTAACATCTCGACTTAAAATACTTACAATCGAATAAATTGATCTCGATCCGATATAAGCATAGGTTTGGAAGAATAAATTAATCAAGAATTTTTCAGGTATGACTTTTTCAACTTGTGAAGCAGCTTCAGTGATTTGATTACATAATTCATTGAATTCTTCATTAGGTTTCCAATTACTAATAATGAAATCGTACACTTTATTAGATACTTCATTTAATGGTAATTGAGGATTGGAAAAATTATAAATCAACTCTTCTTGTGGTGAAATAGCCAATGGATTAATATTTTCTTTACGTTCACGAATCAACCCAGACAAAACATCCTTTAATTCTTCATTATCACTACCATATAAGTCACTATCGTAATTAATAATGAATTCAACTTCATTAGGAAACAAGGAAATATTTAAGTACTTGTAGAATTCTTCCAAGTACACTAAGGTAGTTTCATCTTCATTGTCAGGGCTTGGTCTAACAGTAACGAAACTATCCTTAATTCTATTTTTATTAGAAAGTCTAATTTCCTTAGCAATCAAATTCTTGATAAAATTTTTCTTGGGATGATACTTCAAATTTGATAATTTAATCGAATCATGAACCCATTCATCCCATTTCCAACTAAATTCGAAATTCGAAATTTGAATCGTCATCCAATCCAAGAATCGAATTTTCAATTCATAGTCTAACATTTCCAAGTGATTGTAGAAGTATCTAATGGCTCTACCAAAAACAGGAGCTATGGATTCAGGACTTTCACGACAACATGAAATTAAAACAGTATAATAATAAATTTCATAATGTAATGGGGTTGGTAATTGGAAAATCATGGTTAAGATACTTTCAACAGCAACATCTTCAATTTTCCAAGTTGATAAAGCTGGTTGATTTTCACCACTCAAATTATCTTGATGAATCAAATTTAATTGATCAATGGATGAACCTGGAGGAGTAAACAAATTTTTGGAAAAAAATAAATCAAGAATTGACAATTGAATTGAAGCTTCTTTTTGATTAAAAGATAAATTAGTTAAAATATCAAATGCCAAGTCTTTGAAAAATAAGCCATGGTATGAGTCAATCGATGGAACGGTTTCAAATTCGGTGGTGATATTGTAAACTTGAAATAAAACTCTTGGGTGTTTATACCATAAACTGTCAATTAAACCCTCAGGTTGATAACCTTTCAATAGTTCAATGGAAGGTATAGCCAACTGTGGTAAAGGATGCTTTACTACCTCGTCTGAAATTGAGTTATTCTCTAACGAGCTTTGCACGATGGGATCAACCAATTCTTTAAAGTTGATAAATAATCTTTCCTTGAAATTATCCCAACTCTTATCTTCGCCTTGTAATTTGACAATGGATGGTAAGATAAGATTTATCATTTTCTTCAGATGATATGGTAATGAATCGGCAAAATTACTTCCTTTGGAATCAAAAGGTTCCCAAATGGATATTTGACTTGAAACTTCCTTATCTTTGATATTAAACTTGTGTGCTAACTCAACCAATTCGTTAACGTGATCAATCATAGTTTGAGAAGCATCATTACTCAATAAGTATGGTAATGCAATCAAAACGTTGTAGAAAATTTCCTCAGCAACTCCAACCCTTTCCAGTTCTTCAGTAGAGTTTTGGAGGTCAATACTCAAAGTTAAAAATTGTTTATAAACGTTTATAATGGAGTAGTCAGCTATGATAGGTGATAAAGTTGACAAAAATTTCAAGATTGATTTCAAGTTGTTGAATATACCAGCATCTTCGACAAACTGATCACTTGCCTTCTTTTCAGTCTCCTTTGAGTCACTATTCTCATTTTCATCCACCTCAATTGCATCTGCATCTGGCTTTTGTTGTTGTTTAACTTGATCTAATAATGATTGCATTTTGGCATGGAAAAACTCAATCACATATTTTGAAACCAAGAAATTTTTGGCATTACATAACAATATCAATATACTCAATGAATTAATTTTTTGAGGTTGTTCAATAATGACAGCATACAATGTATTCAAGATGGAAGTTCTTAAATTATCGATTTTCTCGAATTCAGCCACGATTGGATTCGAAATATAGGAAATATCATCAACCTGGTTAACTGTGTTATTATTTTCTCCAATTCTTCGTATATCTTTACAAACATTCAAGATTAATTCAGTGGTTGGATCGATATGTTGCTTTTTGGAGTCAAAGTCATCGACGGGACCTGCATTAAACCCACCACCTTGCAGCTCCTCAAAGTCATCTCTCGTTCTTTTTCCTGGATTGTAGGTGTCCATGGTCTATATTTAATTTTATCTATATTGACTAACCAAGTATTGGGGTGTGGTTCAACGAATGGTAACTTTACAGAGTGATTTTTCACTTTTCATTTTGAGATATATTCTTTGTTGTTGGTACTTTTTTTTTTTTGTTAGGGCGTGCGAATACCAGCACCAGATGAAAAGATACAACCATTACACTGATGCACATCACTTGCATCAGACAAAAAAACCATCAAAACTGAATCTTATCTTGCAGCCAAACTTTCGTCACTCTCAAAAAATAACTACACACTTAATGCCACCATTGGTTTTAGACGGTGCTTTGGGCACCCAGCTCGAGTCCATAATTCCTCGTGATTCCCCTCTTCAGATCAAACAGCATCCACTTTGGTCTACTCAAGTTCTAATCCAACAACCATCACTCATCCAAACAATTCATGAACGTTACATTGCTCACGGTGCTGATGTCATAACCACATCCACTTATCAAGCCTCTCGTGCCACATTGAAAAGATACTGTGATATGAGTGATGCTGATATAGTGCAACTTTGGCAACGGGCGGTTGAAATTGCTCATAATAGTACGTTACATCAAACAAGAAATGTGTCTGTGGCGGCATCAATTGGGCCTTATGGTGGGTATTTAGCGAATGGAGCTGAGTACACGGGAAACTATCCTAATGTTGGGACTCGTGAATTAACGCAATATCACTTACCTTCAATTTTATATTTTATACTGAATCCTCAAGTTGATTTGATTGCTTTCGAAACAATTCCCAATTTCAAAGAATTCAAAAGTTTAATTTATTTAATGCAAAAAATGGGATCACGCGGTAATGGGAAAGCATTCACAATAAGTTTGAGTATGAGCTCACCTGATAAACTTGCAGATGGGACTCCGTTGTTGAAAGTGGTTAGATTTTTAGATTCACGTTTAGACAGATCGCCCCAACTACGCTCAAATTTGTTTGCAATTGGTTGTAATTGTGTTAATTTTACTTGGGTGAATCAAATTTTACAAACTTTGCAGCAATTGCTGAATTATAAATTACCATTAGTGACATATCCTAATTTAGGGTTCGATGATTATTATAAAGAGAGTACCGATTATAGTCATTTAACAAATCTTGAACAATGGAAGAAATTGGTAGAACAGTGGAGTCTAATTGAGGGTGTAAAATTGATTGGGGGTTGCTGTAGTACTGGCCCGGAAGAAATTGAAATTGTGAGAAAGATTGTTGATAACGCTCAAATGAAAGATTGAAACGTTTTCTTTTCTAAATAGTCTTTGCACTTGTGGCTGAACCCAGTAACAAAGACAAAGCTGTGCCAAGCTATAACTTCAAGTAAGCGACTGAACGAACACCTTGCTACGAATTTGTAGTGACATTGACATTAAAAAAACAATAACATTAAGAGGACATAACTAGAGATATTAAGGGGGAGTTATTACAAACTAGAATTAGGGTTGTCCATATATCATGAACAAAAAAACAAATAATAAATAAGCAAAACCAAAGAAAAACAAATAAAACAGAACATTAATCATCAAACCTTTTATTTGATTTGGATTTTTTTTTTTTTTTTTTTTTTTCTTCTTTCTGAATAATTAAGTGCCTTCACGTATGACATGGCACGTTTAATCTATTAAATGAGTAGTGACTAGCTTCAATTCTTGACACTTCTCTTTCTGCCAATTAACCAATCTTTCAATGCAAATACACCCATTTCCCATCCCATTAACAAGGCCACAAATCCAAGACTTAAATCCAAGGTGAACATTTCGGTAAACCCATGATATTCAAAACAGTAAATCACAGGATCAGTCGATTCCATAAAAATCAACCCACCACATAATAAACTGAAAGTGGCTAACAATTCGGTGAAGGGACGACCAGGTTCGGTCAAGGTTTTATTAGGAGGAGAAACAAGGACAAGCACGTAGGTTAAGAATCTGAAAGCGCAAGCCAATACAAACAAATTACCCCATTGCACGTGAATTGCAGTGGATAAAGCTGAGGCTTGTTGATGTTTTGACATTATAACACCAGTCCAGTAAATTGTAAGTATGGGGAATGGATTGGGAGAAAAGCCAGGAGCAGCTTTCAAGATATGAGATTCGAAATTAGGATGCATAGTTTCGTAATTAGACTTGGCTTTATCGAATCTCCAATTATTTAATTTAATCTCGGTAAGTACCCCACAGAACCCACAACCAATGTAGATGAATGCAATTGAGGCATGTTGTAAATCTTTAGCCAGCCATTCACCACCTGCATTAGACAAGTGTTCCAAGAACACATTGGTACAACCGTAAAATAAGATAAGTGAAGATTCAAGTAATTCCATAGTCCAACAACCTTTGGAATTCCATAAGCGGTCAAATTTACTGAGAGATTGAGGGTTTTGATCAGTTGTGATGAACTTATGATTCCAAGCCCAACCTTTATTGGAGAAAGCACCACAATAACGCGCCAAGTAGAGTAAACCAAGTGAAAAAAATACACCACCTTTAATAAAATGAGCCAATAAATTGAAAACAGCTTTACCTTGGCCCAAGATTAAAAAGGTAGCCACCATAGTGGGTGCATATACCAAAAAGTAAAAGAAATGAGCCCAATTAAAAAAATTCATGATATAAATGGAAGATTTTCCACATACACTTACTAATTTTTCAACAAGAGGTAACTTCATCAAAAACTTGGTAAATCGGGAATTGACTTTATTTTCCTGTGGGGTCATCAATGATTTTTGTGAAGATTTTAAATACATGTTAGACAATTCAAATGAACTATCAGATGATGAGGTACCACTGGTATGGTTACTACCACGGCGAGGAAGGTCTTGAGGAAAAGCTGGGGTAGGAGATCGAGAACTTGAGCCTTCATCTCTTGGAACGTGTGTTTCAACATCGTAATCACTATCTTCCTCACCAATTGCAAAATAATCATCAACATTAGATGTAGAACCGATAAAATAGTTATAACCGGTGGCTAACACTGCGAATACCCAATGAGTTATGGTGGAGAAGAAAAGAATCCATGACATTTTATTGTAGGCATTACCAGGATATAATTCCGAGACTGAGGTGATAAAGCGAGAATAGTTGAACAATGAAAATATTACCGCGGCAGAATGTAATGTGAGTAATGGAAGATAAGCATTACTGTGAATATTATTGAATACAAGTACCAATGGATATAACAATACAAACGAGGTAACTATGAAGAAGATGTGGAGGTACAAGCCTAACTTGTGATTGCTTTCAACCGTGAAGTAGGTGGTGGTATTGTAATTATCCCAAAACATGTGTTCAGCTGGTTCAAGATGGGTTTCAAGAATGGGGACACCGTGAGCGTGATGCATGAGGTGAGGTATGGGTGTCATTTCACTATCATATTGGTCTTGATAATCCTCATCAGCATGGTGATCATGCGAATCGTGTGTGTCTTGGACAGCGGGTAATGCCTGCGAATGAATCAGATGCGGTAAAGCCGATGAGGACGCCGAAGCTGAGGAAGTTGCGGCTAGGGCATTGTTCTCGAGGGATGACGCGTAAGCAGGCAGCAATAGGAGTATGGGTATAAGGAGGGACTTGGCGACTGTGAGGTGTTTCATAATGAGGGTAAAGAAGGGAGTTGAAAGCCAATTGAGTTAGAATGGGGCAAATTCTGATTCAATGGGAATGAGATGTATAATATATACTGGCGCATGATATTTTTTTTTCCCTTCCGGAAAAAACTTTTTGAGACACTCTCGTCACACAAACCGCACAGCGCTTAAAAAAAATATAAATAAGCACTGAGCAAAAAAAGAAAAAAATAACAGAAGTGTGCATACAATCAAAGAACATATAGATCATTCAGAAGGATTACTAAGAAGTCTATGGCATAGGGATACTGCCCACTACCAGTTTCAACGATGATTGCCAAATATAGAATGGGTACAGGCCAATTATAGAATAGGTTTGGACAAATCATAAAAGGGGTTGCAAGTGTATGGCCCGTATCAAAAAGCAAAAGAAATGAAAAATAAGTGAGACATTCGAGGTATCCCCGGAGAGGTCTGATCGACCGGCTGGGATGGAACAAAAAAAATAACAATATCGAAAAAAAAAGAAAAAAAAAAAAAAAAAAAAAAAAGAGAAAATATTTAATAATGTTCATAATAATGGAAATAAAAACGGCCCAGTTCAATAATTGGAACCCAATTTAACCTTTTGAAACGAGGAGTTTAAGCCAAAGGGGTATATTTTGTGTTACACAACCCATTCCCCGTTGGTTACATCCATTGTGATCAATTCATAAGTTCCTATTAAAAAGGCTCATGTTTTAATTCGCGCATACAAACAAGAAAAAAAAAAAAAAAAAAAGAGAGCAGTTTTAATCGGGCTTGTTTGGTACACTGAGTAACAATACGACTTTGCTTCTGTTGTTGTACTACAATCTGCTCACTTTTTGCTTTGATTACAAGCAGGTGTTACTGGCGTTCGGGCCGAGAGGCTCTGGATGAGGTCTATTCCGACCTTCGACAAGTGTCTCCCAAGACCCCCGACATGAAGCAAAAATATATAAATAATCAATTGAGCAAGTAAGACCGGTCAGCAAGCAAAGTAAAGATAAGTTCAAGGCTAAGCCGGTAGCGACAAGCCTTTCACCAAAGCATGGATCTAGCCAGGAAACACTATGGAACAACTATAAAAATAGTCAAACAGCGCCATGGAACAACCACAAAGAAAGAAGAAACAAAGAAGAAACTATGAACCTATTTTCATATGCCGTTAGTTCTTAGCCGTTCCCCCTTGCCGTTCGTGTTTAAAGAATGCAACCCCAGAGCAAAAAAAAAAAAAAAAAAAGAATCAACTTTTTTTCATTGATTCTTTAAAAATAGATTTACCCAATTGGTATATGTAATTGCAAGAGGGCTGAGGGTCTACATAAGAACCTAGAGGAATGGAAAAGACAGTTATTAATAACCAATATACCAGGTAAGTTATGGTTTATCATATACTTTTCGAATGAATGACCCCCTTTTCGGCGTAAGATCAAAGCCCGTTCATTACTACTTTTCACTTCTTCTATACAACAATATTTTGCAATTACAACAAGAGCTAAATCTTAGTAGAGTCATGTGACCGGAACTATCGGAATCTTTCTTTTTTAAATTCTCGCTTTAGCCCATGACGCAGTACTGCATCTAAATCTCTCGTATTCTCAAAAATATTTTATTTACTCTCGCTGGAAAGAGCCTCAAAGGTCGGTAAACTGATGTGTGGGTAGGCTTACCGAAGAGATGAGTTGTCTATATAATGATTTACGTGGAAAGTTTACTCCTCCTAACGTCTTTTCAAACATTGAAAGTATGCTTTCTTTGTACTTGGCTTGTGAAATTACAATGTGCTCACTTTTTTTTTTCGCTTTGTGACATTGTACTATTGCTATAGCCGTTCCGGGGATTCAAGTTTTGGAAAGAAAAAAAGACTCACTTTCATATTCTAACAATACTTTGTTGCAGCAAATATTCAGTTCAATAAGTTTTAAGTAAATGATGTGTTCTATTGAATCGAGCAAAAATCTATCCGCTCCACTGAAGTTTATATAAATAGACTAAACGACAAAAAAAAAAAAGAAAAGTGCAAATTGAATTGAAAACAAAAGAGGAATAGAAACAAAAAACAAAACAAGAGAAAAGAATGGAAAACGTAAAACTGAAGAAAGAATAAAATCAAGTATCGAACTTATGATCATAATGCATTCTTTCTTGTTAAATAATCAAACCTGGAATAAGTGTACCCAATAAATGGTAAATCTTCCTTAATATTACCCGCTGGAACATTACCTTGTTCTCTTTGTTCTTGTGCTTTACTCAAGGCAGGACTATCAGGAACATTTTCTAATTCATCAGTTGGGAAAAATCTAGTATCAGTAATTGATCTCAATTTTGGAATAAATGGTGCATCAACTTTACGAATGGTATCCCAATCAACTCCTCTGAAAAATGGATGTTGTTTGATTTCTTCAGCTCCTCCATAACGACCTAATCTATCTTCAGCATTACTTAATAATCTTCTGATCAAATCTTCTGCTTCTGGTGATAAATGAATATCTTCTGGAATCATCAAAGTTTCTTGCCAATTCAAAATTTTACGATATGTTTCATGAGGTGTTTCACTACAAAATGGAGGCCAACCAATCAAACATTCAAACATAATGGCACCTAAGGACCACCAATCACATTCTTGTCCATAACCTTGATGAATGAAAATTTCTGGTGCAATATAATCTGGAGTACCAACAGTAGAATATGCCATCAATCTTCTACTTTTACGCCAGGTTTGAATTTGTTGACGATTTGACATGGTTAAATGAATGGCATCAACCATCATTGAATTACGACCCAGTTTCATTGTTCCTGGTACACCCAATGAATTACCATTATTGGTGGGTGTACCTTGTTGTTGTTCTTTTTCAAGTAATTTCTTGTAGTAATTTGAATCATGAGTTTTATGGAAACCTGTGGATAAACCAAAATCAGATAATTTTATATGACCACGAATATCAATCAAAATATTATCTGGCTTAATATCACGATGAATAAAACCTAATTTATGAATTGCTTCAATTGCCAATACACATTCAGCCATATAAAATCGAGTAATATCTTCGGTGAAAATTTGCCATCTAATTAACATTGTCATCAAATCACCACCAGGTAAAAATTCCATAATTAAATATAAGTATTGAGCATCTTGAAATGAATAATATAATGAAACAACCCATTGAGAATCAGATCCCGCCAATACATCCCTTTCAGCCTTAACATGAGCCAATTGATCTTTCTTATACATTTCCAGCTTAAGTAAAGTCTTCATGGCATATATTTTACCGGTATCACGTTTTTGTACCAATCTAACTTCACCAAATGCCCCCTTACCAATAACTTTCACAGTAACGAACTCATCTAATGATAATTTGGTACGACGTAATCGTAAAAATTGAGATTCTTTACGTCCTAAATTTTGTAATTGACGATTCTTTCTTTCTTCACTAGCAGCCAGATCTTCATTCATTAATTTATGTTCTAAATCTAAACGTCTTTGATTACGTTCAATGGCATGACCAACAGACATTTGATAATAATTCTCTAATTTCAATTTAATCAGTGATGCTTTATCCTGTGACATTTTACTTAACATGTTGGGTTGACGATTAAAGTAAACATAGTTGCTTTTGGTAGGACTACCATTATTTTGATTGTCACCACGATTTATGGGGGTACTTTGAACAGATACCGATTGTGATGGTGGTGGTTGACTATGAGATGGAGTCGCCGAAGGATTAGCTCGTTGTGATTGATTCGGGGTCTCGGTGCGATCATTGTTGGGATGTATTTGACGCGGAGTTTGTTGAGGTGGAACTTGTTCAGCTGGTACTTGCTGTTGCTGCGGTTGGGGTTGTTGTTGCTGTTGCTGTTGCTGTTGTTGTGGTTGTTGTTGTACGTGTTGAAGTGGTGAAGTTTTATCCACCTGTGTTAAACTGGAATTAGTATTACTAAATCCTAAATTTTCATGAAATGAATTTAACAGGTTTGGATTACTAATTTCAGATAAATTGGAATTGGAATTATTGTTCAAAGTGGTGAAAGTGGGAGGCTTAAAATTAAGCGAATTTCTTGAATCAATAGATTGAAAATGATTATTTATTCCACCTATGGTTTGATTGTTGTTAATATTGGTATTATTAGTCCCATTGTTATTATTATTGTTAGCAAAGTTACCAAATACTACCTGATCATTATTCTGGGCATTAGAAAATTCATTCGAGGAAGAAAAAGTAGGTGAAGCTTGAAACATTGCTTGAGGGTTGACTAATGGTGATGAAGGACCAGTAAGTTCTGGTTGTGCTGGTGGGTTTTCCATAATCCCACTGGTATCTTCATCCATGTAGCTATAATCTTCTTGTTGCTGATGTTGTTGTTGTTGAGCCAAAGCTTGGGCTTGGGCTTGTGCTTGAGCTTGTTGTTGCTGTAAGTATTGTTGTTGGTATTCTAATTGTTGTTGCTGGTATTGCAAATGCTGTAAGTCGGCTTGAGAGTTGCCACCATTGTATGCAAATTGTTGCTGCTGCTGCTGTTGTTGTTGTTGTTGTTGTTGTTGTTGATAATAGAGCTGTTTCTGCTCGTCGGTGAGATAATCAAAATTCATGTTGTTGAAATAGGTTATCAATTGGGTATTACTGGTATCCGATTACTGGAGATGAAATGATAATAAAAGGGGTTGAATGCCAGTAATGCGCTTTGGGTATAAGCAAATGTTAAAAAACAGACAACGAAATTGATTGAGATATGTTGTTTTCTGGAATGCAAAGGTTAATAAAAACACAAAAAGTTAAAACAATAAATGAAAAAGCCTAGAAGTGTCAGTCAAAAGAGGGACAAATATTAAATAAATCTAATAACGAGATCAAAATGCAAATTGGACATAACACTGCTTACCACTTGTGCATCAAGACTGTTGATCTGTGGATTAGGCCAAGTAGTCAACTAAGAAAAAACGATAAGTAAGAAAGCTTGATCAGCGGTGACTATAGGGTTGAATAATCAAATACACTGAAATCGAGAGTTCCTGTGATAGTTTTATGCAACTCAGCTGAAATATTTATTCAATGAGCGAGTTGTCTTTCGTTGATAGGTAGTGATTTGTTTAGTTTTCAGTCTCTGGTTTTGTTTTATTTTATTTTATTTCTTTTCTTTTGAATAATTTTCTTATTTTGTAGTGGGTGTTAGTCGATTTTATAAGTAGCTAGAATTAGCAGTTATAAAATAGACGAGTTGATTTGATCTGAATCAAATTTGATTGATCGTGTTGTGTTGTTGAGTATTTTAGCCCAGAACACGAATTGTTTTTGTTTTGTTTCTTTTTTTTTTTTTTTTTCTGTTGTTGTTTTCTTTTTCTGTTTTTTTTTTTCGTTTTTGCTGGGGCGTGTGTTCCTTCCTGCTGTTTTGTACAATTTACTTGATTAGGATTATATTTTGTGTTTGCTGTGGGTTTGTTAAACTTTGAATCACCCCTTTACGGCATATTGTAAGGAACTACTACATAGTTGACCTTGAAGTAATAAGTGAGAGAGAACTCATTTTTATTACAAATTGGTAATGCTTATATTTGTGAATGATTACGATAAGCAAAAAAAAGGCACCCGTACACCCACGGTGAGTCCACATCAGTTGTCAATAGTGAAAAATTCATACTTCAAAACAGATTTTATATTAGGTTTCAATAAGTATATTCTTTATATAAAATGTGATTATACATGTTACATATAAAAGTAAAATAACATAACAAGGACATGCAAAAAATAACAATACCCTTAGAATTGTAAGGCTTGACCCTTTTGTTTCTTGTCACCACCCAATTCGAAGTGCTTACATCTCTTCAAACTTAATTGAGCCTTGGTTTTGCAAACAACACATTCCAATCTCAAGACAACCTTCTTGGTAGTCTTAGCTTTCTTGTGGAAAACTGGTTTGGTTTGACCACCGTAACCCTTTTGTTTACGGTCATATCTTCTCTTACCTTGAGCGAACAAAGAAGCTTTACCAGCCTTGTATTGGGTAACTTTGTGTTGGGTGTGTTTACGACATTCCTTACCCTTACAGTAGGTCTTTCTAGTCTTTGGAACGTTAACTATGGAAGAAAATATTGTTAGTATTTGCGTAAATTGGATTGATCAGGTTACTTAGAATAGATGTGCAAAGGATTCATCAATAGTCATTGAATATGAGGTGGTAGGGACCTCAGGATTAACAAAATAATTCTCGACTAGTTACATATACGTTTGAAAAAAATGTAGTCACTGCCTAGATGGGTGACATCAATTAAGTTCTGTTCTTGATTGGAAGCGGCATTATTCGAGATAATGACTGAGCCCTCGAATAATGACATTATTCTCTCTGAATGAGTAACGGACTGATAGTATAGTCTTCAATATGGTATGGTGCTCACGTTTGACGTAACAGTCTATATTTATGGATTTTATAAAAATTTTCATCACTAACGTCAATCTGATGACAGAAACAACGACATGGAGGATGGTTCGACTTTAAATGCTTGGGATGATGATCATGCTATTCTTATTCTGTGGTGACCGTAGTGGTATAGTAAACATACCCATTGTGTCTTAATGTGTTTTCGATATGACGGTACAACTAAAAGAACTAGCTTATGCTATTAAATTAAAGGAAAGAAAAAATTTAGATATATCAAAAAGAGAAGTGAGTAGTTTTCCCCCTACAAAACTGATTGAATGAGTAAAAGAAAGCTATGCAGTCCTTGTCGGGTTTGTGTGAGAAACTCACCACCAAAAAAAGAAAAAAAAATCACCAAAAAATTCTTTTTGTTAGTATGGGGCAGAAGTTCAGGGTGTTCGGGTTTTGCATTTGCGCATAGAAAAAGTGAAAATTTTTTCTTGCCATCGACAAATTCGCTGCACTTTTTTGTTTTTGCTCTGGCGCGTTGTTCGTGATCACGTGCAGTCGCTAATTAAATAGGGCATAAGCCCTACAATTGTTTTCTCTTCCCGCTGCATCAGTGCGTAATAATGTGTTCGGGTAGTGCACCAACCTTACACTACTAAATTGGTCGCAAACACCAGCAAAATGGCTGTAAAAAATTAAGTGACATTGATTAACTACGTAACCAGCAAAGCTGACAAATGATTATGGCAATTATAAGTGTATATTAAAAGATGCAAGACTGTACTGAAGTCCCACAAAAGGCGGTGTAAAATAGTAAGTAGAAGAAATGAAAATAAAGAATAAAAACGTGGCAAAAAAACAGATAGAGGAAGATATCCTCAAATCACCGAAGAATGAAATGTAGCTTGTAATGTTAACATTACAACATACACCTGAGAAACAAGAAGAACAGTAGTATATAAGAAACAAATGATGATTGATGGATGCAATGACAGCCCCATCTACCGAAATAGAAGAGAATGTGATCTCTTGATAGTACCCTAGTGTTAGGAATGTAACAGAAAAGATAAGATTTAAGATTGGAAAAGGAGACATAGTTTGAGATGAATAAGAGGAAAGGAGAGGATGAGAGTCAGAAAAAGCCTGGTGTTATCAAGTACCTCGAATAGTGCGGTGCACATTCGTTTACTTGATATAATGAAGCAAATACTTCACTCAGATTTGTTCGCTTTGTGCTTTTTTTTTTTTTTTCTTTTTAGTTTACCGCCGAAACATTGAATAGGAGAACGAAACCAGGAATACTGAAACCAATGAAAACCAAAGAACCTGAATGTGAGCTATGATACAGTTATAATACAGAATAGTAGGGGAAAGATAAAAAGGAAAGTCGTAAACTCATAAAGTCTGGAATCATTGAAATAAAATAGTCAAAATGACTTATGACATCATTTCAATTTTTTTCTTGACAATAGTTTAGCTTTGGGTAACGGTGGTGTAAATGGTGGAAGTAGAAGTAACTGTTTCATCGGCAGAATCAGAAGCCAAATGGTAATCATAATCAACAACACAAACCCCATTGGATTGAGAAGTAGAAACTGAATCAATAATCCATCCACTGGTGGAAGATGGAATACTATCAGCATTAGTAACCGAAGGTGCATTGGTGGCACTAGTCTTATCAGACACTAAAGTCGAAGACGTGGTGACACTGGCGGCAGTGGGGAGACTAGAAGTTGATGCAGCAACGGTGGTTGGAGTTGGTGCGGCAGTATCACTAGTAGTTTCAGCCGGAGTTGAATTATCGGCGGTACTGGTAGGTTCATCATCCTGTTGCTGTTGTTGAGAAGAAGATGCTGCTGGTGCTGCTGCGTCATTAGTCACAGTAGCAGCACTGGTAGCGGTACTAGTACCAACTTCAGTATCAGCATTTTCAATTGGAGTAGTGGCAACTGTGGTAAACACTTGTTCCTTACCATAAATTGTCAGGGTCACAGTAGCGGTGTAGTGAGTGAAAGTAGTAGTAGAGGTTTCAACTTGAGTGTTGGTGTGAGTAGACATGGAACCTTGTACGGTATGATAGTTTGTGGCGGTATTTTGCACAGTGGTTTTCAAGTGGACGACAACTGGATCATCATCATCACGCTTTTTCTCATTTTGTTGAGGTTTGGTTGGAGCAGCAAAGGCTTGGTTAATCAAGGTAGCGGTAGCTAAAGTTAAGGTAAAGGCAGAAAATTTCATTGTAAGAGATTAAGAGTTGAAAGATAGAGAGTAAGCTGTAAGGAGTGACTGGAGTTAAGTTAAGGATAGACTAGAGTTGGACTAGAGAAAGAGTTAAGAGATTGTTACACTAGGGATACTTATCTTTTGATTTGAGAATGATTTCTCTAAATACTTTTCGAATGGTATAATTAAAGGAATGTGGGGAGGTTGTTTGACAAGGAAAGAGAAAGAAAAAAAAAAGAATGAATGAAATATATAAGACTACAAGAAGAAAGTTCATGGTTTATATATTCTTGAGTCTCGAAGCATTTCGGAGATCTGAGAACAATGTTGAGAGCCATGATGAGCTGGTTTAGTTTCTAGTTTAAGGTATGTTATATTACCATTGCAGCACGAAGATGATGCAAAGTTGCCTCGAACTATTGTTGTCACAAGGACCCAAACCTCATTGTAGAAAATAAACGAGAAAAAGAAACTAAAGAAAATAACACTTTACCCCAAACAGAGTCACTATTATGCTGAAGCCCGGCTTTTATCCAATGTCATTTCCCGGTTATGACTTCAATACCAAAAAATATCGGGGTTTCTACTATGTTCTACCTGCATGCTTGGCTATTCCGTACTGTGATTATTTTCTTCCTCTGTCTTTGTGCAACGCTTATTATTTTTTTTGTTTGGCATTCATGAACAGGGTTCCACTGTTTTCTAGCAGCTATATTACTCAAATTGGGGTTGTTCTTTGAAGCTGGTTCTCAATGAGTGAACCAAGTGAAACTAGCTATTTTTGTGTTCAGTTCAGAGTGGACTTTCTGCCAGAACATTGACACTCAGGGGAGAAAAAATATGTTGTCAGGAAATATTACGTTACGCGCCCAAAGCAAGCTTGTAGCTCTTCGATGGGGTTATGAAATGGCTTACCAAAGTTGCTTAGCTTAAGCTATCCCCAACCATGCACCGAACAAAAGCAAGATTATTTTCCAGTTCTTCAAATGTAAATCCGCCTGTAAATGTATGGGAAAATACTGAGGGTCAGGAAATAACATAACCTTTTGGTTGCCTAGTCGCCCGCTAAGTAGGCTGAAATTTAACCATAAAGGCTAATGCTGGTTGCGAAATGCCCAAAACGGAAGGTGGCCACCAGTAGAAAAAAAAAAAAAAAAAAAAAGACAAAAAAGGAAAAGAATAAGTTGTTGCGCGCGCGTAAACAGCTAATGCTTGTCGTGTGTGCACCAAATACTTTGCTGGTCTAATAGCCTTAAAGGAACAACCCAGTTAGGTTAACAATGTGAGTTGTTGGAAAGATGAAGGCAAATGTGTGACCCCCTAAAGAGTATGTTTCACTTCCGAAGTAGAGAATACTGGGAAAATTTAAACGAAAAAATCTCTCTGATGTAATGTGGATTATCGTAAAAGATGTTGAGAATCGCCTTGCCTAATTGATATGGTTCACAGTTTTGACAGAATTTTGACTGCAATCAACAAATTTTGAACAAACTTGAGCCACCAAATTTCTTTTGATTCTTTGAAGTGTCAAACAGAAAGCTTATTACCAGCAATTTAGTATATTTCAAGTATTAAATGAAATCGATTCGTCGATCTTTCAACTTTTATTTTCTGTAATAACTGATACCAAGAATCCAGTAAAGGCGGATGGAAAATCATAATTTATCTAGTGTCAAGCAGTGTACAACTCAGGTAAAAGCTTACAACTACAGTGATACTACAGCTGGTTTGATCCAAGAAGATTCTACCAGGTTATGTGATTATCGACTTATTCATAGTTGAGTCGACCCCGACTTGAGAAATGTCTCGATTTTCCAAAAATCCCTAGTCATTGTTCAGGTATCTCTCACGGTTACTGACAGTCGAAAGTGGTGAGGGACACCAGGAGCTGAACCGGTCGAACATCAGGTTCACTGAATCTGTAGGTGGTTTTGTTTGAATCGGTACTGCCGTACCCGGAAATTTAATCCGCGACCCATCACTAAATTTGAAATAAAACCGTTTCCCCATCGGGATGAAGGCAAGGGAAAAAAAAAAAAAAAAAAAAACTCATCCGAACCTGCGTCACGTGCGCTCTCCTCACAATCTGGGCCACAAAACGAGGGAATGTGACAACAAGAAATGTACTCCAACAACAAAAGACACCATTGGTAATTCATAGTAGCAGCGGTAATCATATCAAGTTACCTTAGTTTATAGGGAGCTTGTCAAAGATATGTTGTGGTCGGGCAACACATTCATCCCTCGGTTCTATACGTTTGATATCAACAGCGCATGTTTGCATGTTTGGTGGCGGAGATAAAGGGAAACATCCGGATAACCGCGAACAAAGAGACGAGGGGTGCGACGAGCAAAAACCTGATGAATTTTTTCTTAAAAGCCAGCAATTTCCGGGTGAGTCGAAATTTTTTTTTTTTTTTTTTTTTGTCCACTTCTTCTTCCTCCTTTTATTGATTTGTTTTTGTTTTTGTTTTTATTTTTCTGCTGATTAGTTTCGAACCTTTGCAACAAGTCCCATTTGTATATCATCTTCGAGTAACTGGAAAAGCTTTGTGTATCGAACCTTTTTGTAAACCCAGGTTTATCTTTCAATTCATTTCAAAACTGTGTGATTGCTTATTTTCTTTTTTTTTTTTATTTATTTATTTTTCAAAAATTTCAAACTGTTTGTTGAATTTTGCAATTAAATCCCTTCCAGTGTCAATTTCAAAATGAGTAACTTTGGCTACGCTAACTTATCATTCCCATCTTACAATTCAAATCCAATGTCTCGCAACATTAGTAACTTGAGTGATCTTGCGCAACATCAACAAGGTGCTACTAATGCCAACCCGGGTACCAATCCGACCGAGGCGGCCGCTGCAGCCGCAGCCGCCACTGCTCATCAACAACAACAACAACAGCAACAACAACAACAAGGTCCACCTCATCAACCACCAACTACATCTCGATCTCATGAAGATGATGAAGATGATGAAGATTCGACTACCAAAAAGAGAGGTAGTACAGCAAGGGCCAATTCAGATGTACCAACCAGTCCTAATTCATTGAAAAAGGAACGTAAGAATAGACCGGGTCAAAAATTTGGTGCTAAGAAGAAATCATGGGTATGGACTTGGTTTACTCAAGATTCTCATGATCATAATGTTGCTGCTTGTGATTATTGTGGTCGTATAATTACTCGTTTAGCTAGTGATAAAGGATCACCCAAAAAACTTAGTGAACATTTGAAAACTCACAAGTTAACTCGAGAAACAATTAATCATAGTAGAAATCCTCGAGTTGATGGATTTGGGAAAGTTTATAATGAACGTAATGAAGTTATTTCTAATGGATTTAGTGGTGAATCATATGATTTTGTTAAAAATGAAGATGAACTTGAAGATGGTGCACCTAAAAAGAGACGTAAAACTACCAAAGTTAAAACTAATCCAAATCAAAGTCAAAGTTTTAGTGGTGGATCATCATCAATTGAAAATCAAGGAAATCCTGGTTTCCAATATGGTATGCCTGCTCAAAGACGATTTTTATCAGCTGATTTTGATAATGCACCTTATTCATCAATGAAATTTCATAAACATTTAATGAAATTTTTAACCGATAATAAATTAGCTATTAGTGTGATAAGATCACATTCATTTCAACAATTGGTTTATGATTTAAGATCAGATTCGGTGGCTGATTTATTAGAATTAACCAATCTTTATTCATCATTATTGGAAGTTAGTAGATTTGATGGACCTCTGACTGCTACACCTGTAGAAGGTACAGATTCTATTCTGGAAAGTGTTGTTAATACTTTAAATCAAGAATTGGATAGAAAATAATTTATCCTTCACCAACCCTTTAGTTCTTTATATTTAATATTTTTTTTCTAGTTCTGTTAATACAATAATACCTACAAAAAAATCAAGTAAAAGAAAGAAAAATTACATTAAATTAAAAAAAAAAAACATCAAAAAGAATAAAATATAGAATACATTTTGTCAGCCAAAAAAAGGAAAATCTTATCAAAAGATTAGGATAAATAAATATTATTTCGAGAAGGGTAAATTAATTACTAACGGTTCTTACCCACATATCATCACCATCTAATTCACGCCATAATCTACTTATAGTAATACCCAAACTATATTTTTTTTTTTCAATTTCATCTTGTTTCATTTTTAATTTTTCAATAGCTCTTGTTATTTTAGTTCTTGTAGCATAATCAATTTCAACATTATAAGGAGGTAATAAATTAGTTAGAAAATCAACTTCTTTATTAATTTTAATATTTCTACTTTCATATTGATCAAATTTTGATTGATATTGATTTAATTGATTTATAACTCGATCTTTGACCACAGTTTCTGAATTTGATGAATTATCATTGCCACTAGTGGTTCGACGTCCATTACTAAGTTGACGATGATGATCATAAATTGGACTTTTTATTGGTTCATGACTTACTTTGCGTACGGTGAATTTAATTGGTTTACGTTTGGGTGAAGGTTGAGATTTAATTGGTTCTGATTGAGATTTAATTGGTTCTGGTTGAGATTTAATTGGTTCTGGTGTTTCTATGGGTGTTGGTGATGGAAGAATAGTATTTTCAGTTGTGTTAGGTTCATCAGATTTAGTAATACTACTTAGTTTATCGGTGGATAAACTTTGAATCAATTTCCCGGTGGAACTATTACTATTTATGGAGGATAATGAGGATTCCGATAATGCCGGCGATTGGGCCCCAACTGGTTGTTCAATAACTGGATGTTCAGTCATTGAATCAATGGATGGTGGTTGTGTAGTTGTAGTCATAATTCTTTTATTTTTTCTTTTCTCTGTTCTTGGTCTTTTTTCTTTTTTTTTTTTTCTTTGTCTTTTGGTTGTAAGGATGGTTGACAAGGTACCCCTGAAATAGAAATCGATCAATGAAACTAAGAAGTAATTATAATCCCACACTTTTGTGTTGAGGTTTGTCTTCCGTCACCCATTTTTTTTCTTCCCCTTTGATTATTTCCATTAAAAAATAATTGTAAACAAAAAAAAACTAACAAAACAAAAAAAAAAAAAAAAAAAAAGACAAAAAAAAAAAAAGATTGGTTTTGGTTAAAAAAAAAGATTCCCAAATTCCAAACAACACGCGTGAGACACGATTACGTAACACACCCGTACACCATCATCACCCCCACAAGTTACATTTTTGCAATAAGATTAACAAAGTACAGGAAGATATTTAATAATTAACAGCTAAAAAAGAGAAGGTCATACTATTATACAATAATTTTGGGGGATTTCATTATTCGTAAAGGTATTGAGGAGTGAAGTTTCTTTTTTTTTTTTTGATCCCCGCCCGCGGGGAAATGATTATTTATAAAATGGCAACATTGGTTTTAATACATCTTTGGTTAATACATCCGTACTTACATTTGCACCACTGCTAGTGCTACTCATAAGTATAGGTTGTGGGAGTGGGAGTGGTGGGGGTGGTGCATTGGTAGAATGAGGCGGCATCGTGGGAGGAGGAGGAGGAGGAGGAGGAGGAGGAGGTGGTGGTTGGGGTGCAGCAGTAGCAACAAGAGGTGGTGCAGCAGCAGCAGTGAGAGGTGGGGCACGAGATGAAGTCAAGGGGGGTAATGTTAAAGAATAAGGATGATCATTTGAAATACTTTCACGTCGATAATTATTTAGAGGAATTGACAGATGACGACGGAAAGGTGGAGACATGGGAGTTAATTGAGATTCTGAATTTTTCATCAAGATATAATTTGAAGAAGAAGATGAAGATGATGTAGGAGAAATTGACAGGGTAAATTCTGATTTTGTACGAGTCATTAAACAATTATCTTGAATATTAAAATAAAGATTAACACTGGTAATAAGTGAAGGTTGTTGTTCATCAAGAATAAGACCAATATATTGATTAATGAATTGAGTTAGGTAATGATTAAAATCAATCAAATAATTAGTAAAACCAATAAATTTCATCCAACTTGACCAAACATGAGTTAATTTATTAATAATTTTTAAAATCATTGAGGTATCAATAATATTAAATTCTTGATTATTATTTAATAAGTATAATAAACTTTGAAGAATATAATTTGAATGTAATGAATCTAATTTATCATTTTGTTCATTAATAATTTTCAGAGTTTGTAAAACATTAATTAATACTTTAATCATGGTTAAATACCATTCAATTAAAAATTCATGAATTTGTAAATTTTCCAATAAATTTAATTTAATGGGATTTTGTAAAAAATCCAATTGTAAAAAACCATGTTGGAAAATAAGTGGGAAACTAACAATACCTAAATTATTATTAACTTGACTGAAAAATAATGATAAACTAGTTAATAATTTTGATTTTTGATGATTTGATTCATTACCTAAACTAGTGAAAAATGGAATTAATTGATTAGTAAAATCATGATAATTTGATAAATTTGATGCAATAAATTGATGAAATTTAAAATTTTGACCTAAATTACAATTAATTGATTGAAAATTATATTCACGTAAAGTAACCAATAATAAATTCCAATGATAAACATGATCAATTTTAAAAATATATTGATTAAATAAATCTTTAAATTTTATTGGTGAATCAATCAAAAGTTTTTTTTTAAAAAGATTAAAAACATCACAAGTTGAATCTTTAATTAATGATTTATTAATTAGAATAATGGCATTATGTAATGAATTATTCAGATCATAAATAGAAAGTTGATGATGAATTGAATTTAATTCATTAATTAAAGTTAGGGTAACTACTTCATTAATTAAATTGGTTGATAATGGTTGAATATGACGAGTGAAATTTATCATTAATTGATAAAGAGAAATATCATTAATTGATAATTGTAAAAAAAGATTAAAACATTTTGGAGGATTTGAATTTATATGAACACTTGAAATAAGACAATAAATATTCCATAATAATTCTAAATTTTCTGGATAATTAAAAATTGACAGTTGTTGACCAATTAAATTTTCTAAAATTATATACATGGTATCATCCAAATAATTTAAAATTAAATTATTATTATTAAATTTTAAATTAATAAATGAAATAACGTATAAATTTTTTAAAATTTCTAATTGATAGGTTAAACTAGGATTATTATTAGGAATTAATTGATTAGTTAAAATTTCCCATGATTTATTTAAAAAATAGGTTGATGATACATTATCATATTGACAACCAATTGATAAAATTGAATAAATTAAACAAATTTTAAAATTATGATTGGTTATTTCAGATGATAAATTTGAATTTAAAAAATAAATCAATTGATTGATAATAGAATTAAATTTGGAATATGGTTGATGTAATAATGTGGTATAACCCATTAAAAAACAATCATCAATTGAAATTCGTTGATAATCTTGAGGTGTTAGTAAGGTGGCCAAATTTTTGGTGATTGAGAGTAAATGAATCAAATCATTACCAACAATGGTAACTTCATTATTGCTATTGGTACTATGAAGAGTGATTTGAGGTTTGGTTTCATTGGTTTCTGGAACCGAGTCATTGATATTATCATTGATGGGATTGTTGTTGATAAGGTCAATCATGGGTGATAGTGGAGATACGGGGGATTTTTTCTTTTGTTTGGATGATTTTGAGTTGGTGATTAGTTTTATATTATGAACCGTTCTACAATGACGTTGTAACAAATCTCGACGAACAAATGCCAGAGTACAATAAATACATTGGAATGGTTTTTCATTGGTGTGAGATCGTTCATGACGTTGTTTATGTTCGGAACGAGTAAATGCTCGAGCACAAAAGCCACACACGTATTTTTTCTGTACTGCCATGGTTGATTGAAGAAGAATGTAAGTTTATTGCATTCGTTCCTTCCTTACACACACATATATATATATTGTTGTTGTTTTGTGGAGTAGCACCCCGCTGATAGGTTTAACTGCTAAAAACGGCAGTATGCAGTTCGGTGGTTCACGCCGTTGATTTGATTCACCAAATTCCCCTCTAAATGTTGAAAATACCCCGCATTTCAATCTGCTCATGTCCTTTTTTTTTCTGTTGTTGTTTTGTTGATCTGTGGGGGATTTCTGAGAGAAAAGCGAGACATCCGTACACCAAACAAAAACAAAGCAAGACAAACCAATGACAACATTATTCCGATGAGAAGACCAGAAGACAAAAACCAGCACACTACAAGCACGAGGGAATGCAGATCCCCTCTTTAATCATGACATCATTAGCACGATCTTCATCGCAAGAGACATTACAGACACTCATATCCTCACATCAACAGCCACTTAGTCACGCGTACGATGAAGCATCCATAGTATCGGAAGAGACTTTACACCATCCTCACATTAGCATATTCAATCATCCTATTCATCGATATACTCAAATATGTCATTTACCAGTAGTATCGAATGTATTTACCCCCGGTATTCAAATGTTTGAATCAGCCACCACCCAACTACCTCAAGAACCATTACTATCAATTCAAACCTCCATGTTAAGTTTTCTTAAGAAAAATTCTCCCGTGATTATCATTTATTTATCATCAAAGCAAATTTATTGTAAAGTATACTTTAAAATTCTTGCCAATAATCTAACGTGTTATATACTTCAATTCCCCACTTTAAATGAATCCCTCATACTATATAATAATGCCATTAAATCTACCGTTGATTTTATGTGGAAAGGTAATAAGTGTAGATGTATTGGTACATCTGCTTCTACTTTTGGTACCGGATTAATCAATTTATATTTACTTGATGCATCGCTGCCCTCATTATGTGATGATTTGAAAATTTCATCACCTGATAATATTAAACTGTTTAAAGTAATTGATTATAATGCAAATTCATTATATAAAGCTTGTATTACCACTAATCGAACCAAAGTACGTGAATTGATTGATCAAGGTAAAAAATTAATTCATTTACCCCTTGGTTCCTTGATTGATACCGGTGATGCTAAATTAGGTAAGGTTAAATTAGATGCCATGATTAAAATTTTTCAACAAAATAATTCAAATACTAATTTAAATGAAGATTCAATGGTTATTTGTTGTGTTTTATTGGTTTTACGAGAACAAGAAATTAGAAAACAAAGAGGTCATCGTCAACCTTCATTTGTATAATACACTTTTTTTAACAATTACAATGGGAAATTCGGCTAAAAAGTATAAATTCATTAATTGACTAATAAATTTAAATAACAGAAATTCATATATATATATATATATTTTGAAAAACTTCAAGAAAATAAAATTGGAAACGAATGAAGAAGAATTAGACGGGGTATACTATGAGTATTTTTATTTTTATTGGTAATTTGTAATTTGTAATCTTTTTTTGGTAATATTTTTTGGTAGGTAATTTTTGGTGGGTAATTTTGTAAATTAGTTATGCACTTACAATAAGGCACCAACTAAACCAATAACAGCAGCACCAAATGAAACACCTCTGGCAACATTGGCAGCATCGGCTGATTGAGTACCAATAGCAGGAGCTTCAGAAGTAGCAGATGATGATTCTGGTGCGGTGGTTGATTCAACTTGTTCAGATGAAGTTGGAGCTTGAGTAGATTCAGCAGCCAAGGTGGTGGAGGCAGCTTCGGATGAAGCAGCTGATGATTCAGCAGCAACAGTAGATGAAGCAATAGCTGATGAAGCTTGAGTGACAGAGGCAGCTGAAGAACCAGAGGTTTCAGAAGAAGCTTCAGAAGAAGCAGAAGAAGAAGCTTTAGCTTTTGAAGAAGCCTTTGAGGAAGAAGCAGAAGAAGAAGCAGAAGCAGAAGAAGAAGCGGAAGAAGCAACAGAAGAAGAAGAAGAAGAACTCTTATAACTATCACCACAACTTTCTTCAAAAGCATCCTTGGCATCATCAGCATCACCATCAGGGCAAATTTTATCTAAACAAGATTCAACAGCACTGGCATCAGATGAACAAATACCAGAAACATCATTCAATCCACTGGTGTTATCTGATTTTTTTTGAACTTGAGCAACACAAGCCAATAAACAAGCAGGTGGAGTGGCTACTGATGATTGAATATAAGAAGCCAATACAACTAAAGTAGAAATTTTAAGAATGGAAGATTGCATTATGAAGGTTTGAGCGAGTGTAATGATCTTTTCAACAAGCGAATGTATAAAACTAAAGAAAGATGAAGAAGAAATAAGAAAAGAAAGAAAGCAAGAACAAAAACTATATGATATATATTGATTCAACGCTAACAAAAATAAAAACGACAGAGGAAAAAAAAGAAAAAAAAGAAAAAAAGAAAAAAACCTGAGCAAAATGAGAGGGAAATTTCCCGAAATAACACAACGCAGAATACGACCACCGCATTGTTTTTTTTTTTTTCTTTTTTTGTTTGTTTGTTTGGTAGGCTTTTTTCGTAGGCTTTTTTTTGCTTTCGTAGGCGGCTTCTTCGATGATTACCGCTTTTGTCCAGGCTTAGATCTGACTCCAGTTTTTTTTGTTTTCTCGCCTTGTTGTCAAGCTGCTACAATCATAGATTACCATTACCTTTCTTATACAGTGTAATACAGTATAATACAGTATAATACCGTGTATGATCCAGTATCCTGGTAATGGTAATGCTATATTTAGGCGAAATCTTTGTTTTCTATTCAGCTAAGCCTATTTTGGGTTCTTCTTTTTTTGTTTTGGTTTGGCGCGCACGATCCGGATAGAATCGAATTGCCCCATTCGGAACACACCGTCTGCTTTCTTGTTCTTTTGGACAAAAAAAAAAAAAAAAAAAAGGGGTCTAGACCGTTGCGGGTTATTTTTAGACAGCAACACCAACACCCGTACATTCTCAAGACTGAATTATTGTCTCAACACTCTACATCTCTTTTACGTCAATCATCAGTTGATTGCCATCTACCTATATTCTTACCTCTTGTAACAAAATACTAGTGTTTATAAAAGTAGAATTGAAGGAGAGTGATTTGTTACTTGACAATATCAATGTTATATCGAGTAGGCCTGGTTTATTAAAATTTGCTGCAAATATTGCCTTTGTATTATCAGAGAAAGAAAAAGATACTTATGGCAAAACCCCATATTAAGAGAACTCCACATGCAAAGAAGAAAAACTACGTTGAAGTTTTTGATAAAAACAATCACCTTACTTAATGCTATTTAATGTTTTTTTTTGTGCTAGCTACTTGATGATCATTAAATCAGACAGTCATGAACCTGGTCAGTAAAGAACCTAAAAAAATTTACCAGTTTAGGTCAGGTAATTGACGAGGATGGGATCCGATTAGTATTTTTTTTTTCGTAAGCAATGGATTATCTAGAGCTTGATATTAGAAGTAAGACCCAGTCCTTCATAAAATAAATCCATTTCATAATGTTGTAGTTTCATTCCAAATACCGCAATTGCTTCCACATCCAATTGTCCATTGATCGCCTTTCGTAAAATATCCATTCCAATCCCATTATTAATTTTGATGGGGATTCGAGGTGTTTTATAAATTCCACTGGAAACCACAAGTCTTGTTGACAGCGCTAAATGAGCAAGAATTTGACCCTGATATTGCGCTTCGGCTTGATGTATATCAACAATCAATTCCAGATTCACAATTGGATTATATATCGTAATTTCAATTTCTGAACTAAGTATATGAATGGTACTATCAATCAAAAATGGACTACTTCGACTCTTCTTCATAACTTGTTCTTGATTTTCAGGTTTGACAATATTTAATGCAGGAATTCGAATTTGATCAATTTTAAATTGCTTAATTAATGAATTAAGTCCCTGATTATTCCCATCTTCACCACCTCGTAATCCCACATTTATTTCATCATCTTCACCACTAGATGCACCACCCAGAATAAATTCACTAACTAATCGTTCCAAAGCTAATTTATCCACATCATTACTGGGATTTAATACCACTTCAAATTGACTCCTGAATTGTTGCTGCGAAGGAAAATATAAATCTTGCATGGTTACACTCGCAATATCGGTATGATTATAATTGATATCAATACCAACCTGATCACTGGGAATATCCAATGTAATGTTAGTAGGGTTGAACATAGCCATGTCAATTTCTAATGTTAAGTTCAGTGAGGTCAGTCGTACGTATTTAATATTATCAATTGTTATATTCATTTGTGATAATAATTCATCAAGATGACTTGGTCTTTTAGGTATCACCTCACTTTTAAATATTTGAGCCGTTGATAATGAAATATTATCAATTTTTAAATCATGCAATTTGGTCTTGAAAAATGGTAGGTCGATTTTAATCTCATCAATAATAACATCAACATATAATTGTGTTACTTCTACTACTTCATCATCATCATTGATGACCTGATTTATTAACTGACCAACTCGATCTGGTTGTAAAATTTCAACATCAACTCCTCCACATTCAACACTCACATCAATATTTTCCAATTTGAATCCATCCCAATCATGATGAGTATTCACTTCTTTGATAGCCGCTTGACATGTTTGTGAAGTACCACTTTCAATTAATAATAAATCATTATCTCTTACTTTGAGTCGCAGTGTAATCAAAGGATGTCCGATGTCAGAAATTTTGAAAATATCCGGATCAACCTCAAATTGAAGAGTAGCATTGATGGCTGCATATTGTTTCACTACGTTATTTGTAACATCATTATCAGGTTTCACTTCAATCGCAATATGATCAAACCAATGATTCACCAAATAATTTTGCCATTCAACTTGTGGTATAACTCCCGAATCAAAAGGTATTTTAAACCTGGCCCTTATATTATTCAAAATATAATTTAACCAAGGAGGTAAATGTTTTTTATTACGAGCATCATCTTTACCATTTATGTAAATCTCAACAAATTCGCCCGGTTGTGCTTCCAAAACTTTTTTCGCCAATCGATTAACAATCAGGAGATTGTCTTCATCATCTTGACATGACCGCATTAATTCCAATGGTGTATGATCAATTATTCCCGTTAAGTCAATCGAGATGGGATTATTAGGGGTAACTGCAATGTTGGTCGTACGCCATTCACCCCAAGGAACAACGTTGGAGGCACAATCTTTAAGACCAATGTTCCAAACAATTGAACCCAATTCAAAATTAAGGGGGAGATGAGTATCGAGATTCACTTTGGTGTTTACCTTCAATGAATCTGTGCTAGTTTCGGTATCGGCAACTTCTGTGGTGGTGGTCGTGGTACCTATGGTCCAGTCGTTAAACTTGAAAGGTGGGAAAATATCATCAACTGCCAAACTGTAATCAAAAAATACGTTAACATCATGAGTATCAAATTGGAAAAATTTGCTGGCGATATTTGCATTAACTATTCCTTGTACTTCAAAATTCAAATTTTCTTTAAAATGACTTAATTCAATCAATTCATTAAAAATTCGAACAATATTCAGAGACTTTAATTCTGTCTTACTAATAAAATCAATTTCCAGAATACTATGATCAATCGTATTGATACTTATCTCTGGTGGGAAGATATCAAACACGTGAACTGGTGCCGAATAAATATCTTTAGGGGTAAGAAAAATTTGTACTGCTTGCTTAGGAGTAACCGTAATACTCCCCACCACCAAAGCTGCCACTTTCATAAAATATCGATAAAAATAATTCGAAATATTGCCATATTCGATATAAGTTGAACCAATCACGTGGAAAGTAACCCCATCATCATTCAAATCCAAGATTGAAATACTCAGAAAATCAGTTTGTAATGCCTGCATTACCAATGAATCCAGGTTACTAAGAGTAAGGTAAAATAACATGAATAATGCCATGAGTGCCACTAACGCTCCAGCCGAACTCTTTGGGTTCCGATGATAACAATATTCAAAAATTTTACTCAATAATAATATTACCAGCCATGATGCCTGTGCTGGAACCGCCACATTTTGTGAGGTGATTGAATTACGCGGACTTAGAAGTGGTTGTAATTCATTAGGCTCAATTGGGTAATCCAAGGCATTTGCAATATTAGGATTGGAGGTGGCGGCTATACTATTAGGGTAAGTATTGTGTGAGTTTGAGTTTGAAAGTCGAGCCAGAATCGAAGAAGATCGAGGTCTGCCATCGAGATTTGAGATCGTACCATAGCCCAAACTTTCGTTCACGGGTAAATGGCCAGTACTGGCAACGGGCGTTAGTGCTGGTAGTGTTGCTTGATCAGGATGAGTATCTTGGGATTGTGTCGGGCGTGGTAAGATTTGTTGCGGTAGCGAAGAAGAAATTGGCTTAAACCCATCATTGGCTAATATTGAATCAGACTTGGGTGAGCTGTTTGTAAGATAAGGATTTCCATCTGTAGGTGCATCGGTGGAGAGTGAGTTGGGTGAGTGTGACAATAGAGAAGAAGTCCCGCCATACACGGGCTCCTGTAGTGTAGTCGGATCAATAGCAGATCGTGTTGGAGGTGATTGGTTAACGATCGAAGGATGATCAGATTGTATTGGTTCATATTCGTTGCGATTTGGATTATTCATAGTTCCATCATCGTTAGAGTATGTCAATGGCGGGGGCATATTGGTGTCATGAGGCCCGCGCATATCCGACTCATTCCTCCCGGGAGCACTATCCGTGGTGGACACACTAGCAGGACCAAGAGCTTCCCCAACGGGTAAGTCACCCGAGCTGCCAGCTTGCAATTCTCCAGGTGAATTTGGTGGTGCTAAGTCTTTGGGGTTATCTTCGGCCTTAATTTCTCGATGCTGTACTGGAATGAAATCAGAGACATCTTTGATTGGAACAGCGCCAATAGAGACGCTTTCACGCCCAGAGGCTTGATTTGTTGGTGTACTAAGGGTTCTCGGCGAAGCAGCTACTATTGGAGGCAAGCTGGGGACATCTGATGACTTTTGTGAAGTTGAAGACTGTCTTGTAGTGTGTGTCAGTCGTGGCAACAGGGAAGGGGTGTCATGAAGAGGTAAGTCTTTCGCTGTAGGTGAGCCCCCAGTGTTTGGCTGACTGACAGCCGAGAGATCAGAGGTATCTTTTGGTTGAGGCTCTTCGGGCTCTGGTGTCTTCAGTATATCATCTATTGAATGAGTCTCCTTTAGTTTAGGAATTGTAATAGCAGTATCGGGTAAGTCATTTTTGGAGTCACCAGATGCTGGATTTGACCTGAGAGACGTTGACTGATTTTGATTAGATGAGCTTGATTTTGAGGGCCTTAAATCATTGGCGTCCAATAACAGGTCTGTTGCCAGTGGCTCTAGAACTGATAATGGTCTTCTTGATTTGGCTATACCACTTTCATTCTTGTTCTCTTTGGGTTTTCCCTTTCTGGAAAGACGTCTCAGAAGGGATGTTCGAATAGAGCTAGTGTTCGAACGCAAACTTTCTTGGTCTGTATCGACTGGGGAAGAAGGCTCATCTGGGGATGACTTTTTCTTGTTCAGTCCTTTCGCTCTTCGAGTAGACGAAGAGGGAGTAACCTTATCTTTTGCTTTACGATAAATAGAGGACATGATACTGTCCCAAGCTCAATGTTGTATCCCGACCTGACAATGGATATTATATGGTAGAAGTTTCACCAATGAGTGTATATACACTGAATAAAAATGGAGGCAGTAAATCCAGGAAGAAGATGCAACAACAAAAAAAAGGAAGAGGATGAAGCCAAAACGAATAAAGTAGGAAAAGGGGCAAATCAAATAAAATGAGTGGCAGTGGTAATAGCTTCACCAATTAGATCCGAGCTCAAATAAATTGGTCAAGGATAGCCTAGAGTGCGTTTGACTTGGTAACCACCAGAAGTACAAGTATAAAAATGGAAAAACTTATATTTGAGGGTCTGGTGTGGTTCCTTTTCGTGTGAATGACGGAGTTTCAACGCAATCAACAGCTCGAGCCGAGAAGAGTGAAGATATTCAAAAGGTGATTGATTCAGAATTAATCGAATTGCAAGACTTTGATCACAATTGGTTCAACAAAGTGGAAGTGGGTTTGTATTCAAAGTAAAATTAGTGATGACCTCAAACTGAAATAGGACAATAAATTGGCGGAATATTTTTATCGAAATGGCCGAAATGAATGGCGAGATCACGTAGCACCGTAATGGAGTGGCCTTTGGGTATAAATTAGCGTTGCAAAGTCAATGATGAGGATGATTATTATAAGTTGTCAACCGCGTGGGATGTGTAACCAACAAGAATAAACAGAGCGGCTCCACAACGTAAAACCCCTTCACACAAACAAAAAAAAAAAAAAGAAAAAGCCTATACAACTTCTTCATGTCTACAGGAACGCGCGATAAGATAAAAGCGCCAGAACAAAACAAAAAAAAAAACTTAGAAAATGCGGGTCAGCCTTGGGTCACAAAAGCTGATACAAGTTGTGAAGTACTGCACAATGGGACAATTCTTAATTACACTTACTACCGACTGAAACAGAAGACGTCATATAGTGATGTTTTATATACACGGCCTTGACGTGGTTTTGTACCTTTTTGGATTTACTTGAATGCATATGAGGTCCATTACTAAAAACAGATCAAAAAAAAAAATGGATGCAAAAAATCCCGAGAAAGCCAATGTCCAGTCACCGATACGTACACTAGCAATAATCATGGACAAAAGATTCCAATGTGATTGTCTGTGGCTATAATAGTAATGATAGTAATCGTGGTTATCATAGTAACAATACAAATAGTAATAATAGTAGTAATAGTAATAGTAATAGTAGTAGTAGTAGTAGTAGTAGTAGTAGTAGTAGTAGTAGTAGTAGTAGTAGTAGTAGTAATAATAATAATAGAAGTAGTAGTAGGTGTAGCAGTGGTAGTGACTAAAATTACAGTGAGCTTGAAAGAAGAGACTTCTGACAAGTCCAGAGGCGAAGCACCGTCATCAACAACATATGAACAGGCAACTACCTCAACCTTCTTTTACCACTTGAAATAAAAACAAAAACAAAAACAAAACAAATGAACAAAAACAAATTATTAGAAGAAGAGAAAGAAAAGCAAGATTGAAATTAAGATTAGGGAAAGTCAAAGAAGGATGCGATATATCGAGACCACCTCGAGGCTAGAAATACAAAGGAAAGTTTGCACAAGCAACTAAGTTTGGTATAACAAGAATGAAACTGAAAACCATTCTCTAGTACCGTATTGAGGTGAAAAATTTTGAGAAGAACAGATACAAAACACAATCAAAAGTAGTGAAACAAAGAGACAACAAACATCAAGAATTAAAAGAGACAAAAAGGGAACATGTTAGAGGAATCAAGGTTAACTCAAGGAAAGACAAATACAACTCACGGCAATAAAACACCGATGCCGTGCCAGCAACAACGACACTCGACAGTAATACCTAGGATTAAATTTGCTCAAAAAATCTCACGTGGAATTCCACCTTTGAGGTCCTTGATTTTGGTTTTTTTTAAAAGTTTCAATTATTGATTTTTTTTTTTATATTTTTTTTTTTTAGATTAAATCATCACATTTATTTGGGAAGGGGTTTCTTATTTTTTTTATATTTTTTTTTTTTCTTCATTCTGGCCCTGAACCGAAGCATATCAGCCATCATCGCAAGCGATGCGAATGATCGTGCTCTTGTACACTAGGATCAACGTTAGGGTCTAGACTTGGATCAACCTGATGTTGTTCTTGTAGTGCAGCGGCGGCAGCGGCGGCCGATGATGAAGGATCACCACCCATAGCTGCAATAACAGCAACGTCTTGTACTGAGGGAGCTCCAGAGTTGCCTGTAGGATCATGATGCTGATGATGGTGATGATGAGGCTGAGGAATGTGGCCAGCAGCAGCTACGGCAGCAGCTTGTTGCTGAGCCTGTTGCAATTGTTGCTGGTGCAATTGCTGTTGCTGTAATTGGTGTTGATGTAATTGATGTTGATGTAAATGTTGTTGAGTTAGTTGAGAGTGAGGGTCAAGAAGGTCATTTGGATTATAAGCTTGAGCCACCGCAGCGGCAGCGGCTGCATTGCCATTGCGATTCAAAGGCTTTTCCACCAAGGTTCTACTAAATTTAGATCTCTTCTTCCTCATAACTCCGGCAGCTAGCTCGGGTTCTAAGGGATGGTTATGAGCAGGATGTATCATTCTCAACACCCATATTTCTTCCTCGCTCTCATCGTATGGTCCATCCGGTTGCGGAAAGCCCAGTCCTTGTTGTTCTTGCTGCTTTTGTTGTTGTTGGAGCTGATGCTCATAGCTATCTAGTTTCACTTCGACATTACCATCGGCATAATCATTATGTGGTCCAGGGCTGATAGTCTTCATAGGAACTTTCTTTCCCTTTGGTGGATATAAGTTAGCTACTAAACGGTACCCACACTTCTTTCTCTTAGTATAAGCCACTCGTTGTCTTTTGAGTGGGTCTTTGACGGTTGTTCTAAACGACCCGGACCTTTCACATTGAAAGTAAACAGCTTTGGGTTTGGAGGAATTGATGACAATCTTACATTGCTCTTGCTCAGATAATACATTCTTCACATACTTTACCAAATCAGGTTTGGAAGCAAAAGTCTTGATAACCTCACTATCAGTAAATCTGGACACCAATACACTACCGCCATTGTAGTCAGGTTGTTCGGCTGCCGTCGTAAGGGGCTGAAGGTTTTGCTGGTGATGGAGCGGCAGTTGATGTTGATGTTGTGCCAATGATTGAGGCTGCTGGTGATGCTGCTGCTGGTGATGGCCAGAGTGCTGCTGCTGTTGTTGTTGTGCAGCAAGCTGTTGCTGCATTGATTGTTGTATTTGTTGTTGTAACTGCGGCATGTGTAATTGCTGTTGCTCATTTTGTTGTTGTTGTTGTTGAAGTTGGGCTGCTGCCGCTGCTGCTGCTGCTTCAGCTGCCGCCACTTGGGAATTCAAATGATGAGAATGATTTTGAGAACTGAATTGATTAGCATCATCGGAGTGATGGGCCGACAATGCCGAAACTGCTGCTGCTGCAGTAGCGGCTGCTGCTTGATAGTCTTGTTGCCTATTGGCATTGGCCATTGCAATCGCAGTGGCAGCGGAGATGGGGTCATGGGCAATCAGGTGATGTTGTTGTGGTTGTTGAGGTTGCTGCTGTTGTTGATGTTGAGGATATTGCGGATACTGTTGTTGTTGATGAAGTTGTGGGTAGACTTGATGTTGCTGAAGTTGTTGGTGTTGTTGTTGTTGCTGCTGGTGTTGGTGTTGTTGATGCTGTTGTTGTTGGTGTTGTTGGTGCTGCTGACGGGATGTTGCTCTTGTTCTCTCATTGGACGTTGAAGGACCCAGCATCTTTGGCTTCGAGTTAGTAAATTTTTCCGTAAGATCGAATTTCACGGTTGGCTTTACGATAATCGGTTGATGGTCAACTTGAACAAACTGCAAAGCTTATGCCAAATACTCCAAATGATCTTGTAAGATTGATTGATAAACAGGTAGGTAAGCTCTTACTGTAAATATGGGTTGTGGATATAAACAAGCGTCCTGCACAAGTGGAGGCTCTCTGTTTTTTTTTTTTTTCTTTTTTTTTTTCTTTTTTTATTTCTAATTTTTTTTTTGGTTTGTTTGTTTATTTATCATATTCTATGGGTTTTCTTTGTTGTATGTTCCAACCTGCAAGTCGAAGATGAATTTTACAGCTTACACTGAAATATCGGCACAACTCGTTTACAGGTTGACGACCTAATCAAAGCGCTCTTGGGGTACGGGTTTTAAACGAAGCTATAGTAGAAGTGGCTACAAAAAGTCTTGGTAAGGATAAGATTATACTATAAGTCAAAGATCACTAGATATAAGCAATGGAAGCAGTCATCAAGGACATACAAAATGATACTGCCAATAGGGAGCTTCATTGGCTCATACTGTCTGTTGTTAGTCCCGAATTCCCACAAATTATCGAAGCACTTGATATTTGCTCAAATCTTCTATTATATAACACACCGCAGCATCCAGACCCTAAACACCATATTGAAAGAGGTCCCCCGATTAAGCTACCCGTGTCTTCCACCAAGCTGGAAATACTAAAGGGAATAATAGTTCGCGATGGTGCTTATGTGACGCACTTGACGGTGGCACTTAAAGAACGCCATTTCAATCGTGTACTCAATCGCCTACAGTTGAAAAAACCAATCTTGCTCGACCAAATAATTAGCGCTAAGAGGTCCATAGACAATGCTATAGATCTTATAAACACGGCTTGCACTATATTAGGTACTAGTCATGATGATCATGATGAAGCTAATGACAAACAACACGCAGCTTTGATTGAACAATTCAATCAACTACTAATTGAAATTCAAATGGCTAAAAACTGCTTGCAATTACCAACCAATCCACATCTTGTGTTCCCTTTGAATATCACTCCGTCAGACTGCTTCGATCCAGAGCTTACTGATAACATTGCTATTGACCTTTACATTAGTCAGGCCGAAGTTTGTATCGACTTGAAAAATCTACATCGAGTACACGATGAGCCATGGAGTGAAATAGACGAAGTCACTGGTAAATCATACGTTGATAAGATAAGGGATGAGATGAGGCTTCCCACGGCACACTCAAGTTTCTCGACCTCCTCAACGGGGACCCCAACTCCATCACAACCGCTAAATATGGCTGATATTGAACACCGCTTGAATGAACTTGCATCTAAAACGGCTCCCGCGAGAACAGCTGCAACTCCTGCACATACACCTCGAGATCCTTCTCACTTGAATCACCCTCAACCTGTTGCCTCCAGCATTTTCAACAATATGTTGAACCACTTGTCCCTTAGACCACGATATGATCCAGTGGATTACATCACCAAATGTATCACCTATAACGAGAGAGTGGTGATGATCAACAAAAAAATTGAAGTTTCATCACCCGATCCAGTGTTGTTGAGTGCTTTCACTAAACTTGACTCCATTGAATACCTAATAAGCAATTTTCTCGAAAGCATTCACAATGTCATGGATGCTTCGAGATAGCTATGGTTTTTGTAATCCAATCTGTTTTCAGCAGCCAAATTGCCATTCACATGAATAACCACCACAGTTCTGCACACACTCAATTTTTTTTTCCTTCTCTTTAGTATCAGTTATGTTTTTTTTTAGCTTTTTTTTTTTTTCTGGTGCAAAGAATTACGCCAAAGCTTTGAGGCCAAAGATAATTAACATGTAATCATCTGCTAGCACAGCAAAATCCTGTGATACCGAAACACAATTATTCATAATAAAAGAGAACTTTCTTTTTGTTGCATTTTGTTTTTTTTTTAAAAAAATTCTATGCTTTTTTCATTGACACCTAATCTTTTAAGAAAAAGCATTCCTGCAGTTTTACTTGCCACTACTCCATTTATATTCAAATCAGCATTTCAATACCAATCACTGTTGTCTGCAACCAGTGTAACTCATAGCAAGTTATATACTCATTTTGCTCGCTGTATTCATTCCCAAAGCCCATCATCCACACAACTTAGTATGGCTTCGGACAAATATACTGTCATTGCGGATAGTAACTCTATCGAGACTCCTTTACTAGATGATCGCTCCTATCGTTTCATTAAGCTCAATAATAATAACTTACATGTTTTGCTTATCAATGATCCTACCGCTGACAAATCAGCTGCAGCATTGGATGTTAACGTAGGATCTTTCGCCGATAAGAAGTACGATGTGTCGGGTTTGGCGCACTTCTGTGAGCATTTACTTTTCATGGGTACTGAAAAGTATCCCGAAGAAAATGAATATTCAAGCTATTTATCAAAACATTCTGGGTATTCCAATGCCTACACAGCTGCTGAACACACCAACTATTATTTCGAAGTAAGCTCAGACTACCTTGAAGGCGCTTTGGACAGATTTGCTCAGTTTTTCATTTCTCCCTTGTTTTCCAAAAGCTGTAAAGATAGAGAAATCAAAGCTGTTGATTCCGAAAATAAAAAGAATTTGCAAAATGATGTATGGAGATTCTATCAGTTAGATAAACTGACCAGTAACCCGAAGCATCCATACAGTGGGTTCTCTACTGGGAATTTCCAGACTTTAAACGATGATCCCGTCAGCCGCAATTTGAATGTACGTGACGTATTGCTCGACTTCTATCATAAAGAATACTCTTCCAATATTATGAGCTTGGTTGTCTTGGGTAAAGAAGATTTGGACCAACTTAATTTATGGGCTATCGAGAAATTCAACGACGTCCCAAATGTTGAACTTTCTCGCCCTAACTACAACGGTGAAGTGCTTTACCAAGCAGAGCAACTAGGCCAATTGATTCGTGCCAGACCAATCAAAGATAGCCATAAAGTTGAATTATCATTCTTGGTCCCTAACGATCAAGAGAAAAATTGGGCCACTCGACCATCATCATACTTTTCCCACTTGGTTGGCCATGAAAGTAAAGGTTCTTTGCTTCATTATTTGAAGGACAAAAATTTAGTTAACGAGTTGTCTGCTGGTGGTATGAAGGTCTGCCAGGGTAATTCCCTTTTTATGATCGAATTTGATCTTACTGAACAAGGTTTAGCCAACTGGCAATCTATCGTGGGAAATGTGTTTGAGTACTTCAAATTAATATTGGATGATGAACCTCAACAATGGATTTGGGAAGAGATAAGTGATATGTCCAAAGTCAATTTCAAATTTACTCAAAAGAGAGGGGCATCTTCTACTGTCTCTAAAATCAGTAATCTTTTATATCAATTCACAGAAGATGCAGATGTACCAGCCAAGTATTTGTTAAGTTCTCTGATCCCGCGTGAATTTAATGCTGACGAAATTAAAGAGTATGGAAAATTTCTCAACCCCAAGAATATGAGAGTGTTCTTATCATCTCAAAAGTTGGATGAATTGCCATCAAAGGAAAAGTGGTATGGCACAGAATACCTGACTGAACCCGTGGATGAAACGTTGGTTCAACAATGGGAGAATGCTAAGTTGAACCACAATTTTCATTATCCAGTTCCCAATAAGTTTATTCCAAGCGACTTTAGTATTTCTGGTAAGAAATCAGAATCCCCTTTGTTGCATCCTTACCTCATAAAGGACAGCAATAAAGCCCAAGTTTGGTTCAAACAGGACGATAGGTTCGAAATTCCTAAGGGTGCCATCAACATTTTATTACATTTGCCTACCACCTTCGAGTCTTTGAAATCATCTATTTACACTACTTTGTTGGCTGGTCTAATTGATGATGAATTGAATGACATTGCTTATTATGCTTCATTAGTCGGTTTGTCATTTTATTTGCATCACTCTCGTGGCGGCATGCTACTCGAATTTTCTGGTTACAATGATAAGGTGCCTGTATTACTCGAGCATGTTTTACATACTGTCAAAAACTTCGTTCCTCGTAAAGATAGATATGAAACCATCAAGGCCAAAGTCACTCAGGACATTAAGAATTCTGGTTTTGAAGTCCCCTACTTTCAGGTTGGCAAATACCTTGTCAGACTCATTAACGAAAAGACTTACACTCACGAAGAAAAGCTCAAGCTTTTGCAGAGTAATGAATTAAGTTTTGAAGAATTATCGAATTTCAACAGTTCGTTGTGGTCTCAGGGCGTGTTTGCTGATATTTTAATCCACGGTAATTTCGACTATAGCCGGGCTTCTAGCGTGAGCTCTGTGATTCAAAAGCACTTACAATCTGTAAAGCCAATTGCGGAATCCACCGAAGATGCCAAGAAGTTGATTCAACACCGTTCTCATTTTGTTCCTGCAAATGAAAGAGCAAGGTATGAGGTGGCTTTACAAGATCCTGGTAATATCAATTCTTGTATTGAATACTTCATTCAAATAGAGGAGATGCAAGGAAATGAAAAATTGAGAGTGTTAGCAGACTTATTGAGCACTGTCATCCATGAGGCTTGTTTCAATCAGTTAAGAACTAAAGAGCAATTGGGATACGTTGTTTTCTCGGGTTTACGTTTGACGAGAACCAAATTTGGATTCAGAATCTTGGTGCAATCAGAGAGATCGTCTAGTTATTTAGAATTCAGAATTGAAGAGTTTTTACATAAGTTCAGAACTCAATTTATTGAAAATTCTTTGACTGATGAAGTTTTCAGTAAGTTCAAGCAAGCTTTGAAAGATAAAAAGTTGACCAAGCTCAAGAATTTATCTGAAGAAGTTAACAGGTTTTGGTTAGCAATTACTGACGGGTACTATGACTTCAACCAAAGATCAAAGCACGTTGATATTCTCGAGGGTATAACCAAGCAAGAGTTCATAAAGTTTTACGACGATTACATTGATTATAAAAACTCAGAATCCAAGTCTGGTAGGTTACTGATTCACTTAAAATCGCAGTGCACACCAGTCTTAACTCATGCAAAAGCTTTGTCCAGTGCAGTGAATAATTTCATATATCATGCTGACTTGACCATTGAATCGGATAAAGTTGATAGCATACTCGAAAAAGATGGAGAAGTTTTGTCGCAAATCGTCAATGACATTACTGACGAGCTCGTGTCAGATGAAGCTCGGAGTAAGATAATTGGCCCCGATGTTCAAGGCTTTAAGGCCCGCTTCAGTAAATATGTGGAAGATTCATTATCCTCTCCCACACCCTCTGAGTATCCAAAAGGTAAATTGTTTCCCACCGTACAAGATTTCAGACAAAGCTATGCATTGGGAGGTGTTCCCGAACCAGTGGAACCATTATCCAGATTTCACCTCGCAAATGACCACGCTCACTTATAAAACCAATGCGTGTTCTGAGATAGCTCGTAGTAGAAAGTCGCACCCTTCAAAGAAATTATTTCTTCAAAGTTGGATAGTTTATATTAGATTAGTTGGATAGATTTCGCAGTCATATTGCAGCTCGATTTTTGTTAACTTCATTCTCTTTTTTTTTCTCCGCACGGGTGTACGGATGTGTACTATTGACAGATAATATAATTGATAATAAGATTGTGGTTTTATTGAAAATCAATTCTGCATTCCGCCCTGTAATAAATACATACTAACATCACTTATCGCTATACATAATGACTTTGAACCTTAACAAAGTGTCCGAATCTTATTTTGAGAAGTTATTCTTGTCTAAGAATAGTACGGCCTTGAGTTCTGGGATCAAGGCCAAGGTACTTTTAGTTGACAAGTATACAACCCCCATTATCTCTATGTGTTACACTCAGTCCCAATTGCTCCAAAATGACGTGATCCTCGTGGAAGTTTTAGAAAACCAACATCAATTGAGCACAATGAAACATTTAAACTGCATTGTTTACATAAAACCCACAAAAGAGTCCGTAATCATGTTGATGAATGAATTACGATCCCCTCACTTCAACAATTACCAATTGTTTTTCAATAACTCTGTAAACAAAAATCAAATAGAAAAGGTAGCTGAAGCTGACGAGTTCGAAGTAATCAATCAGGTTGTTGAGTTGTTTCAGGACTATTTCATTGCGAATAGTAACTTATTCACCATAAATATACCCAATCCCTACGAACTTGTCAATGCAAGCACACCTAATCTTGTCGTGGAAGAAGCAAGCAGTTTGTCAAGCTTGTTGTTGTCATTGAAAAAAAGTCCAGTCATCAAGTTTGAATCCAACTCTCTTGAGTTGAGAAAGCTTGGCTCCGAAATCCTTTACAACGTCAACTCAAATTCCAACAATAATCTTTATGATGATTTGAACAAAAATTCAGATGTTCCACCTATTTTATTGTTGTTGGATAGAAAAAATGATCCAATAACGCCATTGCTTACCCCTTGGACTTACCAATCTATGATTCATGAACTTATTGGAGTCGAAAAAAATATCGTTGATTTGAAAGAGTCTAAAGAACAGTTGCTACTCTCGGAGACCCAAGATGCATTTTATAAAGATTCACTATACTTGAACTACGGTGATTTGACAGATAAATTTCAACACTATGTCGAAGACTATAAGAAACAAACAAAACAAACTTCAGTATCAAATTTGAAAACTCAAAACTTAACCGAATTGAAAAAAGTTTTAACCAAATTTCCTGAGTTCAAAAAATTATCTAACAATATCTTAAAGCATCTCAATCTTATTAGTGACCTTGATAAGCAAATATCGAGACAGAATTTATGGGTTGTCGGTGAAGTTCAGCAAACCATTATATGTAACCTCGAAAACCATCAGGCTATTAAGTCTAAGATTACTGAAGTTTTGAGCGATAGCTCCATAGCTACAATAGATAAAGTAAAAATTGTCCTACTTTATGTTATCAAATTTCCAGAAAACAGGGTTGACTTAGCATCATTCCTTCGAATTCTCAATGACCAATCCGTAACCGATCCCGCCCCTACGGTATCCCAGCTCTCTTTAATTGAACATTTCAACAAACTTTTTGGTACCAAGGTCCTGAAAAGTACCGACAACAATTCTAATAACATTGGTAGCATATTCAACAAGAATAAAATCAATATAAATCAAATTTTTAGCGGAAATCATTCGAATAACTCCAATAACAAACCAAAGACTGATAACATTTATATGCAATATATTCCTAAATTAAATGAGACGTTGCATTCATTGATAAATCCAAGTCAAAAATCACAGGATCAGCCATCAGAGCTCACAACTTTGATACCAGATAATGTATCAAAACAATATGGAGATAGTGCCAGTGATGCTTCGGTACAGGATATCATCATTTATATAAAAGGGGGAGTTACTTATGAAGAGGCTCGCTTGATTCATGAATTGGGCGTTACAAATCCAAAGATAAACTTGATAATCGGTGGTGATACAATTTTGAACAGTGAAATGTGGCTCAACAAATTATATGATATTGTAAATGAAGTCTCACTGGACTCATCGGCCAACACACAAATTAGAAGGAATCAATTAAGAGATCTTCTTTGAATATATAATTGATAAAATACATGATGAATGATAGATACTTCAATTAAAAGAAAAAAAAAAAAAGAAAAAAAAAAATTCTGGTATGATATTTTATCGTATAAATGGCAATTAATTTTATGGAGCATATTTGCCAAACTTTTGCTCCCATACCAAAATATTTTCTGTAAGTTTTTCCATTAGACTCAAGTTCTCGTTGAAGTTTCCCACTATTTTCGAATTCTGCTCTATTAGCATACGCTGCTCTGTTTCATTGACTGGTTTCTCTTTATAGTCGAACAATTCTATTTTGGACATCTTTTCTTCCTCGAGCTCTAGCTGAGATCTACCTAACCACTCTAATATAGCACCTGTACGTTTACGTAACTCATATATTGTGGACTTATCGTTGACATACCTTGGTTTTGAATTTTGATTTATAAGCTCATCTTTAGATAAAGGGGGATTACCTAAACTACCCCCATCGTTGGAAGAATTAGAACCTTTCGAGTCTGGCCTTGGAGTGGTGGACCGTTTGGTGGACTTCGGCTTTGGTTGTTTGGTTCGCAGTTTTGAACGAGGTTTCTTCTTAGAGGATAAGCTGGTGTCTTGGGCCTCATCAATGTTTGAGTCATCGACATCATTAAGATCAGACTCGGATCTTTCCAACTCCGATTTGACCCTTTTCGAAGGATTATCATTGTCAGAATCATCTTTAGTCAGTCTTCGTTTTGGCCTAGATTTCGAATTTGGAACAGTGAAGCCCTTCTTGTCGGGACTGGTATCGCCACTTTCTTTCTTGGGGGCATCAGATAGGTTAATCCCACTCTCTTTGGCACTTTCGCGTATGGCCTTCTGAAGTTGTTCATCGTAATTGTCATCGTAATGACGCCTTTCCTTTCGGTGTTTCTGAGAATTATTTTCGTTGGCATCTTTTCGTTCGCTAGTTGAGGCTCCCGAAGAAGATGGTGTTAGACGTTTCGAGCTTCTCAGCCTGGTAGAATTACTCGAACCTTCTTTATTGTCGACATTCTCCAACTGCAATTTCTTTCTCTTGTCATTAACAGGTTTATACAAGGTTCTGACTTTTTCATCTTGCTCATAGACAAATACATGTAGATCCGGCTTGCATAACTCGCACCAGTATTTATCAGGAACATCTTCATTTATAAACAAGCCCACACAATATCCATGCTGCCATACTGAGCATTTATCACATTGAATGAATAATCCTTGATCTACCTTGATATTATATTCATGAGATAACAAGCCACTCAAGTTTGGATTTATGGAGTCGTTGCTGAGTTCATCTTGCCCACATATACACCGTGTAACTTCCTGTTCGCCCTCTTCGTCCTCCTCTTCTTCTAGTCCATCTTCGGGCTCAGCTCCGTAACTATTGATATCTTCTTCTTCTCTATCGGAAAAAGTCCTAGACCTAGCTGAACGACGGGACATTGCTTTATAAGTTTGTATTGAGCTTTGTATTGATAACGGTAGGTAATAGAGTACTTCAAGCGTATGTTGTCCTAATTTTTTTATACTCTCTTTGTTATCAGTCTCATGTTTTCTGCTCGTATTTCGTTTTCTTTACTATTTCCCTTTTTTTTTCCTTTTTGTTTTTGTTTTCCTCATATATTTGTATACCCGTGCACCATTAGATTTCTGCCCCGCAAAAGTCAAAAACAAAATATAAAAGAATCTATTAAAATAATCTATTTTATCTATTGTGTCAAATAGCCAATTGCACATCTCCAATCCTATCATAGATACCAGGAGCCCTAATATAAGGATCTATATGAACATAGTTTTGAGCTAGTTTTTGGCCAATTTCAATTTTGTCCTTCAAATAGAGAGAACTTGTCTCAGGATTGACAGCTTCAATCCATTTTATTGTTGTATCTAAGAAACGCATTCTAAGGTTGTCACGTTCAAAGCACAACTTTTGGTAATTTGTATCTTTTTTCAACGGAGGCACTCTGTCTTCCTGAGATGGTTCTGGATAGTAAGGAGCAATGTCATCATTTCCCCCGAGATCTTTTGGAATATGGCTCGGATGGATAAACTCACTCATTTCATCTACGTTACGGGTGAAGTGAATCTTAGACGCTACAACCGGGTCCAACCAATGTTTTATAATATTCCATACCGTAAAAAATATCCAGGGTGCGTTGTGAATTATAATCTTTGATAACGACTCGGGATAATGAGCCTCAAAGACTTCTGTTAAGAACTTTACGGGTGCATTGTCATTATTCTTCATTGAAAATCCCGTCAAGTCAAAAACAACGGTGGCCTGGTCTACCCCTTCTGAGACTTCTCGGAAGAACAACCTGAACCACTCAATTGTCACGATTGCAAAACGTTCAGTTTGCTCCAAAGAAGAGTCTTCTGCGAAATGTTTACGACTTTGGAATCTGAACACTGGATTACCATCTCTATCTTTACCTCTTATAAATGATTTGGCGACTGTGTAGTTTTTAATGAACCCTTTGTTTGTTCCGGCTAAAAAGGAAGCTGCATCACCCTCCAAGACCCATTCTGTGCAAGGATATGTATTTTTGCGCCAATCGAAAGAATGAAAAAGCATCAGAATAGCATTATGTGTGTCCCACTTTCGTGCTCGAACATAGCGCAAAACTAAATTGTCTAACAAATCCTGTCTCCCATATGAAAACATTATTTCATGAATATCTGCCGAGTTATATTTGTTCATTAGAGGAAGTAAGTTCTTGTTTGGTTTAGATGTTTCAGTTTGACCAGGGGCCCCTGGTTTTGTGCTCGACAGTTCGCCAAAACCTTTGGGTCTTGAATTGTCTTCCTTGGCTGTAGAATCACTTGCTTTCGTCAGTTGGTCTGACTCTATGCTCGTATTGGCTGTCACAAAGCTTTCTACTGATTCGGTATCTGACGTAGTCTGATATTCGCTGATATCATTTTTATTGATAGCAAAGTAATCTTCAGAGTATTCGAATCCTGCTTTATACCGGTCCATATAATTTTTTTTCACATTGTCTGATATGATATCGGCGCGTTCATACGCAACTCGGGCTCCCAGTGCCTGAATTTCACACATTCTTTTAGAATTTAAAGGTGCTTGCAAAGAAATTTCTTTCTTTCTTCCGAAGAAGGAAGGCTTTTTGTTGGATAGGATAGACAGTTTTCGGCTTGACTTTGTACCATGAGACGAAGCAGTGGATGTTGCCGAATTAGCAGTCGAGGAGCGCTTCAAGGAAGATGAAGGCAAATCTACTGAAGACGACGCAACAAAGCTTTCCTTATATGCTAATTCGTCGTCCGAAATTTGAATCTCGTACCCATAAAATGTCAAAATGTATGCCCAGACTTGTTTGAGTACGACTTCTTGCTCTGGTTTGAGGGAATGAATTCTGCCTGGTCTATATTTGACGTTTGAACGGTCAGTTGAAGTAGTCATGGCTGTGAGAGCTGTGGGAAACAAGATAATCGAAACGAAAGAAGCGTGGTATGTATCATGAGACTTTAAGTCATCAAATATAAGCCTTGAAAATCTACAACGGCTCGGTTATACAAAGCGAGAAGTTGGCTCGGAAAAGTTACGCGGTACGTGGACCGGAATGAAGATAAATACACGCACACACCTAAATTCGCACAAGAACAGAAAAAAATAAGATAGATTGTATAGTGGGCTCCTTTTGTCTAAATCGTGATAGCGTACATTATTGAAGTTTCAAACTATATTCTAGACTTTGAACTGAAGAGTAAAACTTCCATGATTAATACAAGTAAAACTCACGTTAGGAAGCACATGTGATTCAAGAGTGAAAATAAATAATAAAAAAAAAGAAAAAAGTAAACAATGCTCTGTTCAATTTAGTAACCAACCAAGGTTTATGGACTTTTTGCCCAATTTTGATTGTGCGACAATGATGGAACGGATGAGGGCGACTCACCTCCTTCTTTGTCTGATGGGAAGAATTTTACGATTGGCTACCGATGGTGGCGTGTAAGGTTGTTGTTGTGTACCACCCATTGAATTCATTTGACCCATGTTATTTGATTGTGGTTGTTGATTAGATGCATTCATATTCATACCTCCACCGAACATGGGTGGAGTCGGGGTACCAGCGTGGGGACTAAACCCAAATGCAGGGGCGGCAGGTTGTTGTCCAAACATACTTGGACCTTGGTGATCTGGAGTATTGCCTCTGGTTCCCCCGGTACTAAACAGGAAGGCCGGTGGAGGAGCCGCAGACTGCCCAAATTTGAATGGCTGCGCCTGCTGCTGTGGCTGCTGCTGCTGTTGTTGTCCGAATCCCCCAAACGATGGCTGGGGAGCCGCAATTTGATTCGGGGCGGCAAGCGTAGGTGCGGCTGGTGTGCTAGATGTGCTATTTCCACCAAACGAAAACGCTGGGGTACCAGATGTAGTTGTTTGTGGTGCATTGAGACTGGGCAAGGTTGTTGCACCAAAATTGAACTCGAAATTAGACTTACTAGGCACTTGTGCTCCAGATGTATTAAAAGGTGCAGTAGTGTTACTGGTGGGCCCTCCAAATGCTGGCGTTGTAGAGGTATTTGCGAATCCTGGACGAGGAGCGCCCCCAAAAAGCGGAGGAGTACCTGTATTGCTCCTATTTGCTGGTGTACTGGAGGTGGTACCAAAGGCTGGTGTCGAATCCTTCTGTCCAAATGAAAAGGTTTGCTTCACCGAGTCATTACCCAGGGACAAATTCGTAGCGTTGGGTGTACCCCCAAATGCGGGCGCCAGTGAATTTCCAAATGAAATTTTGGGCTTATTGGCGAGATCTTGCTGTGGTAATGTATTTCCTAAGTTGAATGCTGGTTGAGCAGATGACTCCCTGCTGAAATTAGCGCCCTCGCCATCAGCCTTTTTTGCATCATTGGAAGGTCCTCCAAATGTAAGGACTGGTTTTTTCGACAAAGGCCCATCACTAACCCCACTAAAAGAAAACGTACTTTTCTTCTCTGATTCATTGGTCTTTGATGGTATCGAGAAAGAGAATGCTGCTTTGGAAGGAACATCATTTGTTGGGGTTGCACCACCGAAAAGTGGGGCTTCAGATTTTTTGTCCGATAAGTTTGGAAACGACAGCTTTGTATCTCCCTCTTTGTTGGAAAACAGGCCTTCCAATTTACGCTTGGACAGACCCTGAGTGCTTTCAGTTGCACCGAACAATGGAAGTGAGGAACTGTTCTTGGTATCTGATGGACCAAGCAATGAAGGGGCTTTGGATCCAAAGAAACTCGACTTATTATCGCCCTTGTTCTCGGATGAAGTATCACCAAGTAAGGGATTTGATGGCTTTGCATTTCCGAACATCAGAACAGAACTATCGCCCTTGGTCTCACTGGAAAGTGCTAGATCTGGCTTTCCAAATAAAGGTTTAGAAGTTTCAGTTTCATTACTAGCAGCAATACCGAACAAGGGTTTAGACGTAGATTCAGACAAAGGTGAACTCGTTTTAGTCTTACCCAAGTCACCGAATAACAGTCTCTCAATTCCCTTCTTATCAGAGCTTTCAGCTTCTTTTGGTTTGACAGCGCCAAACGAGAATGAGGGCGTTTTTGATGGATTGGTCTCATTTGAAGTTTTGGCTGACATTTTGGTTTCATTTTGACTAGACGAAGGCTTTGCCCCAAAGAAAGAGCTTGATTTAGGCTCTCCCAATGTTGCCGGTAGCGATTTAGGCTCTTCATCTGAACTGCGGCTTCGTTTGGGTTGAGATGCAGATGCATTAATCGAGGAATGTTGAGGATGATTGTCTTGCTTATTGCTGTTGAGCTTCCCGAAAAGATGGGTGGAGTCTGTGCTACCAGTTATCGTCCTCTTATGACCTGAAACATCAGGGAGCTGGGTTCCGGGATTAGTTGCACTACTTTTTTCAGGAATTTTCTCTGTTTCGTTCTTGTCTTCTCTATGTTTAGTGAGAATAGCATCCATATCATTGTGATTGACTTGAAATTTGAAGCCCGAGCTTGGTGGGACCCTATCCTTTTGATGGCTAATCTTTGCTATGCTTGGACTATCGCTCGCTTCCATTCCTAACTCCTTCACTTTGATTATATTTGAAAGTTTCCCATGCTGGCTGATATATTCTTCGTCTAATGTAAGTGTTGGTTTTCTGTTAGTTTTCAAACTTTCATTTAGTCCCACACGGTCATCAGTAGACTTATGATGACTTGAACTGAGCCTATTCACTGGCAAATCCTCATCATTCCCTTGCTCTAATTCTGATCCACGTGATTGATTTCTTGAATCATTTTTATCATGAAATTCTGGCTTTTTAATAGCTCCAAGGTACCCATCTAGTTGATGCTTTCTTTTTTCAGATTTTTTCTGGACCTTTTTCAAGTCATAAAAAAATCCGCCACTGTGAAACCCTCTAGAAATCTGGGGCTTTTTTGAAACACGATATTTTTGTGCTTCCGTGAGTTTTTTCTTTGTATTATAGAAGTTCAATTTATTGGACACATAAGATATATCATGTGTTTGTGTGGAGGTATTGACTTTGTTATTATTAATCTGCTCCGATCTGGTTTCCTCTGGATTGATCATGAATTTTAGGCTTCTTTTCAATGATGTTGAGGCCTCGATAGATTTTTTTAGTCTAAGTAGATGGTAGCGCTCACGAGGGTCCAAATTAATGAATGGTGGTCGAGCTATATTTCCCCCTGCATCTGTATATAAAGGAGCAAGCTCGTGTTCAACAATAACAGGTGAATCAATATCGCTGTTGAAATCATTCTTACTTGTCAAATTATACGGAATCAAATTGCTCGAGTTGGGTAAGCCAGAATTCTGTTTAACCAAACCAAGCAGGGGTGAACCATCTCTCGATAGCGGTATATTGGAATGTTTTAGATTTGAAGTAACAGGGTTTTCGGAAGGGGAATAAGAATTATCACTGCCCACTCCGTCTTTCATTATTGCGTCGTCGTAAATTGTACTCATTCGTCTTTCGAGGTCATTGCTCAATTCTTCCCGCTCCGTTTGCAAATTATCGTAATATGACTGGTAAAATCCCAGGTTGTTAGCAATCAAGGACGAGCGTGGTACATGGTCACTTGATTTGCTCAAATGACCCTGAACAGATAACCGCTTTTTTTTACTAGAAGAGTACTCACTAGCTAACGGAGTTGAGTCCACCATGTCAAGCTCAGAAGATATTTTTGGTAAATCAGGGCTGAACTGTACCATTTCGTTAGATGGCTGGGTAGAAAGGCGGTGAGTTCCGGGGATCGTAAGCTGTGAATGGTTTGGTTCGGGAGAGTCAGATTTGAAAAAATTAAGAAGTTTTGAGAGTCTAAAATTTGTCTTGGTCTTCTTTGTTGAAGGTCCAGTATTCCCCTCAGTGCTTTGAGGACTAATGGATCGTCTTGCCTTAGTCATGATTTAGTTTATAGGGTCGCTGATTGTGGGTGGTAGGCTATCAAATGACGATTCTGTTATTCTATCTTCAAGTTTGGCTCTTCGCGTTTTACCTCAATTGTTTTCTTTGAAATTTTGTGTTTGGGTTTCTCATTCTGTCTTTCTCTTCTTTTTTTACTTTTTTGAGAGCTGCACGCTAAATACAGTACAGTTCGTTAGGAAAAGCGTATATTATATAAATTTAGATCAGTATACAACGGTTATATCCACCACTTTTTGATACCTACACTTGTTCAAAATTATTATTTTGTAAGCATCACATTTCGTGATTGAATGACTCCACAGATTCTTTGCTTGAGACCGAAAAAATTGCTTTCCTTTCTCTGTGGTAACCTGTTAAGCTCTGTACTTCAGGATGGTAGCCATCATTCAAGGTGAGGACATTTTCGTTATCATCAAAGAAGTCACCATTCAGATCATTATATTCCATGTCATAATAAGACAAAGCCGGGTTCTTGAGACCGGTTATGGGGTGATCTCTTGCCACTGAATCGATCTCTTTTACTAATTTAATCATACTGTTCTCACCGTAGTTCACCCCATACAGAGCAGAAATCGGGATTACACCCTGAACCCACGCATCAATAATCCTGGCTCTTTGTTTCGTACCCAACCTCGAGATGGGGAATTCTCCTTTTCGGATGAAGGAAACAATATCAACAATAAGGTGATGTTTACTCAAAACAGTGTTAACGATCAAAGGGACCAAAGACGAAAAGTCTCTTGTCCTCTTCGATTCACAAACAATTATGGTATAGTCAGAACATTTAAAGATACACGAGCCGTTTTTATAAATATCACCATGACAAGACTCAATCGTGTTCTCAATGTCAATAGGAAACTGATGCAATCCCATGACTTCGAATGTGTCTCCAATTTTACCGAGTACAAACAATGGTTGAAAAGAAGTCATTTCAGGAGGCGCATTAGACCTGGAATTACCTTGATTTTTGGAAATGGATATATTATGCAAAAACCCAAGATCTCCTGTTCTCAAATAAGTCATATTTGGATTACCATCCTCAATTTTACCAAGAAATTGACGCTGGCTGAAGTTATCGATTGGGCCTTTAGGCCCGTTGGTGAACGAAGTCAAGTTTGCTTCAGAGCAAACCCAGATTTCACCAAACTCCCCTTCCTTGCACACTTTGTTGGTCTCAGGGTTCACAATAGCAATTTCTGTACAAACAGGAACCATTCCAGAGTCTTGAACGTGCAATGCGTTAGGTACTTCTGCTTGATTGACCACAGATACGTAACCTTGCCTGAGAGCAATGGGATCCAAATAAAGGTCAACAGGGGCCACTGTCATGTAAGATCTGGTAGATATCATGGGATTGAAGCAATGGTTGTAAACAGTTGACATAGAAGCAGCACTTAGCTTGGTGGGCAGGAAAACTTTCGCGATTTTCCTGAGTAAGTCGATTTCAACTCGACCCTCTGTACTGATCATCATGTTCTTCAAATTACTCAAGCCAAAGCCTTTAGGAGTGAACTTAATTGCAGCATATTTAAGCATTTGTTCGGTAACAAATACGTCTTTGACTTTGTAGCGAGCCAAGGACAAAAAGAATGCTAAAGGATTCTCGGCATAATTGACAGGGGAGCTTAAATAAGTTGTCGTACCCAAATAAACTCCTAGTAGAGCGGCCTGGACGAATCCAATACCCGATGAGTGGCGTACACATCCCACAATGGACGATGAAGATGACAAATTACATGTCTCTTTGAAAACTTTACAAATACCCATAATATTTTTATGACTCAATGTGGCACCAACTCTGTAGTGATCGGATGTAAAATTCAACCAGATCAAAGCAATTGTGTTGTCATCCCTAAAGTTAATGGCCGCTTGATACTTGGCGATCTTTGAATTGAGTGACGCAACGTTCGATACTTTCGTTAGCTTCGCAGTGTTCTTTATTCTTTGAGATCTGGATCGTTTATGATTCATCTTCTTTAGTGCATCAGCAACTGGCCCGTTCTTTAGAAACTTTTCCACTTCATCATTTACCAAAATCTCTTGAACGTCAAAATCTCTTATGACACCAACAAAAGCTGGAAAGTCTTCCCCAATTCTATTGGAGTCAAAAGGGAGCATTGGAATGGGGGTTATACCACATAGTAAGCAGGCATAAATTGCGATAACAAATTCTTCTGATAATGAATACATCAAAATAACATACTGTCCAGGCTTCAATGATGCTTTTTCAATAAAATAATTACAGACAGCATATACCCTATTTTCGAACTTCTTCCAAGTTAAGGGTTTAGAAGTGCTCTTCCCACTGTTGTCTATATTTTGGAAAGCAATGGAGTCACCTGAGCTTGCCACTCTAAATTTCAAAACGTCAATTATGGTTTTAAAGTCTGTTAGTGGGGCACCCGTTTTATCATCAATGGATTTTTCTCTGTAGTCGATCGTAGAAAACTGGCACGGAAACCTTTGTAAAGCCAAACTTCTCAACTCAGAAACATATGGCGACCAGATACCACCAATAACATCTTCCCCGTGGGGGATCATACTAATAGAATTTCTGACAAAAAATCTAACAAAATCGGATTTCAATGTCCCTTCCAAAAATCTCTTTTTACAAAGCATGTTAGCAATTTCTCGGCCACCACTTCTCATGATCTTTGGTAATGTATCGCAGTTCACAACTAGGACGCAGTAAAGCCGTATAAAATGATGCTTGTAAAGGGTATCAAAACACTTTTGAGCGATGGAGTTCAAAACAGCCTCGTTCAAGGGAATTGCACTGTATATTGTGTTTCCTCCACTATCTGTGTTAGATTTGGATTTTCCGTTTCCACTATTGACACCGTTATTATCGTTTGCATCATCAACAACCTTCCTGATTACCTCGGCCTCAACTATAGCTACAGGTAAATATTCATTGCCGATAAAAACATCAAAAATTGTACAGTCATAGATCTGCCTTACTTCGCTTGCTAAAGTGGCAAGTAAGTGAGCAGAGTAATGATATCTTGTACCATTTCCAATTACTAGGTCTCGATTCAACTTCTGATAAACCTTTTGGTCCATCCAGCTGACACGCTGGCGGATTCTATCTTCATATAGACCCAAAATGTAAACTTTTCCTCTGTAAGTAAATCCCAACAAACCTGTTCGCAAAAAGTCCATTTCAAGTACAGAGTTCGCATCACGACATTTGGCGTGAAAAATCAGTTTGGATTCCTTTCTCAACCCATAAAAGCCACCCGACAAACAGGGACTGTCTATCCAGATCTCACCAAGCTCACCCTTACATACAAGAACTGACAGCTCAGGATTAACAACCGCTAATGTGGCATCTGGTAATGGAAACCCAAAAGCATCAACCCTCAATGTATCCAGGCCTGTATCGTCTGTTGAAGATGGATCCGTCTCGACTACTTTCACGATATTCCTTGAGAGGGCCTCCTTATCAATCAAAACTGAAGATAACTCATTTGACTTACCATCATCTTCTATACCAAATTTTGAAGTCCCTCCAAGCCAATCCCTAAGTGATATTACCATTCCCCCATACTCACTCAATGTTAGCATTGGAATAATGGCATTGTCTGGTTGTTGACATCCCAAGGGCCTCAAGTATCTTTGCGAAAGAATTTGAATGAATTCTCCATCAATAGTCAATGCATTTACTAAAACCCATTTGACAGTGGAAAAATCGACCCTCTGTGTTTTGGAGTAATACCTCGTGGCATTCGGGGATTGCTGGTAATCATATGTAACTCTCTTTAACCCGATATAATCTGCCAATAATAAGGAAGCTCTGCATCTCGATATGATATTAGCATATAATCCCTGTACTTCCATAACTTTTTGTGGTGCCCATATGAGTACATTTCCTGAATAAACTGTAAATAATATCCCCAAAATGAGGCCGATGGAGAATCTTATGTCTAGTGTCGCTAACACCACCTTCTTGTTTCTCTTATACTCCTTTGCACTTCTCTGAAGACCACCCCCTGAGTCTGGCAAACTCAGTAATGTCATATTTAGGCAATTCATTTGATGTAGCACTGTCCTATGACTCAAGGCAATACCGCGTAGCTCCCCAACTGGGGATCTTGAAAACTCAACATAAGCAAGATCAGTTTTGGATGATTTCATAGCTTCTTGTTGTCTTTGTGCTGCCTTAGAATTCCAGCTAGCTAACTCTGACTTTTTAGCTGACCCAAACTCTGTAGTTTTCCATCGAATCAATTTTGAAGGCCATGCTATTCTGGAATTGGGGGTATTTAATTTTTCTAGCTCTTTTGCAATCACATCGGAATATAGGACAAGTTTAGATGAAGTCAAGTTTATTATGTCAAGTACTTCGTGTAAGGATATATCTTGATGAATAGGTATGGCTGTCACATCGGCCATAAAGCAACCAAAGAGAGCAACGGCAAACTCACTAACTTCGCCATCTTTGTACAATAATACCACGGTATCATTTTTTTTCAAAGCTAATTTATGTTTGATTTCGTACGCCACTTTGACTGCTTTCAAATAAAGCTTCTCCCATGAAATGGACGAGCTCTCTTTACCCTTACCATCAAGGACAATGAATGCGGCCTCGCCCCTGTATGTTGTGGCCCTATCGGCCAAAATACCGAGTAAGTAATCCTGTGAAAACCTATAGTCACTATTCAGAACATCTGTCGACTTACGAGGATATAATGGTTTCTCTAAATTGGATGAGTCTAGATCTATATTACTATGTTGCTGTTGATGTAGCTTGTTGACTGACTGCATGATTTCTTCTCTTCTGTTTATATATGTCCACTGGTCAATGGTTTTGTTAACAGTGAAGTCTTCTTCTAACTTTTGAAGTAGTAAGACCATATCAGGAGGAATGTCATGGGGAACGCCACCGCCACTAAAAGGGGCAGCTGCACTTGTTGATTGTGTAGAAGAAGTACCAACATTTTGGCTTGATGTTGTGGTATTGGCATCTGTCGCGGATACGGCGCCGATGTCAGGATGAAGCGAGGTTGGCGAAAGAGCTCTAGAGCCTCCTGCAGCTATTGTAGAAGATGACATTATCAATACGTATTGAAAGCCCTTAGTATGGTCCAAAGTGCTCTGATTCTTGCTGAGTGATCACTCTTATCTGGGAAATCAAGATTCTGATAAAGCGGCATTCTTCAACCTGATATTGGAATCCCATACTGGGCAACAATGTCGCGCTCGGCTACAACATCAATGTCGGATCTAACAGAATCTACATTTATGTCGCAGTCTTTTTTTTTCGCTCTTTTTTCTAGCGGCATCTCCTGCACTTTTCGATTTAAGATGCTGCAACTAACTAAGACTACCAAATAAATTGAACATGAACGATGGTGTATATATTCCTTGAATATTTATATGATGAACTCACTTCTACGAGAGTTTTTCAAAACTGCTTCTAAACAGAATGTCATATTTAGGACGAGCACTCGGGGTATATTCTTGACCTCAGCAGGCCGCAAAATCAAACCAGGAAAACCACAAACTAAAGCTTCTCGAGATAAACTAGATGAATTTATTCAGAAGGACAATAAGTTATTGTCCGAGAAACGAGAGTCATATTTTTCGAACAGACTTCTGAGTGTGAAGTCTCTCACTAAAAAAGTTTCTCACATCTTGAGAGAAAAGGAGAAGAAAATTGAAGAGTTGAAGAAGATAAATGATCTTCGAATGCCATCAGAAGTAATGAAAGAAAGCGAAGCCATTTATCGTTCGCTTGGCCTGGGTGAACCCAATTTCACGACAAGTGGGCAGAAGCTTTTACAAGGAAATGAGCAAAGCTTCAATGTGAATAATCACACGCTATTGACGCCTACAGTTGAACTCCCGACATCGATATCGGAAAGGCTTGGACTTAGTGTAAAGTTTTTAGTATCCAAAGATGCTCAGAGATGGCCCTTAGTTCTCGCCCAGCTTCAGGAAGCGGGTGGTTTCGATGGAATTATGCAAAAAGACATTCGAAAGCTTATTGATCTGATTCCCATTCAACATTTGAAAGATGTTATACCACAGTTGGAGGAAATGATGGGTAATCAAGTTAATATCCCTATTCAGATTGCATCCAGGTTTATGAAGGCTTTGACGGTTGGAAAAGAGATCGATAATAAATCCATCGCTCACATCGAAAAGTATGTTTCCCACATAAGAAAGAAAAAGAATAATTCCAAACTTCCTCAGGGAGTGTATGAGACTCTAATTGAGGCATATGGTAAAATTGGTAATTTGCATAAGTTGAATAAGTTTCTTGAAGAAATGCAGAAGTTCAAAATGCAACCCAGTGCGTACGTTTACTCGAATATTTTGACAACTTCGGTCTACAAAGTTAAGAACCACAAACAAGCAGTGGAGATATTCAATACTATGAAGTTTCTCTCAAACTCTAGCAAACCAGGAACCAGGGCTTATCAAGACATAATTGTTTCATACGTCAATGCGGACGACATCGAAAAAGCTCTTGATATTTATCAAGAAATGATCATACATCAAATACCTCTCAACCAAAAAATCCTCATAACTTTAGCTCGAGGCTGTACTTCAAGACCGATGTTACGAAGCAAGGCTTGGGATTTCATGTTCGAAATATATAATCAGAAGTGGATGCCAACCTCGGAAACTCTCGAGTACATTTTATACCTTTCAGCAAAGGAAGGTGATATTGCACTTGCAAGAATATTATTCAAGAAACTACATCACGCCAAGGCGGTCACATCCCGTGCATTTAATTTTCTATTGTTGGCATACTCAAAGAGCCCTATCACTAAAAATGCCCTGGTAATAGAACCATTACCCATAACCCTACATGAAAAAGGTAAAAATTTCAGGAAGAATTTGCTTGCTGACAGTGACTCCATTCCAGCGGGAAATTCTCCAGAGACATTCTTGCCCTTTCTACCGATCCTCGAATTAATGAAACCATCCGAAATAATGGCGGAGTCGAGTGCAATTTGGGCTCACTCCTTGATGTTCAGTCCTCAATTAATCACGCGTGATACAAGTACTTCATTCCTCAACGTGGCAGCAGAAATGGGGTCATTGGCAGATTTTATTGATAGATATGAGAGTTTTACATTCTTGGATCGTACAGGCCTATCAAAGGGAAACAAAATTATAATAGAAGATCCTGAAGATGCCATTAAGAGCAATAATGAGACTCAAGAGAAGCGCATTAGCACTAAATCACCATTATTGAGTCAAATCGACGCAATTCAGGATAACAAGATTGCTCGCACTTCTTTGACTTATGTCATTGCGCTCAAGGTTGCCGGAAAGCACCAAAACTACAATTTTGCGCAGAGCATCTGGTCGGAAAGAGGGCTTTATCGTAAGACGCAAAATTTCAAGACTCTTCCACGTATAGAAAAGGACGCATTGGATTTCAATTTCGCAAGCTCCATGATATCTTGTTTGACAAGATTAAACTTATTAGACGACGCCTTAGCGGTTTTATTAAGCACAGAGTATCAGTTCAAATGGACTTGGAAAGAGTTAACTCCTTTATACCGTGCAGCAGTTGAAGTTGGTAATGACACGGTAACACGAACCTTGAGGGGTATCGCCAGGAGGGCACAGATAAACTTTGAAGGAAAAATTCGACGTAAAGACTTCAAAAAGTATGTTTTGGAGCAAGAGTTTTGATATAGTTGGTAAAAATACTTGTACATAGTTGGTCCTTTTAAGGACGGAAAATTTTCATGCGCTTTATGACATCATATATATACATCGAACAACATGAGTAATTCGAAAGTGTGAGACTCACGTCTATTATTGTATATACAGCGAACTTTTTTTATTTACAGGATCTAAGTCTTTTTTCTATCAGTAAGAATGCTGATAAGTCCTCCTTTAACAATGACCCGTTTTATGCAAGCATTGTCAATAAACTTTTGGACGCCATGTTTTGATGCTTCTTGAAGAATCTCTGATTCTGGTCTAGAGACAATGCTTTTGAGACCTTTGAACAGTGCTCTAGCTTTTCCATCCACGAATATGTTGAACATGGTGTACGGAGATTCGATTGGTTTAGCAGAAGGATAGCTCTCGAAAAAAATTGAGGACCATTTACGACCTAAGGACCGAGAAAGCATATCCCAAGACTCTTCAGCTACTCCCGGAGTTATAGGGGACATAACTATCAATAGTTTCTTGTAACTATCCAAGAGTAAAATGGGGTTTATGAAAACATCCCCTTTCAAGGCATTGTATATTGAATTGGTAGCTTTCATCAAATCGGATATGATAGTATTAAATGAGTAGTCCACCTCTATCGATTTGGAAACTTTATTTACAGCTTGTGAAATGTCATTATAAAGTTGAAACTCGGTTTCATTGAAAAATATTGACTCATGCTTGACGCCATTTAACTCTATATTCTTAATCTCGCTGACTTGTTCAGCCCCCGGACGAGACACTTTTTTACGTAACAAGTCTGTAATGGGGTTTTGTAGGCCAATGACTCTACGGAGCCAGCGCTCAACACCTGGAATCTGTTCTTCATTCCAATTGAGCACGTCAGAAATCGGGGCCTGGAATAACATATGCGCCCTCGTGGCATCGGCACCATATTTAATGATACATTCGGCAGGATCTGCGCCGTTGTATTTAGATTTAGACATCTTCTCGTACGAGATTGCTGGTGATTCTCCAGTATGAAGAACTTTAGGTTCTTTGGGATCCGAGAAATCCAATTCCTCGGGTCTCAAAAAGCGGCCACTCAGTGGATCGGTGAAAGTTTTACCATGAACCATACCTTGTGTTATCAACTCTTTTATTGGCTCGTTCTTGAACTGTGAACCATCCCACATTTTGATATCGCCCAAAAATTTTGAGATGAATCTTGAATAGAGCAAATGCAAGATTGCGTGCTCAACTCCCCCTATGTACGTATCTATTGGCATATGCTTGTTTACTTTTGAGGCTTCGAAAGGCTTTTCTCTGTTTTGAGGGTCAAGATACCGGAGAAAATACCACGACGAGTCCATAAAGGTGTCCATTGTATCCGTATCCCGTTTGGCATGACCGCCACAAGAAGGACAAGTTGTGTTCACAAAGGACTCCATTTTGCTCAAAGGGCTTCCTTTTTCGAATGTGGTACGCTCGACTTTGGGCAATAACACAGGTAAGTCCTTATCTGGAACCGGAACTGTACCACATTCAGTACAATGTATCATGGGAATGGGAGCACCCCAATACCTTTGGCGACTTATCAACCAATCTCTAAGCCTAAGCTGTGTAGAACGCAGTCCCCTGTTGTGAGCCTCCAAAGTTTTAATAATTTCAGAAGCAGCAACTTTGCTTGGTTTTTTATTATAAACACCCATGCTAGCCCTCCCTGAGGCTAAAACAGAGTCATCATAGAGCACGCCGCTCTTCTCAGTGAACATCTCTGATTCTTCAAGAGCCTTTTTCAATTTTGATGGGCCAACTGTAGGAACAGGCGGAACACCGCGGCCATGAAGGGTCCAAAAGTCAGCATCCCTTTCGTCGTGAGCAGGACAGCCCATGACTGCACCATGACCATAAGACCCAATGACATAGGGTGCCACATAAACAGGAATGTCGTATATACTTTCAGGCTCGTTATTAGTATCAATTGGGATTGAGACTTTGACACTTTTTAACAAATACCCATCCTTAGAGTTAGCAGGGGCGTCAGAAGCTCGCTTGACAAACTCTTTCAACCCTTCATCCAGGCTCATCGCTTGTTGAACTAGAGGGTGGTTGAGTGCTAAAGCGACAAATTGAACACTGAAGAGGGTATCAGGCCTGGTCGTGAAGACTGTGATGCGTGATCCGTTTTCGTCGTTAGCTGAGAATGTTATTTCTGCACCCTGGGATTGACCAATCCAATGACGTTGCATTGACTTAACTTTCTCTGGCCATTGTTCCAATAATTCCATATCCTTATTCAACGAATCTGCGTACTGTGTAATTTTTATAAACCACTGCTCAAGGTTTTTTTTTTTCAACTACGGCGCCTGATCTCCACGATTTTCCCTCTGCGTCGACTTGCTCATTTGCCAATACAGTTTGATCTACAGGATCCCAATTTATTTCAGCATCCTTTCTATAAACCAAACCATGTTGATGAAGTAATAAAAATATTTTTTGTGTCCATCTGTAGTAATCCGGGGAACAAGTCGTAACTTCTCTATCCCAATCGAAATCAGCAAGCATCAAATTCATTTGCTCTTTCATTTTCTTGATATTACTACTTGTCCAAACAGCAGGGTCTAGGCCTCTTTCAACGGCTGCATTTTCTGCTGGAAGACCGAATGCATCCCATCCCATCGGATGTATGACATCATAGCCCTTGAGTCTTTTGAATCTCGCAATCACATCACTGATCGTGTACACCCTCAAGTGACCCATGTGAAGCATTCCCGAAGGATACGGAAACATTGACAAACAGTAGTAAGGTTTGCCATTGTCTTTGTTTATGTGTTTTGTGGGATGTAGGGAGCCATCTGGAGAAAGTTCTTTCCATTTAGCAGCCCACTTAGCATCTATTTCGTTCAAGCGAATTTGGCCGTCATTTTGGGCATGGGTACTATGCTGGGATGACAAGATTAGGCACGGCCTTCTTAACGGGATACCTAACCTTTTGAGTACTGAGTATGAAGTAGCCGTTCTGCTACTCAACATTTCGTATACCTGATATATAGGTTAATTTAGCTAGTGTTCAAATTCGAGCATTTTTTTAGATAAATTTTTCATCACTTTTTTTTTTTCTTCTTCAATATTTTTCTCGGTCATTATTTTGTTTCCATCTGCGTCCTTTCCTTCATTTGCCGATAGCTGAGCATCGTAACAGGTTCATTACTTAAAAACAATACATATAGTACACACTAACATAATACAAATTATAATTCACGACGATTCATCAAGGTCTTTAATGACGTGAAAAGTAAGTCGCAGAGACCGGTATACCCAACTCTATCGAGCTCCCTCAACACCCTAAGCTTCAATTCATCATAAGGAAGCTCCAACCAAATCAGTTTAGGATCTCTCAAAAGTGCAAGAACGCTTTCTTCCTGTACTGGCCCTGCGTGTCTATGACTTAAATTATCACACTCATCCTCGAATTTCCAAACGATTTCGGCCGAGATTAGAGAAAAACTCGGGTTGTGAAAAACATTTCCCACAGTATTCACTTTGACAAGATTTGCGATATTGAATGTAGGTAACGATCCAAGCAGGTGCACAACCTGGGGTGGTAAAAGGAATGCTTTATTTGATGAATCGATTGCAGGGGTAAGGTGAAAGGCTTTGTCACGCCATAAAAAGTTGAGAGTGTCCATGACATACGTATTTTGGATACTTTGCAAATTCTTCATCGTTTCAGGGTATCTGTAGGGCTTGATATACGCCACAAAACCACAAACTTCTGATACGAGTAAAGGATTGGGGGAGAATAAAAATCTGTACAACAAGGTGGGAGGCACAAATGCGGCCGGAGGCTCTAAAAACTCTTGAAAGTGACCCGGTTCAATCAGTTTTATAAAGTTGAATAGGCTCAATACCAGTATCTTCACATCTTGTGATAAGTCCATATGCCTGATTATGAAGCTGTATAGAGTAGGCAATGATAAGCTCAAGGTCTTGAAAAATCTGAATTTAGTCTGAGGATCACAGTTTGGACTTTTCACTTTTTTATACCAAATTGAAAACAAATCACTGACCTGAAGCAATATTTCGCTGACTAAAGTGGCTTTCCGTATAATCTGACTGCTGACAACTGATTGAAGTTCTACTTCTTTAATAATTTTCTGAAGTATCTCATTGGTGAATAACTCGGGATCAATTATTGGTAGATACTTCAAGAGCTTGACTCGCTGAAAAGTGCTTTCAAATTTTTGAAATTTGATGTTGCTTTTGGCACCACTTGCATGAGAGTCATATTTAAAGGACAAAAAGTCAGTGATCAGACTCAAATGAACATTACCAGAGCTTGCTAAAAAAAAGTTTTCCACATTACCGAACAATATTTTCAAATCGTTCAAGGAGAAATTGTCATCAAGGATACTCAATCGGACGTAGTACTCAAGCTTGGTAAGGGACTCGCATTGGCCATCATTCAACAACCCTTGGGTAATTAAATAAAGGTATTTAAACTTTTCTGTTGAGCCTAGGCTGAAACTTATCTGAGGATCGAACAATGAATTAACATTGATGAATTTTATGCGATCCAATTTATTTACGAAGCTACGCATCGTATTGCAATCATTGACTGAGACCGCTGTTGTACTTCGATGCTCACTGAACTCTAGAATGTCAAGGTCGATGTTGGCCTCTTTGAACTCAAAATCTTTCGGATTTCTTTTCCTTCTTTTCAGTGTATGAGCAAAATTATTGTAGTGCTTGAGGTTAGCTTCGAATATGCGTGCTTGGTCTCGAATTCTGGTGTCGTTTCCCGACGAGTGAAGGATTTTAAAATCGTTCAATTTCTCTAAAAATTCAGGCTTAGGATACCTGAAGACGCTTGAATCGCTGGATCGAATAGAGTTGAAATCGTAATCAAGGTGCGTCATTCTGTTGTAATCTAAGGCGGGATGCAAAGTTTTAAATAACACGAGTAAGCTTCTCAAACTACTATCCAATGGAAATTTTGTAAACAAGTCAACTACGATTTGGACATGCCAAGGCTTAAAAGGATATACACTGCGTGTATGTGGCAGAGAATATTCAATTTTCAGGGTTTTCTTGCTGTTCAAGACGCTGAGGAAAATCAAATTTGCGATAAAAGGTCTCAGGAATTCATAGGAGAGAAGGTTGAATAATATGGGTAAGAGTTTATTCAATGTATTATAAGCCTTAGGCCCAAATAAATGAATGGAACATATGAGCCATTGTAGAAGATTTTGCTGAACCGAAGTGGCTAAAGTCTTCAGCTTTTGTTTTTCACTGTCTTTGAAATAAATTTCGGGAATGCCTATGTTGCTAATGATACGGTAAATGAGAGACCGAGAAAGGAGGTATTGATTATTCGGTAAGAGGGAGTTGATCAAGGTATTCTTGGTAAAAGCCGATAGGGGTTCCTCGATAATCAAGTCGATAATGATGTTGAATTCTCTTTTAGAAAGGCCAGTCGCGTTAATCAATGCGGAAAGTTCCTTAGCAATGCTCTGAGAATCATCACTTGTTTTCAACTCCTTTAAGAGAAGATCTATATTTCTTGTTCGATCTCTCAAGTTGGCGTCATTGTCGATTAAAGACATGATAGTCCATGCCACAAAAAACTATGTAATCGAATATTTGTACTCAAATGTATTTACTTTGATGATGGGAATGTAGAGCCGGTGCATTGTTTTGATAGCATTGTACACCCGTGCACCACAATGTCCTTTCTTCAAGATTTCCCAGAAAGCTTACTGACTTTGTTTAAATACATGACATTATACTTTAGACTACTATTATACATAATTAAAGTTGGTAGGGGTGTCTCGTACATTCAAATACCACCAGCTTCTCTATACCATCTTACAGCTCTATCAAAACTTATGACACAAAGCCCTTCATTGGAGTCACCCCCAGCTCCAGCTCGTATGCCTCTTTTTATGAACAGAACACCACTGGCTATACTTTGATCAACAGATTCATCATGCTCAGTGTCTTCCAAGTCACTGATTGAAATCTTTATAGTTGCTTCTCTCTCTCGGTTGTCAAGATTCCACACCCTAACGCATCTGTCAAACCCACAACTAGCCAATAGCTTACCTTCAGTATCAAAGCTAAGTCCCATGACCCATCCGTCGTGAGCAAAGCCTCCGATTTTATTCTTAGAAGTATTGGAAGGTGTGGTCAAAGAACCAATATTCTCTCCGAATTTGACATCGTAGAGTGTAATAGTACCCGACGACTGATTATCACGAGCTACTGCTAAAATTGTTCCACCAGGAGAAAATTCAACAACTCTTGGAATAGAACTGGAGGTTGATCCCTTGCTGGTTTGTTGTAAGTCGCTAGAATGGAATGTGTAAACTGGTTTCAATGCATTTAAATCATACAAAAGGACATCCCCATTTGTATATCCTATTGCGACCTTCCTGTCAATTGTTCTGGAAACACCAAGTGAATTTGGGAACGAGCTATCAATTCCATTGGCATTGAGATTACCTATGGGTTCAAGTGCAACCTTGATATTATCACTCTCTGAGGTGGTATCTAAAAGTAAAGAGTATACCGAGGTTGACCCTGAAGCTTGAGTTGCAATAAATAAATCACTCTTGTTTTCTGGGTCTTTATAAAACCCCGGGCACCAAAATTTATTCTTGAATTCAACTCCTGTGTCAACGTTGGTCAATGTCGATATGTCGTCATTGGCAAAAGTCTTGAAAGTGATAGATCCATCGAAACTAGCAAATGCGAGAAGAACAACTTTTACTTTTGATTCAGGCATCGTGTTTTCGTAAACACTAACGTGATGGACACCAACCTTGTTTATGAGCTTTTTCACTGTAAACTCATTGGGATCGTGTGCCTCATCTTGTTTGTTATCCCAGAAGTTGGCGTAACCATCACTGGAAACAGTGATGGTGTATTTGTCAGTAATGGCAAGACTCAGAATATCCAGCTGGTGGGCTTTGGCGGCACTAACAGTGGAAATATATTGTTTACCCATTGTGTGAATTGACTTGTTAAGGACTGTGTTGGCAGATGAACAATGCTGAATGAGTGCTGCCAATAGTCACTACGACTAACATCTCTGATATTTGAGAACCAGTGGAAACGCTCTCAAGCGGACCTGAGAAAAAAGAAAGATCGCAAGGTTGAATTTAGCGCGGTACGGATTTTACGTGTGAATCCTTTATTCCTGGTCAACAGTGCAATAATGCAATTAGTATACTAAATAATGTCCCAGGATCTGCTTATCTTTGTTGACTTCGATCAGCTGCTTGTGAGAGATATAAATAGACTAGACTTAACTATTGTTCATCATACAAAAAAAATTGAAAGTACTAGTATACCTTGTAAATCATAGCTGCTTCGTTTCTCTCGTATTGCTTGACAATATACCCACAAACACTATATTCAAACGGAAGCTTCTTCAACGTTAACGTTGAAGCTTGGAGGTTTCGTTTCCATCCTAAGTCACTGAAGTGCGGCTTTGTGGATATAACTGCAAAAGTTCCGATCTTTTTTCCTGCTTTTTTCCTCAAATTTTTTCTTGTTTTTTTGCATTTTGATGCAAAAAGCGAATGAGCTATAATTTCTACCAGAGACTCAAACGAAGACTACTACACCAATTAAGACCAAAGAGTATTATATGTTTCTCAAAATATTTTCAGCGGCGTCGACCGAAGCAAAGGCTTGTCAAAATAAGACTCCGCTTGAAAAAAGCAGCTCGGCTTCAACTTCAGAAATGTCGGGCGCCTCTACTGAAGATATCCTGCAGTCTCATATTCCAACGTTGACTACTAGAAGGCACTCACTCAGCAACCCATTTCCCATGAATGCATTACTCGATGAGTCTGTCATTAATGACTCATTCAACCAAAGTTTCGACCCCTTTGACCTGCAGCAAGTGTTGAAAAGGAGTAAAAGCTTTGCTTACGGCTTCAAGGAGGCACCACAAAAATGTTGCAAGCCATTGTCCAGCAAATCAGTCCATTTCGAAGAAGATATAATTTTGAACAACCTTTCCTTCAGTGAAATCGAGAAGCCCCAAATTGATGGATCTTCAATTTATAGCGGATCCTCTGAAGCGGAAACAAGTGAAGAGCCCGAACAGTTGACTGCCATTGACACTTCAAAGAACCAACATGAAGAAAATCAAGCACCAGTTAGAAATTTTGACATCGGTAACAAGTGGGAAAGTTGCCGGAATTTCTCAGGTAGAGACGTGCTGACTGATTTTGGTAAAGCATTCTCACCACCTTCTACTTTGAATGCCAAAAATGACTCTCTGGATGTTTTATCAATGACCCAAAAAGGAAGCTCGCCCTTCGCTTTGGCTTGCACTTCAGATCTTGGATCAATGGAGCCACTAATCGGCCATGGGGAACAAACCACCATCAATCTTTTTGATACACTTCAGACATCCAGGGATTTCTTGAAAGTATTCAACTTTATCTCCTCGCTTGACCAGAGCCAATATAACAACATTGAAAAATTCAGGGATCAGCGAGGTATGCTAGAAAGAATGACCCAGATCATTGAAAAACTCAATAATGGCTGTTCAGTCGATCATGAAAAAAGTCTTACATGTTCTGAGTGTGATATGAGAAGATTAGGTTTGTCAGACCAACTTGGAGGTGAGATGACACAGTCACTACTTCAGCATGTCGTTGGTATTTTAGAAAATGAGAAGGCGGGACATTTAACGGCAAATGAACAGATCAAACTTCTTGAGCAGAATCTTGAAACTCAAACGAATTCAGCGTCAGAGTTGAAACAAAGTTTGGAAGAATCCAAATCTTTGTTGGATTGTGAAAGGGCTCAAGTAGCTGATTTGAAAGTCCACAGTGAAGAAGTTCAGGCCGCAATTGAGTCCCAGAAAGATCTAGTGAATGAGTTACAAGCACTAGCATCTGATAAGACGACTCAGATAAAACTAGAGGAAGAGTGCTTACGTCTCAAGACTGATAACGAAACAATGAAGAAAGAGAATCTTCAGTTGCAAACACAGTTAACTTCCGCCAAGGAAGAGATCACTAAATTGGAGAGGACTCTTTTTGAAAAAAAGCAAGTAATTTTTTTAACCAAGTCTGGTTTGGATGCAGCTATAGATGAGAAAGCTAAACTTACTTCCCTGTTGATGGCAAAAATCTCTATCTTACAGGATTTCAATTCTATCAAAAGTGCAGACATGAAGGAATTGGAGGCTCGCTGTGCCAAATTAGAAGTCAATTTAAAAGAATATCAAAATTCATTAAGGCAACTGGAGGAAAAAAATCTTTGTCTACTCGAAGAAATGAGAGTATTGCGCGAATCAAATTCTTCTTTGACTGCTCAGTACGAGCACAAGACGGAGGAGTTATCGGTGGTACAAGCTAGCTTTGAAAAAGAAAAGGAATTGCTACTTCACCTAGATAGGGAGCTTAGCTGTACAAATGCCAATCATGAGGCGAAAGTGAAAGATCTTGATTTCCAAATTAGAGAACAAAAGGCACAGGGGGAGAATCTTAGCCTAAAGCTACAAAAAACCCAGCAGGAAAAGGAAGAAATGTGCTCAAAGCTCAACCAGCTTACTTCCATTCTAGAGGAAACCGATGAAACTTTGAAGCAAAAGCTTGAGTTAATCAACAATGAAAAAGCGAATTTCGAGTTGGAATTCCAAAATCAAAAGCAATTGATTGCAGACTTGGAATCTCAAGTAACCCACAAAGTGGAGCGGTTGAGGCAGAAGGATGACGAATTTGTAAAGTCTCAAAAGTTGCTAAATGGCGAAGTACTTGCTTTTAAGTCCTTGAATGCTGCATTACAAATGTCTAACGATATCGTATCAGGCAACTTAAAGAGATTAGTAAAAAACGTTTTTGAAGCTTTGCTGCCCGTCTTGCAAGAGAAGTACACTCTGGAATTCACCCGAACGTATTACAAGCTAGTTGGAATTAATTTATTTACTGGTGAAGAGGTTGCCAACTTAACCAATATGGTACAGTTGTTGAGTGTTTCAGTATCACACATCCTAGACCAGTATAAAGATGTTCAAAAGCAGTTGGAATTTGAAACCAGCGATAAGCAAAGATATTTTGAAAGTCTTTTAGAAAAGTACACAACTTTGGTTATTGCCTTACATAAAGACAATAATAAGTTGCCCCGAAAGAAGCCATTAAATCCCGTGAAGTAATTGCGTTTATATCTATGTGTGCACGGATAATCTATAATAATATAATTTTCTATTTTCATATTTTATTTTATTCTCTATTTCCTCTTTTAGGCGCCTGCTTAGAATATAGCCTTAGTCAAGACCTTGTATAGCTTGCTTTTCTGGGAAAAGAAAACAGAAACCAGTGGCTCTTTGTAACCTTGTTATCCGCCATTTTGCTCTTGATCTTATTTTTTGCGGTTTTGTGGAGCTTCCCCCAAAAATTGCAAAAAAAAGTACCACATAGCGCCAGAATGAGTACAAAAAAAAAAAGAAGCCAACTCGACTAGCAAATTAAACATCATGCTAAATAGTGCATCGACGACACAATTTATAAAGTTCGCAGTTTTAACTCGACTGGAGGATTATCAAATGGGTGATTCTGAACTGTTGCGGACAACAAGTGGCGTGTGGAAGTCACTTTTAGATACCACACTAAGCTACTCCATTTCCCCAGGCAGTTCAAAAAAAGAAAAATTGAAAGCACTTTTGAGGGGAAAGCGTTTGATGGTTGTGCAGAGAGCTGGTTATGTAAAGGTAAAGCCTTTAAGTCAAGCTCTGGCGGCAGTTGGTGATTTGCCGGAACCAGGTAATACTATTGGCGGGAAAGATTTTGAAATAAAATCCGAGAGAGGTGTAACTTCAGATACTGCCTCAAATCCAAACCTGGAAGATACACTTGAAAAACAACTTCCCATAGATTCCCTGAAGCCCAAAATTCACAGCCGATTGAGTCCACAGCTCAATGCACCAGACAAAGGCACTGGGCCTAGCTTTAAAGAAAATTTGAAGGTCAGTATCAAAAATTCAGTTGAGTTTCATTACTATTTAAAATGCTCAGAAGATGCCCTCGATTTACCAGGTATGCAAGAAAGTAAAGATGAGATATTACCAACTGCTGAAATTTTATTTCCCGTTGAGTCACAGACTAAAAATGAAAAGCTTAGTCCTTTTAGACTTGAAAAAGACATGAATGAACACTCGACTCGGGAAATCATGGTTCCTCTTTCCCATACTAGATGCAAGATAGAAGCTGCAAGTGTACATCTCGACGACAAACTGCCAGCAATTAAATCTTCAAAATACGGCCAGAATATGGCCACAAATGCGGTAGCTTCCACTGGTTTAGAAGGAAAAAAAGTCGCTACAACTCAATACAAAGCTATATTCAATGATTCCAGTAATTTGATAGACACACCGTTCGATATGATGCAAGTAAGTACAGCCAGAAAAGATGACATGCCCAAATCTGAAGCTTTCAAAAAGACGCAGCCTAAAACACTAACTAGCAAAGCCCGCGTGAAACCAAACACAAGTTCAATTAAGCTCGAAGGAAATCATTTCACTTTCAAAGCTATTGGATCCCTGAAAGAAGTAATCGCTGGATTGGAAAGAGACATTGATCCCCACAGAGACTTGATAAAGTGCATAAAGAAACTATATGGGTCAGCGGCTACAAATTAAGGCTCATTGCAACTTGCAGAAAATTTCGACCATTTTATGTCACAACAAATAAAACAATTAGGTATAATTATATAGGCCAAACATCTTTTTGTTTTGCCAGTTTTTATGTTTATTGTTTATAAAATAAATATATCGTTATATAGTAACTGATTATAAATAAAAGGAAAAAAGGGTATGGTTTAGTAAAAGCTATTTGGTTTTATAATTTTGCAGCACTGTGTTTAATTTCGTGCACCAACCAAAACATTATTTTTTCCTCTCCTTATTTTTTTTTCTTATACTTTTGTCTCTGCTGAAAGGAGTTTACAAGTACAGGAGTCCTCGTAAACAAGAAGACAATCCTAGTTAGTCAACCATACCTTTCACAATGCCTATTACAGGGGACTTATCAAAGAGCTTCTTGGCTCTGGTAGAAAAGCAGCAAATTTTCAACACTCGTGTTGTTGCGAACGTGGATCAAAGCCTCCTGGTCCGAAACGGTGCTGATGTTTTCCTTTCTTGTGGAAATATAGTTAGATGCTGCCAAATCACGCCTGAATCCAGCAATTACGTGTTATTGAAATCTAAAACAACGATTAGCATCAAGGCAGTGGTTTTGAATACGACGGGAAACATGGCTGCCTTGGTCGGAGATCGTCAAATTAGTTTAGTGACATTGCCTCAACATATCAAAGGTAAATCTGGCTCCGCTACAAATGGCTCGTATGATATCAACTTAACGGGAAATAACCAGATAAGAAAGGTTATCTGGCACCCCGCTCTTGCAAATGATTCCAGCTTGATTGTATTAACAGAGGACTCCAAAGTATACTTGTTCAACGTCACCATTTCAACTGAAGTTCCTCAACTCGTGGTTGATCTAAAGAATTATCCGAACTTTAGTGGAGATGCAACCTCAATTACCTTCGGGTCCTCAGAAAATTTAGCCGGATCTTTATCACTTTATGTCACATCAACTAGTGGCCACATATATGTCATATACCCATTCGTTTACAAGACGGCGAAAATTAGTGCTACACACCAACAAGTAACAAAACTTCACGATGAAGCTACTAAATTGCTTAAAGCTGTCAATAATGAATTCCCATCGCTTGATAGCATCTTTGAGGTGGCTAATGATGTGGGTTTGAAAGCTCGCATCATCAATCATTATAAATACACCTCAATTTTAAAGAAGCTGGCTGATAAATCGTCGAAGGCGATTTCATCTTCATTAGATGCTTTCCCTCTCATAGAATTGGACCAGAGGTTCCCAGATCTGGACAGACTCAAGCTCCAGGGCCCTTTGAACATTTTAAATTCCGATGACTTATCTTTTGCTGAACAACAACCTGATATTGTCGAATTAACAAACATAAATGACAACAATGAAATTTCATTTCTTTCGGCATTATGTAAGAAAAGTGATACGGGGGATGTATTCGTCCGTTATTTCATTCAAAATGACACAATAATGATGGATTGGATTAGCACACTTGATGAAGGGTCTACTGATAGTCATAAACCAGATACATTAGTCAAAGTCAACACACAAGAACAGAAAAGGGAGCATAAACATAAGGCGTATGTAAAGCCAAAGAGAGGGTTTGGTTTTGTTGAAGCCAGTGATGATGAGGATGTAGACACAGCAAAGTCCGAGAAGACTACAATCGCACAAATTGAAAAGAATACCAAGATCGCTGAAGAAATGTTCGAACAAAAGCATCTCAAAAACTTGCAACTTGCTGGGCATGATCGCATCGGTAAATTTTCAACTCAAACAATTTTGCTGAAACTTAACTCCTCTAATAACAAACTTTCTTTTGTTGCAGACGATAAGATTATCTTTATTGATACGGAAGAATGGAGTGATGAAATTCTACAAACAGGAGCTAGTGATGTCGAAAAGATAAAGTATGAAAGCTTCGATGCCAAAAGTGAAAAACCTCAAGTTGCTCTAATTTCGGATAATGTGACAGGTACAGGAAATTATCTCGTGATTTATTATGCTTCTATACCAGACCTTGAAATACATAAAGTGGACTCAGATATAAGTGCTGAAGCTACTCCTCTTGGGGTTCCAGATCAACTGAAAGCATCATATTCCCTCGATAATAGTTCACTTTCGAAGAAAATACCATATGAAGAGATCGATGGGTACATTAAAACAATTTTCAAATTCAACACGTCAAACTTTTACGATGTCGCTAGTCAAGACTTACTCAAGAAAAAGCTTAAGGTAGAGGATCCCGCTGTATTGAAAGATGTGAAGAATCTTTCCAGTATCACTTTGCAACAAATTAATAACCTTACCAAAGGATTGAGTGCTATCCATGCCCGTTTAGAGTTACAAACGAGCGATCTTTTCCAACAAGTTGAGAAAGTAAACAAATTGAATCAATCCATTCCTAACGGTGAATCATTCGATGAGAACGATGACAGGATTCAGGCAAGCAAGGATAGGCAAGAGAAAATTGATAAAAGGCAAAAGGAATTAAAGGAAAAGCTTATCACTGCTATACATAAAGTGAGAGCCAATCTTTCTCTTCCATTATCAAAGGAAGAAAAACTTTGGCTTAAGGAGTTGAATACTTTGAATGCCAAAATTCACCTCGATGAAGGCGACGAGAGTGTCATCACTAAGGTAGCCTCCTTAGAAAATCAGTTGAAATCAATCAAGACTTTCGTTGAAGAAGGTGAAGGTAAACTTGATCAAGAGGATGATCTCACAAATAAGCTTGAAGAATTGCGCCTAGGTCAAAACTTGTCGAAGTTCAAGCAATGGCTCAATCAAGAGGAAAAATCAATAGAATTAGTCAAGACCAAACTTCGGACCAATATTGCAAGAATTTCAGCATGATCCTACGTGCCTAACAATGTTATTTCTCACCCTTAGATATTTTTTTTTTCTTATATTACACATGAATGACAATGCTATTTCAATTATTTCAAAAAAAAAAAGTTCAAAATTAAATATGAAAAATGGTCCTATAAATGTATGATGGTAATGTAGATACCTAGTTTCAACTAATCTATCCATTATCAACCGTTGCTTAAATAGTTTGATCCAAAAACAGTAAAATCGAGCTGGCACTATATGATTGCTTCCAACTTTCTAGACTTTCATAATCAGCGCTTTCCACAGCGAATACACTATTATGTGTACCATTTATTTCAAGGGCGATTCGTTCGGGATATCTTTCGGTCAAGCCAATTTTACTACACCATCTTAAAATTTGATCACTCAAAATCTCATGATCCCCGAATACAACCAATATTTTACCTTTTTTAATGGTGGGGATTCTATTCCAATCAACCTTATCCGAATTTGATTCAATGTTGACGGCAGTCGAGTCATGCAAAGATTGATTTTGTCCGATGTAAATTTGCCCAAAGCGTTGAGCCATTCTATAAGGAAACGTATCATATTTATCGTTATTTTTCATGGAACCTTTATAATCATTATTGGAGACATTTAGGTATGGACTAATTGCAACGACTCCTTGGGGCCAAACAGTTTTAACATCTTTGCGCTTAGATTTCGCAAGAAGATGTTGAAGTACGTTGATTGTCAAATTTCCGCCCGCAGAATCACCAACGAGAGTAACGTTGGTATTACCTTCATTAACCAATTTATCATAAATGTAATTTGCTTCATTTATCTGTTGAGGATAATTTTTCACTTGCAGCAAAGTGTAATCAACTACTAAAATAGAAACTTTTTTACCATGATCTCTATTTAAGACTCGATAAATATTAGCCAAACCTTCAACAGAAGAGTCCATTATTTGAAGAGCAAAGCAGCCACCGTGGAAATAAACCAAGACCGGATCATTACCCAGTCTATTATCTACTTTTGTGAGCCAAGTCGAAGCACACTGATATTCATCAATACTTGGATCTAATTTAGTGTAAACCTCACCATAGTTGGGAAGATCACCATTTTTTGTTTTGTGTTGTTGCAATTTTTTAGTAACTGTATAATTTGCAATATATTTTGATTCTACTCCTGTTAATCCTCTGCCAACGTGTTGATTAATACCGCAAATGAGGGTTTTTCTTAATGATCGTTTGATGTCGACATGATTAAAGTTGGTACCAATGGTGAAATACTGGAGAGTTAATATGACCAATTGAATGGGTAAGGTTGCCAAGGCATAAGCAAAGGACAAAGTCAACACCATTATCCTGTTTTATTTTATACCAACAAGTCTTGTGAAGCGATGTTATCTTCAAGTTGGGTAGCAATGCACAGAAGGAGTGATGAAGGTAAAATTATCTAAGCGTTTAAGTTTTCTGCAATGAACAGTCAATTGAGATATAGAAAGGAAGGATAATGGAGTCAGAAATCAGAAGCGAGCAAATAATTAAGTGAAAAGATGCAATTGACAAGTGGAATATAAAAACAAGTCTAAGTTGTGTTCAGTTTTTTTTTTTTTTGCTGTACATTTGATTTTTCTGGGGAATCTAGCAACCACACCGCAACACTTTTGGTGAATGGGCCTTTTTTTATGCCGACCGGAAAAAAAAAAAAGAAACTGCAAACTTCAACATCTCGCTGCAATACATACTAAATTCAGCTACTCTCACAGTCAGTTGCAAATATTGTTTAATGAAATGTGTGGGTAGGTTATGTTTAGCTCATAAACTCAAAAAAGAATGCGCAAACCCGGAATCGAACCGGGGGCCCAACGATGGCAACGTTGGATTTTACCACTAAACCATTTGCGCTCTTGTATGACGGTTGACTGGAGGCATAAGCTAAGTCGAATTAGAACTTGAAGAAATTTTGAGATTTGCAGCCAAATTCTTAAACAGCTGACGATTACTTCTTTCGACCTCGTTCAAAGAGCTTTGGCCATCAACAGTTACATCTTCTCCAAGTTGCCTTTTCGGGACCTTCATTCTCCCATGACTAAGGCAGACGTTAAATACTTCACTCACCAATTGTTGCCCTTCTTCACGCCTCACAAGATTAGCTTATCCAATCTCATAAAGCCACGAAGCTTTGGAGGATTTGGATTAATTGACCCATATGAGCAGCTCAAGGGACGACAAGCAAAATTTATATTCCATATACTCACCAACTCTGAGAATCCTCATTATGTGCTCTTCCGCCACAAATTACAGATGTTTACCAACATGACATGTCATGGTTTCTGTTATTCTACGGAGCAAAACACAGTTCGAACAGTTCCATGGTATACAGCACTCTTGGGATATAAATATCCTTTAACGAATGCGGTAACAAGATTGGACTCTGACATCACGAACCACCTAGTATTCAAATCTGACATATGTCAGGTTCTCAGTGACGTGGATCGAACATACTTGGACTCATGGTTCGATGTCATACACTACCAGGTCAAACATTATGAAACCACTCACATACCCCACAACTACAGTTTACGGGACTATCAGCAAATGGTCTCTTCGATTTGTCCCAACACAGAGAATATTATTGACCTCCAACCTACTTTGTTCAAAAGTCGGAGCAAAAAAATTCAACATGAATATTGGACAAACCACACCTCTCGCCTCATCCCAGAGACAATCTCCAATTTAACCAATACCCGTCTTTCCGATTGGTACCCATTCTGGAGCTTCTTGAAAAGTCATTTTCTTTCTACGAAAATACATACGGACCACATCCAACTATTTCATCTCGGCATTGGCTTATGGAAATTTTACCAGGAACAGCGCTGTACCTTCTGTTCTTCATCATTAGCAGATCTACAACCGAATGTTTCATCTACTATTCAACCCTCAGCCATAGCTACTATACTCATAACACATATATACCTTCACTGTGATAGCACACAACACATTTGGCTTGATCTACACCTTCGCCACAACACACTGCCCACCCATCGACAATGGCCGTTATTCATCACACCTCGGTCATACACAGACAACCAAACTACCATTATCAATCGATACCATTTTATTCTAGGGCAGATTAATCTGTACCGACGATCTCAGTGGCAGGATGAAAATTCGCTTCCTGCATTGAGCGCGCAAGCTGCAAAAAACTTGGTATCATTTTATCTCTCTCGCAACAACATCTAACAGACTAGTTAGATAGAACACACTCTTCACCTCAACTCTCATTCCATCTTCACAGGCGGTTTTTGGTGAGATCTAGGTCTCATCATTCCGCCTACGCGTACATAAAGTATGTATTCTGTAGTATTTAATTGCTTAATATATATTTAGGATATCGTGAAAAAAAAAAAACCAACAAAAAGAACCAACTTTCCATTTTCCTTCAGACTTTTTGTAAAACCCCAACCTTCTTGAATAAGTTGAAGGCATGGATAATCATATTAGTGAATCTAGAAAGAATACAGGACCATCCTGGCTGCAAAAAAGTACCTACAAAAGATAGGAGAATTCTTCTCTCTCCAAGCCAGGATCGAAATCAATGCTCAACGACAGGTGCAGCATTGAATATGAACATCCAACGTTACTCCAAATTCAGAAGATATTTTTCCATGTTACAGAAAGAAAAAAAGTTATATTCACAAAAAAAGAACGGGTAAGGCTTTGCTGATTCTTTTTGTTAAAAGAGGAAATTTTCGTTTTCTTTTTTTTTTCTTTCTTTTCTAAATACATCTAAATAGCTACCTGGAAGTTAGTTGTTGATTTTTTGAGGTGTTTTTTGTAACTTATTTGTTCATCAGCTGGCTTAATTGCTATTGTTAATAGTCGATACCCAGCATGTCAAAGTTGTCTCTTTAATGCCCAAGTCGCATATACTAGTCTGACGCAATTTAGTCACTACTTTTAGGTATCAATTGATTTTAATAATGCGAGTTATTGTTAATTAATAAAAGTTTGGAAACGGCATATTTTGATAGTCAAAAATGAGCAAAACAAATAAATGGATTTCACAATTGATCATAACAAAAATTATTACAATGAACATTTCGAACTTAACTTTGGGACCAAGAAAGTATACCAAATAAACGAATCAAAGCCACTAATATAAGTAAGCCCAAAACTGTAGTGAAAGTTTACCGAATGCTCATCTTTGCCTCAGTTGAATTTGTGTTTGGGCCCAAGACACCATTGTTTTATTTGAGTACTTTTGCTCAGATACTAACTGAACAAAAAAGGAACCAATCCAAAATTTAATTGTATCCTTACACAACTTGGGATAGTACTACACTGAGGATTTGAGCTCGATACATACATGGGCGAGAGTTCTTTTTTTTTTTTTTTTTTTTCGAGAGTATTAAAATTTTCGAAAAGGATGCATTAGCTACGTAAATATCGCTAAAAGGCCAAGAATGGCGAGGGGAAAAAAAAAAGAAAAAAGAGAGCAGTAGAACTATGATATGAGAAATGGAACTAAAAATGTGTAAAAAGAAACAGGCGTTAGAAAAAAAGGAAAAAAATAGGAGGTAGCAAAGAAATATTCACTTCAATAGTAAGTAGGAGAAAAAACATATTCCATAAGCAAGGACGTTGATAACAAAGTAAAAAACAAAAAAAAAAAAAGAAGAATGAAAACAAACGAAACAGACATTGAAACAGCAAGACATGAAAGGGGGCAAGATTATTGAGCAGCGGTAGGATCACGAACGGCGGTAGGATCTTGAGATTTCAAAACATTAACAGCAGGGCCTAATAATCTTGAAAATCCAGATTTACCCAAAGTAGCCACGATAACAGTATCCAATGCTTCAACGGTAGCTTGTCTTGGTAAATCATTAAGAAGAGCCACTTCACCAAAATAATCACCTTTACCAATTTTAGCCACTACACCTTGATCATTCTTTGAAATTTGACAATTACCACTTTCAATAAAATAAAAGTTTTCACCTTGTTGACCTTCTTTAACAATTTGATCACCTTTATGATAAATTTCAGTACTTAAAGCATCAGCCAATTTAGAACGTTCATGATTTGATAAACTTGATAAAACTTTAACATCTTTCAAGAAATCTTCATACATTAATCTTCTGTTGAAAGTACCTTCTAATAAGATACGACGGAAAGTTAAACGATCCAATGCCCAACAAGTAACTTCATCAGAAGCAGCAATGGCGGTGGCAGCACGAGGTGAATTATACATAAGTGCCAATTCACCAAATGATGAACCTTCATTTGATGAATTAACCTTGGTACCATTAACATAAAAATCCACGGTACCATTTTCAATAATATAAAAATAATCACCTTCATCACCTTGTTTAATAATTTCATCATTTTTATTAAATTGTTTACGAGTTAAGGCTTCAATAACGGTTTTTTTAGAATGTTCATCCAATTGTTGAAATAAGAAATTTGATGCCAAAGTTTTCAGTAAATCATTTTTTTGCAGCGTGGTTAAATCATTGGTGGGAGGTTTCCAAGAATCAGATTTAAATTTATCAGGATTAAGAGCTTCAGCAGAAACTGAAGTTCTTCTATTGGCATTAAAAGATATGGGGATTTTATTAGGTGCTTGAAGTCCATGACTGGATGAAGTTGATGATGGTTGTGAGGATTTATCTTGTTTTGATGATGAACCACCAGCTGATGGATCATTAGGATCAAGTTCTTGTACTGGTTTAGATGAAGTAGATTGACCCACACCAAATCCACCTTTGAATAGACCGGCTTTATTGGTTTCTTTATCTTTAGGTTCGGCATCATCAGCATTCTTATGATTTGTGTTATTATTATTGTTATTACCATGTTCTATTGAATGAGGATCATTATCACCAAATGGAGATTTGAAACTAGGTTGTCTTGAATTCACGGTATTACCATTGATGGTACCGGTGATATTGATATTATCAACCTGAGGGAACAAATTGATTCCTGCAGCCTTGGCTTTGATTTGTTGAGACCATAATGAGGATCTTTGTAATTCTAATTTAGAATTGAAATAGTTGGCACAAAATTGTAAAACATCAACGGGGTTTTTGGCAATGATATCTTTTTGTAATTGATTCAATTCATCTGTTATGAATTGATTAGAGCTTGAAGGAGACATGATGATTCGAGCACGAGATAGACCGATGTTCTTTTATGATAAGTACGAATATCAATTGATGGATTGAACAACGGTGGCAAGCAAGTGAGCAATCAAGGAAAAAATAAGAGTAAGACGAAAAACAAAAAAACAAGCGTCAAATTGAAAACCACACACAAAAAAAAAAAGTAGCAGGATAGAATGTTAATAGCAGAACCTACCAGGTAGTTGGAAGATGTATTTCGGGGCAAAAAAAGTCAATGATGGTTTTCTGCAAATGGGGGTTAACAGAAAAAAAAAAAAGAAAAAAAAGACTTGAAATTGATGAGACTAGGGGATGAAAATTATACTGATGATGAACTGAAGCAATCAGACGACTTTATCAAGTGCAGCGGGGGATGATGATAACAATTGAGCAATTGATGTATTAACTAAACAATCAATTCAAATTAGGGGAGAAGAGATGGAGGATGAGTACGACTTTTTTAAAATTTGGGTGTTATCTACATGACTTGCTTTAATGTGAGATCTTCGTTTTTTTTTTTTTTTCTTTTTCTTTCTTTTGATTTTTTTTTTTTTTTTGTTAGTTTGTTTGGTTTTGGTTTTGGTTTTGGTTGATTTTTTTGATTTTTTGATTTTTTTCGTCACTTTGCAAAAAAAAATGTGTGGGTGAAACTGAAACGTTGAGAATTACATGTTGTGGTTTGCATGTTAGAGCAAAGTGCATGTTGTCATTTTTTGCAGGTTGGTTGGGATGTACGGATGTCCCTCCGAGACCATTTTTTTCAAATGCAACCTTTTCGCAGTTGAGAGCCAAATTAGGGAAAAATAGAGTTTGACCGGTGCCAAATGGCTGTTAGAATGATCCGAAATTTTCAGCCTGGTTTGTGTCAAGCTACTGGATTTGAATATGCCCAGGCAACTCCAAACTACAACAATGCTCAACTCAAGCACGCAAATGGAGTATAGTGTAAGCTTAATGGTGATACATTTACAGGTGGTTTCATGATATTTTCTAATTACGGGAAAAAATTAAGAACACCAAAAAAAATCAAATTGAACACGTCAGCAAAAAAAAGGCTTTTTCTTTTCTTTTCTTTTTTTTTTTTTTCTTGTGGTGCGAAATCAAAAATTTACGAGACTATCACCATTTTGCCATTCCTAGTCATAAATGCTGTTTTTGCCACCAATACAGACTGAACGACCTGGTTGCAATGCTTTCGAGCATACGGTGTCATCTGTGGAATTGATCATGTAATTGTTTTCTGTAATACCAAACACAAGAACTGCTCGCAACCACCACCACATCAAATTGGCAGCGAAATGCACCGAACGCCAAAGAATTTTCCAGTAACTTTTTTTTTTTTTTTTCTTTTCTTCTTCTCTTTTTTTCTTTTTTTTTTTCTGAGTGGATTCGTTGTTCTCTTTTTGTGTGCGGCTTCGAGTGAAAACAACCGCTGAAAAACTTATATAGATTTCCCGCTGTCCACTTTTTCTAGCTTTTTTTTTTTTTTGGTTTTTCGATTTTTAATTTTTGAATTCTTCTTCTTTTCCTTCTTTACCTTTATTGTGTCTTATTATTCTGTCGTTGTTGTTTGGTATCCTTGTTGGTGAATACTCCCTAATCCATTGAACTCATACAAAAGAACCAAGTACAAGCAAAAATTACAAATACAGATCATGTCCACATTTTCCAATCGTAATTGGATATCGGGGATCACTCTCCTTTACGTCTTATTGGCAGTCGTATTACCCTTCTTTGCCAACAATAATGGTAGAAGTGGTTTAGTCATGGCTGAATCAAATGATACCACCGAAGATTATGGTACCGTTATTGGTATTGATTTAGGTACCACCTATTCTTGTGTTGGGGTCATGAAAAATGGTAAGGTTGAAATCTTGGCTAATGACCAAGGTAATAGAATTACTCCTTCTTACGTTGCTTTCACTCAAGACGAAAGATTAATTGGTGATGCCGCCAAAAATCAGGCTCCTTCAAATGTTGAAAATACCGTGTTTGATATTAAACGTTTGATTGGTTTGAAATATACTGATAAAGTTGTTCAAAAAGAAATCAAACATTTACCTTATACCATTGAGAAAAAAGATGGTAAACCCGTGGTTAAAGTTGATTATCAAGGTGATAAAAAAACTTTTTCTCCAGAAGAAATTAGTGGTATGATTTTAAGTAAAATGAAATCAATCGCTGAAGATTATTTGGGTAAACAAGTTACTCATGCTGTGGTTACCGTTCCTGCTTACTTTAATGATGCTCAAAGACAAGCCACTAAAGATGCTGGTACCATTGCTGGTTTAAACGTTTTAAGAATTGTTAATGAACCTACCGCTGCTGCCATTGCCTATGGTTTGGATAAAACTGATGGTGAAAAACAAATTATTGTTTATGATTTGGGTGGTGGTACTTTCGATGTTTCTCTTTTATCTATTGAAGGTGGTGTCTTTGAAGTTTTGGCTACTGCTGGTGATACTCACTTGGGTGGTGAAGATTTCGATCATAAAATTGTTAGACATTTATCTAAGGTTTTCCAAAAGAAACATAAAATTGATATTTCCACCAATTCAAAGGCTATCTCTAAATTAAAGAGAGAAGCTGAAAAGGCCAAGAGAACTTTATCTTCTCAAATGAGTACTAGAGTTGAAATTGATTCTTTTGTTGATGGTATTGATTTCTCTGAAACTTTATCCAGAGCTAAATTTGAAGAATTAAATGTTGAAGCTTTCAAAAAAACCTTGAAACCAGTTGAACAAGTTTTAAAAGATGCTTCTTTCAAAAAATCAGATATTGATGATATTGTTCTTGTTGGTGGTTCTACCAGAATTCCAAAAGTTCAAGAATTATTAGAAAAATTCTTTGATGGTAAGAAGGCTTCTAAAGGTATTAACCCTGATGAAGCTGTCGCTTATGGTGCTGCCGTTCAAGCCGGTGTCTTGTCCGGTGAAGAAGGTGCTCATGATATTGTTTTATTGGATGTTAATCCATTAACTTTGGGTATTGAAACTACTGGTGGTGTTATGACTACTTTAATTAATAGAAATACTGCCATTCCAACCAAAAAATCTCAAATTTTCTCCACCGCTGCTGATAATCAACCAACCGTTTTGATTCTGGTTTTCGAAGGTGAAAGAGCTATGGCTAAAGATAACAATAAATTGGGTAAATTCGAATTAACTGGTCTTCCACCTGCACCAAGAGGTGTTCCACAAATTGAAGTTACTTTCTCTTTGGATGCCAATGGTATTTTGAAAGTTGAAGCCATGGATAAAGGTACCGGTAAATCTGAAAGTATTACTATTACTAATGATAAGGGTAGATTATCCAAGGAAGATATTGATAGAATGGTTGAAGAAGCTGAAAAATATGCTCAACAAGATGCTGAAGTTAAGGCTAAGATTGAATCTCGTAATTCTTTAGAAAATTACGCTCATTTATTAAGAGGTCAATTAAAGGATGAATCTGAAAATGGTTTAGGTACTAAATTGGATGATGAAGATAAAGAAACTTTGGATGATGCCGTTAAAGAAACTTTGGAATTTATTGAAGATAATTATGATACCGCCACTTCTGAAGAATTTGATGAACAAAAACAAAAATTAATTGATGTTGCTACTCCAATCACCTCTAAATTATACGGTGCTGGCGCTGGTGACGACGCTGGTGGTGCTCAATTCGGTGATGATGATTCTGATGATGACTTTGATCACGATGAATTATAATCTACTCATCTTCACATTAAGAAAGAATTATGATGTAAATCATTTTTTTTCTTTGAAATCATAAAACATCAAGAAAAAAAAAAAAACATAAAAAACTAGAGAAACAAAAAAAAAAAGAGAAAAGAAAAAAAAAAAAAAAAAAGAAATCAAGCAAGCAGTTTCTTCTTTTTTCTTTTCTTTCCTCTTTTTATAGTATTATTCTCCTTTGTAAAATTAGTTTTCGATAAATTTAAATACAATTCAGTTATGAACTATATTAAGTGCTTGTAGTTTTACCGTTTTTAGGAAAAAAAAATAAAAGAGGAAAAAAAAAATTCGCAACCAATTCCAAACTCAGTTGAGTTATTTCCCTAACTAGTATTTACATTATTGAATCAAAAATTATACTCTTACACAGCAAGCCGACAAATGTACAAATAGGTAGAAAGTAAGACTACTCCTCCTTTCACTTTGATATACATATGAGTCAAATTGTCTGACTTTTTAAGTAAGGAGGCTAAGTGTCGAAATGCAACCAACGATCCAAATGATGAAGAAGAATACTCGTGCTTAGTCTAGTTTTATGACAATTTTGAATTTTTTTTAATCAAATTAGTCAAAAAAGTGAGAAGGTAAGAAATAATTTTCAATTAGGATTTGCCTTTATTCATCAACAGTGTAAGTTGTTTTAGCGTGGAAATCGCTGGAATTTGAAGTAAAGAGGCCAAAGCCATCATTTCAGATGAAAATAAGTCAGAAACAACACGAAAATTGGTATTTACAGCAAGATTAGAACCACCTACATAGAAATAACAAGATGATGCTAATAAAAAAATCATATACTCAATGCTAAACAAAAATGTCGTCTATTTGTAAAAAAAGTAACCGAGACGTGCACTCACCACTATAAATCCCCGCTCGTGGCAAGTCGCAAAACTTTTCTCTTATTCCGGTCAATTTTTCAAAATTGCAAAAAAGAAGAAAAAAAGGAAAGAAAAAACAAAAACAAAATAAAATCGAATGGCCCCACAGACTGTCTTTCAATTCGTAAACTATGTTTTGTTCGCATGTTTCACATATACTCCTTATGATCACTGAGATACCTACTCAATATCACCTGACTGGGGTTGCAGCATAGGCTGGTCGTTGTTCCCGCGTTGCTTATTATTCAGCTTCCTTACAATTTGAAGTACCCGTACTATCCGTGGTAGAGAGAAGCAGTTCTGCCCTTCCTTGTCAGCGTTTCCTTCTCAAACATACTGTTGTATTGTGTTTGTTGCGAATGCCAGTCTTTTTGTTTTTTCTGTTTTTGGCATTTTTGGTGGTTCTTTTTCTTCTTTTCTTTTTTGTTTTTTTTCCCTTTCCCCTTTCTTTGTTCTGCTGGGTTTTGGGTTTTGTGAGCGTTTTTTTTGTTCTTCATTCTGAACTAGCACCACTACCTTGGTTATGACTTTTTTTTTTTTTTTTACTCTTCCATGAATTCTATAGGTTCAAAGAAAAATTTTTTTTTTTTTTTTTTTTTTTTTTTTTTTCATGTTCTTCGTTGTTGAAACCTTTCCAATCTTCACTATCGCTATCTAATACCGTCTTACCACGCACCCTTTTTTAGCTCAAGCTCAAAGAAGTAATAACCCTGGCTACCATGTCACATAGGAAAGTACAGAAGTATGTACCCAAGCGTCGTTTGTGATTGTTGACTTTGCGAAGCTTTGGTGAATTCCAATGTGGAGTAAAATCTTCCAATCCACCAAAGACTGAAAAAAAAAAAAGTAAAACTTTAACTCAACACTCATATACTAACGACTTTCACTATTTTAGGGAGGTTGATGCCGTCTTCAAAAAAATACATGAAGGTATAGATTTGTTCAACTATCATTTCACTCGTCATGAAAATTCAACCAATGATTCTCAACGAGATAAACTAGAGAATGACTTGAAAAAAGAAATAAAAAAACTACAGAAGTTCAGAGACCAGATTAAGACATGGCAGTCTAATGATCAAATTGAAGCCATTATTGCTCCTTCCAAACTACAGGAGCATCGAAAATTAGTGGAAGAAGCCATGGAATGTTATAAGGAGGTGGAAAAAAGCTCCAAGATGAAGTCATTTTCAAATCAGTCAATAATGTTGGCGGCGTTGGAATCAGGTGATAGTGATTTAAGTGAAGAAGTGATTGAAGTTATCAAGTTTCTAGAAGGTGTCATTGAAAGCTTGAATGATCAACTAGAGGAAATCAACGAAGAATATGAACGAATTTCTCAAAAGAAAACTCGCAAAAATGCATCCAGTGTAGTGGAAGAAAGAAAGCAGGAACTAGAACATTATCTGTCAAAACATCATTTTCACATTGAAAAAATTGAAATTATAATTCAGTATTTACGAAATGATAAACTTTCCCCAGAACTGATATGGCTAATTCAGGATGATTTAAATTTTTATGTGGAGTCTAATCAAGATCCTGATTTTGTTGATGATGAAACCTTATATGATGAAATCATCAAAGAAGCAAGACAAAATGCCGATCGTATCAATAGTGAAATTGAACAAGAAAGACAGAAACAAAGAGATATAGCCGCTGCCGCTGCTGCTGCTGCCGGTACTGAACTTGAAGATGATGATTCTTCATATCAACAAAAACCAAAAAAATCTCCTACAACGTCAAGTCTATCGTCACCCTCACCTCCTACTTCCTCTAACAATAATATCACCACCACAACTTCCCACTCGCTGATATCGCGACCTTCGTCCTCAACTAGTTATACTCATAAGCACTCACCCACCCCCGAAGCTCGAACGAAACATTCCTCCTCCACTACCCCAAAGGCCAAACACTCACAATTACAATCAGCCTCATCATCCACATCATCTATACCTCCGACACCAGAATTATCAAGTCCCGGTATTATCAAAACTTTGAAACCAGCTACTGCTCCATCTAAACCAATAGGTACATTGAAATGGGCTGCCGCTGCAGCCGGAAGCTCTACCAATGATCCTGTAACTGCCTCTACGCCAAGTAGTACCACTGCCACCAAATTAAGTACAGTTGAGCCTACTTTCAATGGGTCACACGACCTGAATGGCTCCAATTCCAACGGGATCATTCTCAATGGTCATGCAAACAATCAATTCAAAGAACAAGTAGATTCTGCAATTTTGGAATCAACAGGGACAAGCCAACAACCACAACAAGAAGTTGATCAAACAGACAGTCAACAAATTGGAGAAGAGCTCAGCTCGTCAACTCCTATACCAATCAGTCCTGAAGATGACCCCCATTTCAAGTTTGTGGAAGTATTAAAGAACTCATCACTTTCTAGTATCGAGTTAGAATTATTTAGTGATCTTAACTTAATCAAGTTACCACCGGGGATACAAGATCTTATTATATCCTTCACCTCCACCCGTAAAGTGGGGACAATACCTGATTCCCAATCCAAACTTTTAGCCAAGCAAACTGACTATAATCATTTCAAGACTTCAATTCAAAAACCATATTTACCTGAATCTATCCAAGTTTCATCAAGCTCCACTCCGCTGCAAAGTTCTGATGAACTGATTAAACCTCCTTTACATCTTTTAAAGCTTCAATCATCATGGAACAGTATAAGGGCTCTGAATCGTTTTGACAAATTTGTTGAAGAAATCAAATTAATTAATAGCCAGAATCGCCCGGAAGATATTGCATTCGTTAATGAACTAACATTGGTTCTATTTTACGGGTTGTACTATGGTTTAACACCATTAGAAAACTTGATTGCCGAAACTTGTTTATTCATCCTCGGTTGGAAACCTTACGGCACAAAGATTGCTTTACCAGGACAAAATAGTCTGGAAAATTATCAAAGTCCAACTAAATTATCGGCATTTGAGAAGTCAAACGATCATCCTAAGCATTTTTTTTACTGGTTCAAATGTATCAAAAACATCCCTGGTCCCTCATTTCCAGTCGATTCCCATGAAAATATCGAGTATGGTGATTATCAGGTATTCGATTTGTTCGTTTGGGATATATATGTAAAGTATAGCTTCAGATTTGATATCGGATTGTGTCAATTACGACCATCCGCCAGCATCTGTTAATTGCAATTTCCTTCCTCTCCTTTTTATGTGCTTTTTTTTCGATCCTTTTTTTTTTATTTGCAGTAATTCTTATTTGGATCTCGGATCTTAGGTAGTTCGCCTTGTCTTTACTCAAAGCTTCATCTTGTGCTTCTCCCCGTTTTTTTTTTTTTTTTTTTGAAACTTCTTCTCTTAGATCTTTCAGGCTTTACCTTCATGATCAAATCTCTTGTTTGGGTAACTTTTCATGACCTGTTTCATTTTTTTTTTTCCTACTGTTCACCGAATAATACATATGATGATGCTACACTTCATTGAAGTGCGGCATCTACTTGTGATATAACTGCTAGATTCCCAACCTTGAAGTGACTAGGTTCACCTGACCATCAATGTGTAGTTAGGAGCCCAATTCAAATTTAGAGATAGGGCTCAGAATTCAATATTACAACAGAACTTTGTCTGTCCGAATTGTGATTGTAGATTTGATCATTACCATGACCATAGTTGTCACTGGTGAGTATATTTGGAGCTGAGCTTATTGCTTGTTCACCTTGTGTTTCCTTCACATCAACAACAAAGATCTCGCTTTTACTTGTCAAGACATCGAAAACCGATGAGGGGTGAGTGTGATTGAACTCGTTGGTGTAATGGCTCCCATTAGAGTTAATACTGGAATCAATGAATTCCGAATCATCACTTTGAAGCGTTTGCTCGAGTGGAGATGACTTCTCAAGGGGAAAATATCGACTTTCAATATTGTGCGCCTTCTGAGGAATAGAGCCCAATGGTGAGCTATGCTGTCGAAAGTTTGCGTCTATAGGGAGTTTGGTATTGTGACTTTTACCGGAGCTATTTAAACTTTTGCTCGGGCTTTGTTTAATCGATCCAATAAAATTTTGTTGGTCATCAACTATCACGGGTAGGCGATGACGAGGCTCAAGGAATGTCAGTTCGTCCGATTGCACATAGCTACAAGAAGCCAAGTCTGCAATGTCGAATAATGCTAGAGATGACGAATTAAGCTTGAGCTCAGAGACTATTGAATGTAGGCTTTCGAATCTTTCCATGGCTTTGTGTGGCACAAAAAGCTGATGGGAATTACTCGAGCGTTATACGTAGTGGTTGCAAATTGTTGATGGCTCTGAATCTGCACACTCGGACACAAATGCTTACTTTTCAAAGCATATAAGAATGCCAGAAGTCACAAAAAACAAACTGTCGTAGGCGATGCTGAGCCTCCACAATATAGTCAGATGAATTTTGTTCATTCTTATGTAGTTCAAATGTTTCTAGAAATATATAAGATACATCACTTTCTAGGATATTACTTTTTGGAGCGCTTAAGGTTAGTGTTTACACGACTTCTTTTTTGTAGTTTTTTTTTTTTTTATTTTTCTTTTGCGCATGTTGGGCTCCTCGGTACAATGTGGGGAGAAACATGATCTTTCAATTCACATAGACCAAAACAGTACATCTAGCAGGAGATCACAAGCTCTCCCTGAAAATCACAACAATAATACTTATCAACAGAGATGGAGTACTACTCATCTTTAGACGCATCCCGTTTGGACTCCGAGACTCCAACTTTGTTTGAGTTGATATCGGCTAATCAGCTAGAGTCATTACTATCGCCTTCTCTTCGATTTATCTTAGTACACTACACCCAGCGATATCCCAGATATTTGTTAAAAATCACTAATAGATTTGATGAGCTTAACCTTGTGCTTAGGTCATTTGTTGAATGGTACTTTCTTAAATATTGGCAAGGGCTGTTTACAGAGAACTTCTATGGGTTGAAGCGTGTTCGACAGACTCCATTATCGGACAGAAAGTATAATAGTAGTAAACTCACACAATTAGTTCCCTCCATGATTGAGGATCGCAGGAGCTTATCGAGACTACAAGTTATTATCTCAATCTTTGAAATAACTGGCGTTTCTTATATTAGCGAAAAACTCAATTATTGTTACGAAATATGGAACTCGAAAAATATCACCGGCCAATTAAATCCTGCTGACGCCACATCCAAGGAGGAACGGTACAAAATCCAACTAAAGAGATGGTTTATAGTTATTTTCCCTCATATTCAAAGTATCTTGAGAGCCGGTAATCTCATCACTACTTTACTATACTTGAGCGGAAACACCAAATCGCCTTCATTATTAACATACTTCTTCAAAATGAACTTTTCTAGATTGAACCAATATGATTATCAAAAGAATGACCCCACTTCCCTCAAAAGCTCCAAGCAAAAAGCAAACCGGGTTTCACCCCCCACTACAAGTGAATATATTCTACGTCTCATCACTAACAACTTTACCAAGCCATCATGGAAGCTAGTTCAACTCGTATTGGGCACTTTTTTCCCCATTGCCATTTTCACACTTAAGTTTTTGGAATGGTGGAACAATTCAGACTTTGCGCTGAAAATAGCAAAGAATGAGTCAAGCGTTTTACAGACGCTGATTCCCCCGCCATCTTCATTGAAACGAAACTCCACAATCGATAAAAAAATCAAGAAATCTTACAAATCTGGGGACAAGTGTCCTTTATGCAATGATATCATTTCAAACCCCGCCATAATAGAGACTGGATATGTCTTCTGTTACTCATGCATTTATAAATACCTTACCGAATCGCACAAGGTGGTCTCAAAGAGGGCGGCGAAGTCAAGATCTGCCGAAGAGGAAAGTGATAGCGATTCAGACCTTGATGAAGATGAGGAAGACTCAGGACCTCCCGAAGAGGAAAAGGTCGTCGGCCACCAACCTAAGCAATTATATGATATCAACAAGGGCGGCAGATGCCCAGTAACCGGAAGAAAGTTGTTAGGGTGTAAATGGAACCCTTTGACAGAGGAATTTGAAGTTGAAGGGATCAGACGACTCATATTTTGAAATTCTGATTGTTTACTGCTCGTGTATATATTACATTTCTTTCTGTCGTAAGTGTATAGCTGCATCAATCCAGAACTTGTGAACAAGTCCAGGGCTGAAGTGATGTATGAAACAGGCTTGAAGCGCCGAATAAATTAATGGTCTCTGACCACTTAAAGTCGAGCCACATATACTTCTGATAAGAATATATAATCGGGGTGTTTTTCTCAGCATCATTCGATTAAAAGTGGTTTTGTAAAGTTGCAACCATAGATATTTTGCTGACTTCATTGGTTTTGACACTACTTTAGAATTTTGAAATATGCACGAGGCCAAAAAAAAAAGAGAGAATGAAAATAGAGATCTAAACGTGGTGACGGTTTTGTGCTTTTGAAAAAAACTTAGATCAATAAATAATGACTTGACTTCAATTTTACATCTAAAACACAACTAGTGTGGACTAATATCCTAGATACCCATAGCAATTTTTTTCTTATCGCCCGTGATGTCAGAAAAAACCCTTCAAGCAATCAAGTTCGATAAGGAGAATTTATCTCTTGAAATATTGGATCAATTACTTCTTCCTTACTCTACCTCCTATATCTCCATAAGAACCATTCATGATGCCTATGATGCTATCAAAACAATGAAGGTCAGAGGGGCTCCAGCAATTGCAATTGTTGGTGCTTTCGCCGTTGTCGTGGATACAAACAATCACTTAGCTACTTCCCAGGCACCAGAAAAAACTATCAAACAATTGCTTAGTGATATTGATTACTTGGTCACATCAAGACCAACTGCTGTAAATCTTTCCAATGCCTGCAATGATATCAAAACTTTGTTAAGTGAAAACTTTGGTGAATACGACATTGTGGAGGAAAAGGTCCTAAAAAAAATCTACGACTATGCCGTTGCATTATATGAAGATGACTTGAACAATAACTTCAAAATTGGTGAAAATGGGGTGAAGTACATAACTGAAACACTTAAACAACAAAATTTCAAGGGTGCGTTCTCTATAGTCACTATATGTAATACTGGCTCCTTAGCAACATCAGGACATGGTACTGCCTTGGGTATCATTCGGTCTGTTCATCAACAATTGTCAAAAGAAGCTGACAAAGACTTTTGGTTAGATCATGTGTACCCACTTGAGACCAGACCTTACAACCAGGGTGCCAAGTTAACCACCTATGAACTCAACTATGAAAAGATTCCATTCACTTTGATTTGTGATAATATGGTATCGTCTTTAATATCTTCCTTGAACAAGGAAAAGAAAATAAAGGAGCTGACTGCTCCAGTGAAATTTGTGATTGTAGGTGCTGATAGAATTGTCGAAAATGGTGACACCGCTAACAAAATTGGTACCTTCCAGTTATCTACCATTGCTCACTATTTCAATAGCTCGGTATTCAACCAAGAATCTCAAAGAATCAAGTTTATTGTGGCTGCCCCAAGGACGACCATCGATTTGAATACCAAATACGGCGATGATATCGTGATTGAGGAGAGACCATCTCATGAGCTAACGACCTTGACAGGTCCAGTACTTAATAACCAGGTTGCAGGTGAAAAGTATACCGTGGGGATTGCTACACCAGGCATCAGCGTTTGGAATCCAGCTTTTGATGTAACCTCGCATCATCTCATCGATAGTATTGTCACTGAAGAATACCCAGCACTTACTAAAGATAAAGAAGGAAATTTTCATTTACATAAATGAAGTGTAAATAGAAAAGAATAGTTACAATGAAAGCATAAATAGGAGTAAAGTTTTATTTCATTCTATGGTTTTTCTTCTCTAATTATATAAAGGTAGATCCTAACTCGCTTTCTCGCCATTTTCATCAGAGACTGAAGCTTCGGCGTCAGAAGTTTTTTCAACCGCATTAGCCGAATTATCATTGTTGGGGCTGACCGTTGCAGGGATTGAGGAATCAGCTTTTGCAGGGTCCCCCTTAGGGCTGGTAGGCTTCTCGCGCTGTTCAGGCTCCGAAGCAGGGCTGGCTGACTTACTAAGGTGAAATTCGGGCTCAGTGGGTTTGGCCTCAGCAATAGCTTCAGCCAAAGGTTGCAGGTTTGCTAGCGTTGGCTCTTTAACAACATCTTCTTTGGGTTTCGTCCCCTTATCGACTAAAGACTCTCTGGACAGGTTTTTGCTGTCCCTTTTCAACTCTAAAGATGCAGAATTTCGCACACGTGCTACTTCACCTTTTTGTTCTCCTGCAATGTTATTGCGCATGATTGCTTCCATCTTTGCGTCTTCAATGGTTGGCAATGAGTTCACATTCTCCCATATTACTTGACCTGAATTACCATATCCTGGCAGCTCGCATAATTTAACTCGGAAATAGTCAATATCCTTCAACAAAGAATGTTTTTCATTAAAATCATTGAATTGTGACAATTGGGTGCAAAAACAATTGACGAGCAACTTTTTGTAATTGTCAAAAATTTGCAGCATAATAATGGCACATCTTCCTTCTGGTAAATACTTACTTAAAACCTTTGTCACTGTGCTAGTCTCTTTAACTAATGTTTCCATGTATGGATGGCATTGCTGTGGGTGTGTCAACGGCTGAGACCAATTTATTTGAACAATATTTTGACAATGTATCAAAGTGCGGTCGTACATGATTGAAACTAACTTGGAGAACAATTCATTTTCATGATCTCTAAAATTACTAATGATGCTGGCGAATGTAGGCTCCTCGAATGTAGGGTTGGATTGTTGAGCGCCACTGAGATTGGATTTAGAGAACCTAAATATGACGTCTATAGCAGAAAGGAACGCAATGTTAAATTCAACGAATTGGATGCATAGAGCTAGATGCTTTGTTGTGATATGCTTCAACCCAGCTGTTCGGGTGGCACCGGCGTTGAGAACAGACTGGGAAGTTTTAGAGTTGACCAATTTAAAAAGGCTCAACAAATCCACCTCAATGTTGTGACTCTTGCTGGGAAAAACCTTAGCTATTATGATATAGTCACGAACATTTTTAAGTAGTTTCGAGACGAGTGCGGGGACCAAGAACGATTCATGAGCAACCACTAAGCTCTTCTTATCCGAGTCTTCTTCTTTTGTGTCATGCAGATCGACAGCTTGTGCGTCCTTCTGCTCGACAAGATCGAGAGGCTTGAGCCAAGCTTCCCCAGAAAAGCCTGCACTTCCACTAGTATCAATGTATTCAGCGTGCCTTAAAAGTTCATCGATGATGAATTGTTGTTGAGATAACAATTTATTGTCTGTTATTTCTTTCCATACTTCACGATCACAGTCTCGCGAGGCAGCTTTCATGCAATTCAGGTGGAATCTGTGGATGAAGTAACCCACATGATTTTTGACCCAGTCATTCAATGAGGATCCAGGCCCACTAGCCACATAACCTGGATTGATAAATTCGCACTCTTGTAAATATGCCGAAGAAAGTGAATAAAAACGCATATAAAAGGGGACTGTGAGATCTGCAGTTTGTTCCAGTCTCACATTGAGAATTTTGGTTAATCTAATTTGAGTCAACTCTATGGCTTTGTTGATGGCAACCGTAATATCCAACGACATGACATCGATACCCTGAGCCCCCGTGGGTGGCATAGCAGTAAGTGCCAAATCTAAAAGAATTTTTTGATGTACAGTCAAACGGCGCAAACATTCTGACAAGTTTGTATATATCTTCAACATCATGCTTTCAAATTCTTTTGGAGACATGGCTCTAATGTTGCTCGATAATGAGTTCGTGCCCGAGATGGAATTACCACCTGATGAAGAATTGGATGAGTCTGGTATCATCGGCGACGAGCGCGACGGAGCTTCAGATAAGTCCACCAGTGAATACCCTTGTCTGCTGCTTGGTAAATTGACCTTGATTATATCTTTTATTTCGTTAATAATTTTGTTTTGGTAGTTGGAATATGCATCTGTTATGTGACCCGCTCTAAAGAGATTTTCAATAAAGTCTCCTAAATCAGCCTTTTTAGTTTCGTCTAGAACTTGATATGCCTTATTAATTTTTATTGAGTTGTGTTTTTGAGGACCATTTATTGAAACAGCGATTCTATTAAGTGTTTCTTGTGAGGGCACTGAGTTACAGTGTTCGCGTAGATCAGATAATAGTAACTCCACAAAATCATTAATGTAACCCTTAGAACATTGATTTTTCAAAGTTGCTAATTCGATTTTCAAGTCTCGCAACGCAGGCAACGTTGTGAGATCGGTCAATGGTTGTTCAAAGACAAGATTAATAGAGCCATTTTCGGTATCTCCAGAGTCTTTTGTATCGATACCTTTGATAAGGTTTTCCACTAAGATAATTTCGGAGAGGCATTTGTTATGCAAACCATTTTGGAAAGACTTTTTCGCAAGTTCGTTGATGGAAATGACGTACTGTAGCTGCAAGATAGCCGCTTCTAAATGTTCAACATTTTTCCTTTCGTCCAACTTACTCAAGATTTGTAAACCAGTTTGGGCTTGATTAAGCTCCAATGCTTCCAACTTCCCTGAAATTTCATGAAATTTATCTATGCATGCTTCTGACTGTGATGAAACGTCTTGTATATCGCCAAGAGTGTTGAAAAATGAGTCTGATGATTTTGATATTTCTTTGATTAGTTTAATCTCCACAATGTCAAGATAATGGGACAACTTGTCCTGAAGGACCGTATTTACAGCTAAATGTGAATCATTTATCACATCCTCATCATCATCGGGGAGAATCTTGCACCCTTCTATGACTTGTGAAAACACTCTGGGATCATCGAGTCTGAATTCAGGATCAAGGTATACTTCAGGAATCAATTCTTTCACATCCTTATCATCGTTGCCCGGGGCATGCTCGAGTAAGCCCTTCAAGTTAGACACCGAGGATGCGCGGGACAAATTACCTGACGATAATGAATCTTTTCGATTATGATTTTTCTCCTGAGCAATAAATTTTTGTAAAGTGTCTTCTGTAAGGAGTTTGTAGCTCAGTTCAAAGTTTTTGTATTCGTCCGTTAATTCGTTGACGAGTTGATGATTAAGTTCCTCACTTTTCACTTTGTGAGTTAACTTCAGAAGTTGTATTTGAGGAATATCTTTGATGGTTGGAGTCCTTATGTTGTTCACCACTGTGTTCCCGCCGTTAAGTGTAATGGATGTCTTGGGGGTTTTATTTCTTCTTGATCTTGCTGTATCAGAGCCTATAGTTAATTCATAAATCGAATTAGGCCCGAGGGGAGAAAATGTGTCTTTGGATTTATGACCACTATCTTCACCGCTTTGATTATTCAAGATATTAAAATAGGCGGACGACAGAAATGTGCTTTCCCCATCAATGCTTGTTTTATGTGACATGTAGGATCCCGATCGTCTCCCTCGCGTATTGGGAGTTATACTTGATGAATATTCTGAAGCCGCAGCAAGATCGTCATTGAGATTGACGCTGCCCTCAAATGAGATTCGCTCATTGCCGGTGGACTGCGCCAGTAGCGGCAGAGCACTTGTATCGTGGACTTGGTCTCCATTGACAGAGAGGCGCGGTGTAGGTTCTTCGAAGGACATGCCTTAGTATGGGGTGATATTTGATATTTCTTACTCTCAAATTATTCGAGCAGTCAATACGTGTATATGTATCAGTTATTCTATTACCTGTAAATTGAGACGTTGGTGGTATCGGCTGTAGTTTTGATCTTGTTGATGAAAATTTACGATCTCGGATTCACCGTTTGATTTAATAGTTTCTTTTCAAGGAATGCGATATAGCTGTCGTATAATTAGCTAGGATTCAGTTTGAGCCGTATGAAAGGAATTGTATTTAAAAAAGCTCAGGTATAAAGGTTCAGGGTACAATCAATTGACCCGACGTGTAGAGACAACCGCTGTGGTGGTCTTCAAGATAAGTATGTGACTAGATTTCTAGTTACTGACTCCGTAAATCAACTAGCGACCCTCATTCTAATGTTGTCGTGTAAAACTGTAAGATCGAAAAAAAAATCGGTGTACCGATCTTTTCTTTGGACCACTTTTTTTCTCTGGAGCGGAAGTCTAAGAAAGGCATGATGTGATTACTAAAAAAATTCCACGTCTTGGTCTTTTCTTCTTTTTCATTTCAGTCTCATTTGAAGATAACCACAAACTCCAATTTTTATATTCATACAAGATGGCCTGTGGAGGAGATGAAAAGAACTGCAACTCTTGTGCCCCAAAAAAAGAAGAACCAAAGCCAAAACCATGTTGCGTCTGCTTAGATGAAAAGAAACAAAGAGATGAATGCTTATTATTCAATGGTCAAGAAAGTGGTAAATGTAACGACTTGATTGAAAAATACAAAATCTGCATGAAAGGTTTCGGTTTTGAAACCCGTTAAGCTTGATTCTTGTCAAAAATGAAAGAGTTTGCCACATACTCCACCCAGGAGACAAAATGTCACCCATTTGTACATATGGTTCCCACCAAAATAGAATTCCTCAATCTAAATCTTGTAAATAAATTTATCTGTTCTTGATTATATATATAAATATATATTGCCGGGTATGCTGCGCCTCTGGATTCAATAAAAGTATTATTCTAGTTTATTTGTTTCGTAAGGATCTATCATTATAATACACAAAACGATGCACGTCGTGACAAGCTAAAATCTGTAAAATTTATTAAATATATAAGTAACGGGATCTAACCTCTATCATCATCATTGAAAGTACCATATTTGGTGGCTTTGGAGTCATTGTCAGAGTGACAAGTATCACTATTATCATTCTCATGATTTAGTAGATCAATTTCTCGGTGATGAATATTTTTATTTCCTGGCTTAATCTCAGTGTGGCCTTGAACCATATTCTCTCGTACCAAAGTAGTGACTTCACCTTGAGTAGCTTCAATATCATTCCGATACAGTGAAGTCCGAGAGGACTCATGTTGACGATACAGTTCAATATTGGCATTATGCATTACTTGATTTTGAATAAAGTTGTCAATCAAAATTAATTGCAAACAATTCATCACGACTGGAACCACAAACATAACGATGAAGATTTCGAATTCATCAGGGTACTCATCAAGCCATACCAAGATGATATGACTAGTGATCCATAGTAACTGAGTCTCGAAGCACTCTAATATTCCGTAAAGAATAAATTTGGTTAGCATCAAACAACCAAAGTATATGGAAAACTGCTTCATGAATGCTCTGAATGAAGGTTTCTTGGGATCGTGCCCATACTGACCTGATTCTATCTGGGTCATATGAAAATAATCTCGGCATATTTTGTTCACGCCTTTGAAAACAAGATATAGTACATAAACCCCAATGGTGCAGTCAAAAATAATATTTAGGAAGTACCAATCACATGGATCATCACCACCATCATCATCATCCTCGCCATCACCAAGAGTTGAAAGTTTGCGAATGTTTCCATTAACTAAATCGTCATCATTAGTTGGTTCTCTCGTTTTCAAAATAGATAGTAGTACGTTGAATACATGAACTCCCATAGCCCCAATCAATTGTTTGGAAACATCAAATGTCCAAACAAGCCAAGTTCTTCTTAATGGATATTCATAAAATCGTTTCACAATCAAGGATGAAAGACAAAGAAGTCCTAGTATAGCTTGTGTGAGTAATGAAAATGTGCCGATTAATTCACACTTCCCACTATTTTCATCATCACCGGTTGTGGGGGTTCTAGGATCATGATCGGAGTAAAAAGATACGGGGAGAAGTATCAATATGAGAAGTTCCGGTAGACTTCTTATAGATTGCGTTGTTGCTTGACAGCCAAATTGCATTGTGACTAGGTCAAGGGTCTAAAGATGGTTCAACTTCACCTGAAATGAGCAACTTGTAGAATGTTGTTTTGGTAAATCAAGTGAGGCGTATTAAAAACTAGTAAAATAGATATGTTCAGTGAAGCAATGACGTATATTTAGTTGTATATTAAATTAATGAGTGTTCTCAGTTTGCATCAGATAAAAAGCATATTAGTTTGTTGCTACTAGTAATAAATCGCTCTTTTCTTTTTCTCGATTTTTAAGTACTAGCCTCGTTACCCCGTTGTTTGATTTACCTGCATCGTGTGTGTCAGTTATTTTTTTTTTATATTTCTTTTGTGGCAATATGTACGGGTGCGTGCTTAGACAGGGTTCAATGACCTTCCAGCATCAAACACATTCTTGTTTGCAAACGCGTGGATCCTATATAGCTTTAAATCAAAACGAGTAATCGTGACAATTATAATGATCGTAGATAAATATATATATATAGGCAAAAAAATGTGGGGGAAAAAAAAAAAAAGTGAACTCATTGCAAAAGCTAGCTTGACATTGATTGAAGCATCTAGTCCAAATAAAGAATGTAAAATCTAGTAAGTGTCATGTATTTTCGTTGTCATACTCTAAAGTAACAACATGCTATTTCTAGTGTTGGTAGCGAATACAAAGCCTTTATTCTCTAATCATATGGTTATTGTACTCACGAAGAAAATACAATATTTTGATCTCCTCATTACTCAAACTTCCTCAATGTTGATCATTGTGCCTCCAATTACCTAAAAATTGACTGGCCAATCCACGTGCTTGGCCCACGAAATTGCGTTGCTCAGACTCATTTTGAGCTTCACCATCACCTCCACTGGCAGCATCATCATTAGATTTTGCCTGGCTTTGAGCACCCACTTCAGGAGAGGGACTACGAATACCATTCTTATCTGCTACTTGTGATAATGATGAATAACTTGAAGGACTATCATCACGATGCTGCTGTTGTGAATATCGAGGTTGTGGTTGTTGAGGAGGGGGTGTTGAATCTTCGATATACTCATCTTCTGAATCACTATCAGAATCAAACAAAAAGGTATTACCACGAGATTGTGATGCCGAATTATGAGGTGTATATTGATGCTGCTGCTGAGCACTTGATTGAGCACTTTTAAAACTCGATGCACTAGATGGTTCTTCTGAAGTCGGACTATTGGAGCGACCCAGGAATGCATTAGCTGAATTCATAAACGGTGGTAATGGTGAAGATTTCTTTTTAAGGTCAGATGAAGGAGATGGAGCCATTTGTTGACGAGGTGTCGCATAATTACTATACGAATCACTGGTTTCATCTTCATCATCGTCAATATTAATATTTGAAGATTTTTCATCATTGTTGCTATGAGCTGGATGTAAGTTGAAGAATTGATCCGCTAAAGCAGTTGAAGATCTTCTCTTTTGTGACATCTCTGCTGGTCCTCCCACGAAAAACGATTCTGATAACATACTCGATGAATGTGGTTGTTTTGAAAGTGAGACGGATGAATGATGAGGGTTCATCTCCAGTACATGTTTGTTCACTGGCTGCGGCTGTTCAAAACTATCAGGAAAATGTCTTTCTTCACTCTCCTGATTATTGTGATTGATATCAGAATCGGGGGTTTTTTCATCATTTAATGATGTCATATTACCCCCAAAAATCAGCTGCGCCAAGGATTGACTTGAATTTCTGGCACTTATTGATAAGCCACCTTCATCATCATCACTTTCGGAGTCATCATCACTTTCGGAGTCTTCATACTTGTGATGTAATGAATTAGAAGCCGAATCATCAAGCGCCTCAATGGGTAATCTTTCTCTTTCCAGAGACAGGGGTGAGGTCCTTGAATTTTCACTACCAGGAGATGCTTGATGATCGGGACTAACAGATTTGTTATTATCATCATTTTTAGCATAATCATGTTGGGGAAACAGCAGCGAATAGTTGATATTGTTACTGTTAATAACACCGGGGTCAATTATTGGCATGTTATGATGGTCACTTGATTGGCGTTGTTGTTGCTCTTGATGACGATTTTGTTCATTATTGTCATCATTATTTTGATTGTTATTATTATTATATAAATCCTCATTTTCAATAATGTCATAATTGAAATTCAGTCCCAAAGTGATGTTTTCAGGTACATCAACCACATCGGGAGTTTTGCCATCACGAGAATGAGTAGCATTAGTTCCATAAATGGCATGATCTGGATCCACTGTATAAACGGTATTATAATCATAGTAATAATCATAACCTCTACTACTATTATTATTCACATTATGAGATAAGCTGGAAGTATATGGATTTTCTTCATCACTTTCCTCATCGGACGAGCCATAATTAAGTGTTGTGGGGGGAAGAAGTTGAATGGTACGATAAAATTTGCTGTTGTTGGTGGATACAGATTCAGTATCGTCAGTATTATCAGTAACAGTATTAGCAGGAAGACTATCATCGGTACCTTGACCATCCTTACTATCTTTTGAAGATGATGATGCTAATCCAGGAACGTTGGAAATATTAGGAGATTTCACATTAAGGAAAAATCCCCCCTCATCGTCATCATCTTCATCATCATCTTCATCATCATCCTCGTGATCTTCATCATTATCGGCATCATGGGTACCCGCCATTTCTTGATCCTCATCATCATTATGATTAGGGGATTCATATATATAACCTTCTTCACTTGTTTCATCTTCATCATCATAATAGTAGTCATTTTCATCATCATTTGAATCATCATAGTCATCATCGTCGTACTCATCATCATCATCATCAGCGTCATTAAATTCATCCACAGCAATACATTGTTGTACTTCATCATTAAAATGAATGCGACGTTTTGGTTTGTTTGGAGTTTGGTCATCCTTGGGGTGAGATTCATGAGGAGCCGATAATATCAGCTCAGGGCCACCAGTATTGGATTTTTCATTAGAAGTATCAGTGTCATTATTGGTTATATTTTCATGAATTGAGGTAGTGGAATCACCAGTTGGGGAATGGGGGACATTTTGTTTTGTATTGGTATTGGATTCATTGGCATTAGCATTAGTATCAGTGGAATTTGTTGTATTAGTGGAAGATCCCGAAGAGGGGAAAATAGCACGTTGATTATTATCGGCAGCAAGCTGATTCAAACGATCTTTCAAGGATGTAGTACTGGCATTTCGATCATCATTGGATAAACCACCCAGATTACTGGGAATATTTTTATACTGACTATTTAATTTAGCCGAAATGGCATCATAATCAAAATATTCAGGGGGTTTATCTGATGATGATGAATCTTGATGTGCTTGTTGTTGATGATGTTGATGCTGTTGATGAGGATGTTGGGAATCAGAATCATCAGCAAATGGATGAGTTTCATCATAATTACTATTGGCTTCATCAATACGTTCACGTTGGCTACCTTTACCTCTTGTTCTGTTATTACGATCACGATCTTGTAAATTATTAGTGGCCAATTGTAATTTAAGTAAATTCAGATGACTAATCATCATATCATGAACCGTTCTTCTCTTTAAAATTGGTTTAGGGCCCTTTTTATTTTTCCGAGGAATTGAAATATCCCCTGCAGCAGCACTAGTGGCAATGGTGGCACGTTTATGATCTTCATTATTTTGATTACTATCTTGATCGGAATTTTCATCCTCATCTTTCAATATAGGACCATAAAGCCAAGTGACATCAGAATCTTTTGACCAATTAACCACTTCGGGGCTAATAGTTTTCAAGTTTGATCTTCTTTGAGCCCAAGTACGCCATGATGCATTTTCTAAACGAGCCAGGTTGGCGACATCCTTACGTTTACTAATGACATAACGCCAAGATTTTGAGATATCAAACACATCCCATTGATGAGATAAATAATCAACGTGTCTTGAAGGTTCGTTAGTAATATCGGTATCATCATGAGGTAATATTTCTGGAGATTTGGCAGCAACTATAGGGGAAGGTGATTTACCAGAGGTAGCATTTGAACTTGGCAGTTGATAAGATGAAAGGGGTGACTCGGTATCATCAACTATAGAATATGTTTGATCTTCATGATTGTCACTGTTGTTATATGTATGGTCATTATATTCGTATTCACTATTTGGTTTTGTATCGGTAGACTTGGCGTGATTTTGTTGTTGAATGATTTTTTCTTGTTCTTGAGGATCGATGAATTCATCAAGAAGTCCAAGTGAACGAGTTCTTTTCAATTGGAAAGTAGTATTTTCAAAATGGGCGTCATCTTCAGCGTCAACGTGTTGGGAGGTGGTGGCACCACCGGTGAAAACATCACCCAAATCACTTGTGGAGGACATTTGTTGTTGATGGATTCTTAGGGTATGTATCAATGAATGAGAAGATGAAATGGATGGATTTGGTGGATGGCGAAAATGCAAGATTGTCAAAGAATTGATGGAGAGATGGTTCTTTTTTTTTTTCTTCTTCTTCTTTTTCTTTTTTTTTTTTTTGGGGATTTTTCTTTTTTTTCGGCCTTTCTTCTTTTATTTTTGGGATTTGGTATTGAGCTATTGATATTCAGTAAGTTTTATTCACTTCACCGTTGCAATCAAATTGGGGTATATGAGGAATTGGTTAAGTCTGATGCAAGGAATTGGGTGTACGAACGGTGATTGTGATTCTAGCAGGAAGGAAGGGGGGAGCAGAAGTTGTATCTAATTTTGGTATATGAAGAAAAGGGAAGGGGAAAGAAAGGAAAAAAAAAAAAAAAAAAAAAGGTCAACCAAAAAAAAAAAAAAAAAATCGAATTGGAAAGACAACAAAGAAATAAAGGAACAAATAAAAAAAAAAAAAAAAAAATCAGTGAAAAAGATGAACAAAAAAAAAAAATACAATTGGCTTCTTGATATGGGGGACAGTTGTGGTATTGCCGAAGGAAATGTAACTTAGACTGTAACTATTACCGTAACTGTAAACCCGATCAATTGAGCATACCAAGAATAAATAGAGTAACGAAACTCGAAAAACAAAAAAAATTCAAAATTAAATACAACGAAAATAGTTAAGTTTAATTTCCTGAGAAGAAATGTGCGGTTATTTTTGCTACAAAACAAATTATAACTTGTTATACCAGTGACATGGGTTTTTGTAATTTGAATTTCAAAAATAGTTAGCAATGTAAGTAGTATCAAGGGTGTTTAATAACAGATATACGACTTACCAGCATTAAAAACGTTGTTGCTATTGGAACCATTACACTACCCAGTTGTCTTGTTTCTTTTTTTGTATTTGTTCGATCTTTCCATTTTCCGTGTGCTATTCTTTGTTTTTTTTTTTTTGTTCTTTTTTTTTTGTTTTGCTTTGTTTTTTTTTTATGACCCGTGAAATTCCTTTGCTGTACTGCATTTATTGTCAGACAATTCATTTGTTCCGTACACACTTACTAAAAACCCATCATAAGTGACACAAACATTGTATCTAACGAACACAAAAGGAATTCAAAATCCGAGTCACTTTCGATACAAATAAAACATACCCAAAAACAAAATTCAACCAGTAAACTATCAAAAAACAAAAAAAACAACAAAGAGTAACAACAGAAGAGAAACATCGAAAAATGATAACGTGGGGAGGGGGTGAATTCAATACTTACTGTCAATAGATATACCTGTAAAATTAAACATTATAGTAGATTATCCTTCAACTCATCCTTTTAGTCTGAGAAGGGTTCCCCATTATCTATTGTGACAACAAATATCGTGGTCCACTATAAGTATTGTGGTCCATACTACTTAAATCATATGCTGCAATCTCTCTCATGGGAAAAACAAAACAGAAAAAAAACTCCCTTGGTAACTTTCCCAATGGGGGCATCGCTGGATATTCTGGACTTTGCCCGACAAAACATAAAATATAATATAAGTGGAAAGTTATAACTTGGGGTCATTCCATTATTTCAATCAGGTATTAATATTTTGTATCCTCCCTTGTTTTGATTAATCTTTAGTCAGCCTGTTGACTTTAAAACATAAAACCAATCGTTTAAAACTTTGACAATACGCAGGTGTGCGACTCATCCCCACATTTCGGGAAATGCTATTTTTTTTCTTTTTTTTTTTTTTTCTTTCTCTGCTTTTTTTTCTTTCTCTGCTTTTTTTTCTTTCTCTGCTTTTTTTTCTTGTTTTTTCTTTTCTTTCCTGTTTCTGACTACAAAATTTTTTTCACTCTTTTTTGGTCTCTGGTCTAACTTTCTCCACATTCATATTAATTAAATGTCATACTTCTTGTAGACTTATATTCCACCATATCACCAAAAGCTGACCGGCTAGAAGAATAATAAAAATGAAAATATAGTACACTATTCCCTTTTCTGCATTTCCTGTAATGGAACAGAGACTATGATTCTCAAAATTTTAAAAAAAAGTAGAAATGATTTTGCCCAGGATCGAACTGGGGACGTTCTGCGTGTTAAGCAGATGCCATAACCAACTAGACCACAAAACCTTTTCATAAAAACTTTAGAATTTTGAGGGTGGCAAATCTGACCACGAGTAAAGTTTGACGCCAAGCTGGATATTTCCAGCCATTCAAAAGTCAATTTGATTTGAACATGTCTGCCTTAGTTGAATAAGCACCTCTCAAAAACACACCTGTTCATTTAGGTAAACTGCTTTCGTTGGTTTAAATTCTGTCCTATGAAATTTACTGTTTTCATAGTTAAAGAAAACACAATCGTTGTAAAATATAACTTTCTTCACTTTGCATTGAAAACTTTTGCTTCCAATTTTTATTACTCATCTTTTTATTTTTAATCGTTATATAACCACTCAATCCTGCAAGGTATGGAATTCAAAAATAAAAAAAAAATGGAGAGGAAACTCTTAGTAAGTGAGCGAATAGAGGATTTTGATATTCAATGCAATTATTAATGCATATTCCAGGGCCTCAAAAAAGAATTTTATTAATACATCTTCTCAATGTTTTTATTTATTTCAAAGAAGGGAAACTTTTTATTTTCAAAGATGAAAAACTTTTTATATTGTTTACATGTATCTGCTAGTCACGAGATTGATGAAAACAAATGATAACGTCAAACGAAAAGATCCAAAGCTCCAGTAAAAGGATAATTTGTGTATTATCGAAACTATTAGCTATTTGATTTTTTTTTTTTTTTTTTTTTTTCAAAAAAAGGAAACTTTTTATTTTTTAAATAATGATATCTAAATCTATATCGACTATAAATCTACTACTACATCTCGAAACTAAAAAAGTACCTGGAGTTCATTGGTTCCTCATGTATTATGTTTTTCTTTGAAATTCATATTTGTTATTCTATTGGCTTAGTTCATGTTGCTAGTGGTCGATACCCATTTCAAAGTGCAAATGTCGTGCTCGAGCCGAGTTTTGTTTTATCAAAAAAGAAAACTGTAATTCTTTCTTTTTATTAAAGCTTACTGTCACTAGTTTTGAGTAAAGTCAGCGAAAATCAATTGAAAGTTGATGAAGAAGAAGGAATCAATCAAACACGCTGTAGAGTACTTTCACTTTGATAATTGAAGTTACGTATCCCACATGCGATCCGGGGTTTATGAAGCATTTTAGGTCCATATACGGATCAGTTATACTTTGTGAATACAATTTTACTCATCACCAACACTAGAATAAATCTTCCTTTTTTTTTCGCAGCTTTTGTGGAATTAAATACAATTGAGAATCAAAATAAATGAATGATTATACCCGCGCAAAAAAATGTTGCAAAGCATGCTACACAAACCCAACAAATAAACTATAAGTTTACCTATTTTGTCGTTTACTTTACTGGTGCTATTGATATCTAGTCAACAGTAGCCGAGAGACAATCAGGTCTTTCACCTTGCTATCGTCTTGCTTATCATACCTTTTATCAATTTAAAAAGTTCAAAAAATAATTCAAAAAAAGTAAATATTAAGAAAAAGAATTTACAAAAAAACAGCTACTATCATCGAGTTTGAATATGTCAACTCAACAAATTATAGAAGAAAATCTTAATTTAGGATACTTGAATGAACTCCCCTTTCAATCAATCATTCCTAATAGCACCACCACCATTAGTACCTCCCATCCTTATTTTCATCAACCTGAAGATATAAATTTCCCCGATCTTGATGATTCACCCGATGAACTTTTAAAAGATGGTTATCAAAATTATAAATATGCTGCTGATGGACTTATTGATTTTTTCAGTGTTAAAATCGCCACCAGTAATGCTCGAGCCATGGCACAATTATTTCAACTTACAATGGGGTTTAAAGAAGTAGCATATCGAGGTTTAGAAACCGACCTGCAAAAAATCGGTAGTCATGTGATTCAGAATGGTAATGTATTAATTGAATTTGTTAATACTTTAGAAGAAGTCAAAGAAACCTATGCCGGTATCAATGAAGGTAATGTTGTTGGTCTTAGTAAGTTGGCAATAAATGATTTTCAAATTGAAGACTCTGGTAATAGGCTCAGTAAAGAATTAACTAATAAATTACGTGAATTTATATTTGGTATTGGTGAGCAAAGAATTAGGATAATGATGAGAATCAATGATGTGAATCAAAATAACGTTCAAAATTTAACAACGGGGTTGGATAATTTTGAAAAATCACTCGGTCATTCAAAACAATATCATGACATTATTAATCAATATCGTCAAACTATTATTGATGTTGGTGATATCACCACTAATTTATTAAATGATATTTTTGATTCTTATTCAATTCAAAATTTTATTTCGAAACATGGTCAGGGAGTAATTGATGTACTGATGAAAGTTATCAACGTTGATCAAATATTCAGTCGTGCTGTATCAATGGGAGCGTACCCGGTGAAGGTACCCAAAATTTATTCTGATTCTGACGGTTCCGTTAAGTTGGCAGTAATTAAGGTACCTCATACTGATATTCAACATACTTTGATACAAAATATTGATTATACGGGTAAATATTTACCCGGTTATGGTAAACCATATATTGATCAATTACATGCCGATTATGAAAAGCAATTGAATTCGTTACCTGCTGTCAAACTAATCAATCTTGATCATGTGGTACAAAATTATACTTGGAATGAAATGATGCCTCAAGCCCGATTTTATGCCAAAGTTTTAGGACTTCATAAATTTTGGTCTGTTGACGAACAAGATGTTTCCACAGGTGAAACGGCATTAAGATCGATTGTAATGGCATCTAGTAATGGAAGAGTAAGGATTCCCATTAATGAACCTGCTCGTGGAACCAAGCGAGGTCAAATTGAAGAATTTTATGATTTCAATGGTGGTCCTGGTATTCAACATATGGCATTGAGAACCTATGATATTATTGAAACCATACTGGCAATGAAGGCTAGAGGAGTTGAATTTAATCAAATATCTGATGCATATTATGAAAATTTGTCACGTCGGTTATCTCAAGATGCTATTGAATTATTTGAAGATTTTGATACATTGAAACAACTTCATATTTTGGTTGATTTTGATCCCCTGACTAAATTTTTACAAAAAAATACTAAATTGAAAAGGGTTAAGAAATTACAAAAAAATCAAAAATATCGGTGTAATTATATTTTACAAATATTTACCAAACCAAGTCATGATCGTCCTACTCTATTTATTGAAATCATTCAGAGACATCATCATAATGGTTTTGGTAAAGGTACTTTCAAAGGATTGTTTGAATCAATCGAAGCTCAACAAAGACTAAGGGGAACATTGACCGATGTTACCGAGTGATTTTTCAAACACTTTCCAGCTGTTTCTCTATTTATTTTATTTTATGGCTTGATATTTTTGTTGTGACATTTTGTTTGTAGCTGCAAATCGGGTATAATTCTCAGCTACCGCCTTAAAAAATGCGGCCTTTGAAAACCGCCTAAAAAAAAAAAAAAGAAAAACAAAAAGAAAGATTGTACAACGGCCTTTGCAAAACAGTAATTACAAAGATCTAAAAGACAGATTATTTGCAATTTGATATGGTAATGATGAATGGACAAAGCACAAAAGCAGAGAAATCAAGATGCTGGGGGGTTTGCATTTGTTTCTTTGTTTTTTTCTGTGAGAGGTTGAATCTCATTACATTAAAATTACAATTGATTTGATTTATCAATGATGTGATTTGCTGCGACTGTTACCGCGTTTCACCACAATTTATAACAGCACAACTAACGAAGTTTTCCATAAAAAACATGCAAAACGGGAGTTAGGAATATTCAGTTATTATCCATTCATCTGTATTACTCCTCTTTTCCATCGTGGGATTCATTTCTGGTTGTAGTATATATTTGCGAAAAGTAAGTTGCCTGTTTTGGGTGAAGCAGCGCACTGCATATAGCAATTTCCCGGTGCACACACGCTTTTATTTTCTAATTTCCGCTTTAATAAAAAACAAAAAAAGAAATTTTGTTAGACATCAGTTTTTTTTTTTTGTTACTTCAGTTTTCATAGGCGATTTTATTGTTTTCTTTTTTCTTTCTTTTTTTTTTTTTATTACTGTTCATCAGAGTTTATTTTGGAGTCAGAAAAATTTTAATATACCGGTGTAATTTTCATACAGAATAAATTTCGAGTCTGGTTTTCATTTTTTTTTTTCAACTACTTGTTTCTTTTTCTTCTCTTTCTGTCTTTTTCTTCAGATAGTCATCCCTCGATACCTTTCCATATCTGCCCAACATCATGGAATCCATCACTCGTGTTTCAATGAACGTTTGTCCGTTCGTTAAGTCCAAGTCTGCCAATGCCATGCGTCAGTTGTCAAAGAATGCCTCTTTGACCACTCAAGCTCGCCAGTGTCCTTTCATGGGTGCTGCCTTGACTTCCGCTAGAGGCTACTCTTCTGCTTCTAAACCAGTCAATGCTACTGCCGCTGCCGCTGGTACCGCTGCTGAAGTCAACCCCAAAACCAGTTATGCTTTGAAATCAGATCAATTACAATCTCATCAAATTGATTTAAATTGTAATGAACATGGTTTTGATTATCAAGGTTTTTTGGATACTCAATTATCTAATAAGAGATCAGATAAATCTTATCGTTATTTCAATAACATTAATCGTTTGGCTAATGATTTTCCTCGTGCTCATTTAGCTCAAGAAGAGGACAAGGTTACTGTTTGGTGTTCTAATGATTATTTAGGTATGGGTCGTAATCCATTGACTTTACAATCTATGCGTCAAACTTTGGATAAATACGGATCCGGGGCTGGTGGTACCAGAAATATCGCCGGTCATAACCAACATGCCATTAGATTGGAATCAGAATTGGCAGCATTACATAAACATGATGCTGCTTTGGTTTTCAGTTCATGTTTTGTTGCCAATGATGCCGTATTATCTCTTTTTGGTCAAAAAATGCCTGATTTAGTCATTTTTTCCGATGAATTAAATCATGCATCAATGATTCAAGGTATTAAAAATTCTCGTGCCCAAAAAAGAATTTTTAAACATAATGATTTAAAACATTTGGAATCTCAATTGGCTCAATTCCCAAAACTGCAACCTAAATTAATTGCCTTTGAATCAGTTTATTCCATGTGTGGTTCCATTGCTCCAATCGAAGCCATTTGTGATTTGGCTGAAAAATATGGTGCATTAACCTTTTTGGATGAAGTTCATGCCGTTGGTATGTATGGTCCTCATGGTGCTGGTGTTGCTGAACACTTGAATTTTGAACAACATTTAAAACTGGGTATTAATCGTCCTCAATCACCAACCGTGGTTGATCGTGTTGATATGATTACTGGTACTTTAGGTAAGGCCTTTGGTACCGTTGGTGGTTATGTTACTGGTAAAGCCAATTTAATCGATTGGTTTAGATCTTTTGCTCCTGGATTTATTTTTACCACTACTTTACCTCCTGCAATTATGGCGGGTTCATCAACTTCAATTCAATATCAACGTGCTACTTTACAAGATCGTATTGCTCAACAACAAAATACCCGTTACGTTAAAGATCAATTTGTTGGTGCTGGAATCCCCGTTATTCCTAATCCATCTCATATTGTACCATTACTTGTTGGTAATGCTGCCGATGCTAAACGTGCATCCGATTTATTATTAAATAAACATGACATTTACGTTCAAGCCATTAATTTCCCTACGGTGGCCTTGGGTGAAGAAAGATTAAGAATTACCCCAACTCCTGGTCATGGTCCTCAAATTGCTAATCAATTGATTGAAGCCGTTAGTGATGTTTGGCAAGAATTAGGATTGGCTAAGACTTCTGACTGGCAACTGCAAGGTGGTAAGTTGGGTGTTGGTAGTGTTGAAAGTGTTCCCCATATTTGGACCGACGAACAATTGAAATTAACTGATGCTGATTTAAATCCAAATGTGATTAATCCTGATATCGAATTGTTACAAGTTAGTTCTGGTATTCCACTTTAAACACCCGTTCATCTCTTCAATTCTTTTCTTTGATCCTCTGCGATTTTGATTTATGCCATACTAATTTATTAATACTTTGCAAAACAGCATTAAAAAATTCCCAAAAAAATTAAAAAAACCCACTTCAAAAAAACACCTTTTTTTTTTCTTTTTTTTTTTTTTTATTTCCTTATTTTTTTTTTTGACTTTTTTCTTTTCTTTTTTTGCCTTTAGAGCGTATAGTTAATTTTAATTTATATTACTTTAATCGCTTGCAATTTTATTGGTCAGTGTGTAATCATAAATAAGGTTTCGTCGAATTGATAAGATAATTTCTTCGTGTTTTTGCAACTTTGGCGATGTCCGGATCTTTTCTTTTTGAGAAACGCGGTGAGTCGGCGCCAGGAAAAAAAAAAAAATGAGAGTAAAAAAAGAAAAAAATCAAAGAAGAGACATCATAACGTAAACAAAGGCCATCTTATATCATTGAAAACCGCGTTTCAAACTCCATTTAGCATCATATTTCAAAATACTCAAATAAATACATCAAGCAAACATCAGCATGGCTCTCGATCGAGATCAATTAATCAAAGTCTACTTGGTTCGACTCGTTAATTCATTGGTGCCTCCTGAATTCGGTGAAGATTACATTCAAGGACTCGCGTCTGATTTACACGCCCATTTAATAAACAATATTCGATATCCTCAGCGTGATCGTATACAGCAGCAGGAAGCTCAAAGTCTACTCCAGCATTTCGAAAAACAATTTTTAACCAGAGGTCTTAACAATCAATGGATCAAATTTTCCAATATTTTAGATCAATTAACTCAACTTAAATCAGTTGACCTGATTGTTAATTATCTTACATTTCTTAGTCATTCACAACAAAGTACATCACAACAACAATCATATTATCCACGTCAAAATCAGCAACAACTGCCAACATATAGTCTACATTCATCACCTTATGTTGATCCACTTCTGAATGCAGCAACACCCGTACTACAGCTGACTACTTTAAATCAACCAGCTTCAATTCATTCCAATCTTAATTATCGCAGTCCCTCCACTCAACCTCATAACACTTATAATTCAGCAATGCCGTTACCAGACCTCATTCAATCTTATTATCAGCCAGGCTTGCCCGAACTGGATATACTTACGTATCTTTCATATACTCTATTGGGACTTGATTCTAGATTAATTACCTTTCACAATGTAATTAATAGTGATACTTGGCAAGTTGAATTACCCTCACAATTAAACATCAGTTATCGCAACTTACTTACCAGTATAGTCGAATTGGGATTACTTTATAAATGGCTTAAAGTGAATACCGATCGTGATAGTGGTAATAAAGCAACGACGAGATCACCCATCATAACGGCATATTTGCGATTTTTACAACTGGAATTAAGCGATTATGTCAATAAAATAAACAACATCTTCAATGGTGTTCAATTGAATACGTTATTACAAGTTTATACTCAGGTGGCACCGATAATATTGAATTTTCGATTACTTTATACTTTAACTAAAGAGGCGATCGCGATTGATGCAAATGGTAATGGATATGATTTTTTACTTCGAGTCTGGAAATTATCCAAATTTGGTGATTCTAATATATCCAATAAAGCAACTTCAATTTTCCAACAAATTCTGATTCCTTATTATGAAATTATGGAACATTGGATCATAAAGGGTGAATTGATTGATAATAATCAAGAATTTTTCATTCTGTTTAATGCGGCTGAGGAAAATTTTAATGATATTATTCAATTTCATCCTAATCGAATTCCTGATTTTTTCACTTTGGTGAATAAGGAAATTGGTTACAAAATTTTCCAAATTGGTAAAAATTTGATTTTTTTGGATAAATATTGTAAAGAATTACATTGGGTTAATGATTATAATATCAAATATTCCAATTTCATATTTAATAATTATCAAGGATTAAAATCAATGGATATGAATTTGATCAGCAGTTTAATCAATAATCAGTATCAGGAAACTCTAAATTATTTGACATTCTGTATTATGGGACCAAGTAATTCACTTTTCAATCATTTAATTCGATTCAAACAATTTATGTTGATGAACAACAATGATTTCATCGAATCTCTAATTCATCATGGATTTGAGGTATTCAGTGCTCCTTCCAACACTTTAAATTCCAATCAATTATCTTCCATCTTGATAAATCTGATTAATGCTTCCACCATTAAACATTTCCCCATCGAAGTGACTGAAAGACTTGATGCACGAATTCTTGATTTAAGTCATGGTAATATAGGATGGCAAGTTTTCACCTTGGATTATAAAACTAACGATTTACCAATTCATAATATTGTAAGTTATCGTCAAGGATTAATTGAATACTTGAAAATGTTTGGATTTCTATGGAAGTTGAGACATTTACAATACTCACTACATGCCGGATTTATTGATTTTAATGATTTATGGAAGAATGATTTAGCGAGTATGCACAAAAAATACGTCAAACTTACCCGTCAAGTTTCCAAAGGTGATAAATTAAGTTTACGAGAACTGAAAATTATTTGGTTAATTAAATCATTTAAAATTGTTACTATAATAAGAAATCAGATGAATAATTTCATTGCAATAATTATTCGATTTTTATCTAATGATATTATTGAAGAATCTTTTAACAAATTGATAGTTCAAAAAGTATTCAAATCATCAACTCAATTTAGTGCCAAAAAATCATTACTGACAAGGCAAGTATCAACCAGTTTACCCATACTTAACAAAAAATATGCCGCATCAATACAAAAGAATGAGATTGTTGGTTTATCGAAAGAAATCATTCAACATAACGTGAATGAATTTACCATTGATGAATGGTGTCAAATTCATCGTGATTACACTTTTAGTATAACCAATTGTCAATTACTTCTTGAAGATAACATTGGTAAAATCAGTGGTGAAAGTTTTATTATCAATCTTTATAATTTACTTGGTATTATTTTTATGTTCATTCAAAGTGCAGAAGAATTTGCTTCACTTGTTAGTGATTATATTTCAATTCTTAATGTTGAAGAACTGCAAAGGTATGATAATGATACCAATATCGAATTTGGTGATGATTTGGAAATGGTGGGGGATAAATTGAAGAAAATGGTACATAAACTTTATCGCGAAATTTATCAACGTGAATTTAAGAGTACTCGCGAATTATTCGTGAAGGATTTGCGGGCTGATTTGAATTTGAAAGAATTGAGTCGATTTCTTTAACTCTTTTTTTTTTTCTTTCTTTTTCTTTTTTTTTGTTTTTTTTTTTTTGGTTTCTTTTCACTTTTTGTATGTAGCTTGTCTTAAGTTATGAAAGATATTTGTCAAATTAAATACAATACATGTTACGGAGTGATCAATAACAGATGTGTAATGGGTGTATGGATTAAACATTGACGGCTTAGGCTTAAATGTGTTGGGCTTAAATGAGTTGAAGGAAAGGAGTCACCTGTAGCCACTTCTTGTTCGGCCCCGGATATCGCAAACACGATTCCGATTGTGTCAATGTACCTTAAAGTGTCAAACTATTGTTACTTTGCTTTAGATCGACTCGTTTTTTTTGTTTACTCTGTTGCTTCAGTTTTTTTTTTTGCTTACTCTGATATTTTTTTTGCTTACTCTGTTCGCTGTTTTTTTCTGTTGACTCTTGAGGATTCAAGCCTTCTCCTTACAAGCGAAAACACCCAGCCTTACCCAATGATAGTTTGCAATAAGCAATAAGACCCAGCAAACGTACACTCATTTACTGCAAATTCACCTACACTGTAGAACACCAATTGAATGAAGCTTCTTTATTTTAGTTTATATTTTTTTTTTTGTCTTCTCACATTTGGACCCCGCCCCCGCCTTTTTAGCCTTTTCTTATTTTTTTTTTCTTTCTTTTTTTTTTTTTTTTTCGTTTTGTTAGATTAGGCGTGCTGCCCCACAAATTGATCACGCACACGACCGGTGATTTATCCACGGGGAAAAGCTCCGAGTGTCCATTCAATACTGGTTAGAATGATACAATTTTGCCTGAATACGTATGAAGAGATTGACTAGATACAAGCAGAAGACTAAGTACAGCAAGAGCAAAACCAGACAACTGTCCATGTAGCAGCATACATGAATAATCTGTGTTCGGGCAGTAATAGCTGCTTTGCAGTTGAACCGCGGGTCGAAGGAAAAATCACTACAAGAAAACTCACCAACAACGAACAAAACAAAAAAAAAAAAAAAGACCAAAGAAAAAAGAATGAAAAGACAATGAAAAGGGTCACAAAGCATGAAAAATAGCTTTTACTTGATAATAGAAAGATTTAAGTACATATAAATATTTGACACTTTCTTCTTAAATTCGTTTTTCTTTTTTGTTGTTGTTCAGTATTTCAAGCACTGACATTGTCATTCATTTCTTTTCAACTTGCATCTTTCAATCATTTTCCAATTCTAACAATACAAAAATGGAAGAAGTCGATAGTGTTTTGGTCGATAACGTTAAATCATTCGCCGCCGGTGGATTTGGTGGGGTCTGGTATGTACAAAACTAAGCAATTCCGAAGTCAATTGAGTGATACTAACTGAAAAAAAAAAAAGTGCTGTATTAACAGGTCACCCCTTTGATTTAGTCAAGGTCCGTTTACAAACTGGGGTGTATGATACCACCAGCCAATGTATCAAGCAAACCTTGGTTAAGGATGGATTACGAGGTTTTTATCGTGGTGTGTTACCTCCTTTGATTGGTGTCACTCCCATGTTTGCAGTTTCATTCTGGGGTTATGATGTTGGTAAAAAATTAGTAAGCTCATATACGGGCCGTTCTGCCGATAAATTTACCATTCAGGATACTTCTACCGCCGGGTTCATTTCTGCCATTCCAACCACCTTGGTGGCTGCTCCATTTGAACGTGTTAAAGTAATGATGCAAATTCAGGATAGTGCTAAGAAATCAAGTATGGGATCGGTTATTGCTGAAATGTATAGAACGGGTGGTATTAGATCTATTTTTAAAGGTTCTGCTGCTACCTTGGCTAGAGATGGTCCTGGTTCAGCATTGTACTTTGCCACCTATGAAGTTTTGAAAGAACGTTTATCTACTCCTGGTGAAGATTTATCAATTGGAGCCATTGTTACCGCCGGTGGGTTTGCCGGTGTTTCTATGTGGTTGGGTGTCTTCCCCATTGATACCATCAAATCAACTCAACAATCATCCAATACCAATGTTTCAATCTTCAAAACCACTTCCAACATTTACCAAAAGGGTGGGATCAAAGCATTCTTCCCAGGGGTGGGGCCTGCATTGGCCAGATCTTTCCCAGCAAATGCTGCCACCTTTTTGGGTGTTGAACTTGCCAGAAGAGCATTAGATAAATTGGCTTAAAATAATCTCTCGTAATTCACGACATTGAATTTCTCAAAAATATCTATTCAGTTTTACTCAAATACACTATTTATTTGTTTGCTTTCACCATTTTGTTTTCTATATGTTTTTCTTTCACTTTTTTTTGCTTTCGGCATAATGCATTATATTTGCTTCTTTGTGTGTAACTTCATGAGTGTAATCATAGGCGACTAAAATCACAAGAACTGCAAAAACTAGTACTAAATGTCGCTATGTGCTACTACTACTACTACTACGACATGGAACGACATTTGTTTTTGTGTGGAGGATTGCATGTGCCGCACCCGTACACCATATGAACCAAAGAAAAAAAAAAGTAGTGCACTAAAGTCAGATAATGAAAATCCGCACTCACCATACAAAATAGAGAAATGGTAATTTTAAAGGGGAATTTTTAATCAACGATAATCAAAAAAACTGAGAGAAGAAAAAAAAAAAAAAAGAAACATTAAATGTTTAACTGATAGTAGAAATTAGATTCCATCATTGATAATTGTCAAAGTCTCCCCATTTATAATCTACATCAAAAACAATAATATCATTCCATCATGTCTTTGACCGATGATCAAGTATGTGTTTCTTTGTTGATCGATACTCAATGTCACATTGAAGTCGTTGATAAGAGATAAGTTCAAAATTAATCTAATTTTTTTTTTTCAATCAATATACTAACAACCTCAATTCCAGGTCAGCAATGAGCTCCGTAAAATGAAAGCCTTCATTGAAAAAGAAGCACAAGAAAAGGCCAAAGAAATCAGATTGAAAGCTGATGAAGAATATGAAATTGAAAAAGCATCCATTGTTAGAGCTGAAACCGCCGCCATTGATTCTACCTATGAACAAAAGAGAAAGAAGGCATCATTGGCTCAACAAATTACCAAGTCTACCATTGGTAATAAAACCAGATTAAGAGTTTTGGCCACCAAGGAAGAAGTTTTGAATGAAATTTTCGAAACGGCTGAGGGTAAATTGAAAGATATTACTAGTAAAAAGGGTGATTATAAACCAATATTGACTGGATTAATTGAAGAAGGTTTATTGGCATTATTGGAAGAAAAAGTCACCATTAGAGTAAGAGAACAAGATGTGGCCTTGGCGAAAGAATCAGTTGAACAAGCTGCTAAAGATTTTAAAGAAAAATCTAAGATTGAAGTTGAAGCCGTGGTTGATGAATCAAATTTCTTAAGTAAGGATATCGCCGGTGGTGTTGTTGTCGTTAATGGTACCGGTAAAATTGAAGTTAACAACACTTTAGAAGAAAGATTGAAGATTTTATCTGAAGAAGCATTACCTGGTTTAAGATTGGAATTATTCGGCATTTCTCAAACCAGAAAGTTCTTTGACTAATTCACTCTTTTACCCCTTTACATCATTACCTTTCTTTATTTTTTTTTTCTCAAGAATTAAACATGATTGATTTGCTCTTCTTTCTATTCTACCGCAATACTTTTTCTTCCCTACCTTCAAAAAAGAAAATCTACCTTTATTGCTCCTTTTTTGTACTTCTTTTTTTCATTCATTTCTACTCATAAAAAATCAAGTTTTATATAGTTCTTCCGTCCATATTTTTGTTATCACTAACAAAAGACCAGGCTTTCTTACAGTCAGTTTAAACATAAATTTTCATTTATTAGTTCATTCAATGTATTTTGTAACGCTGTAAGGCGCTCGATAAGATGCCAAAGGAAAAAAAAAGTCACCAAAAAAACAGAAAAAAAAATACTAATGAAAAATTTGGTGAGAATTAAAACCTAAATCTTGATTAATCATAGAACTAGCTTCTCTTTATAGACTCAACAGAACCAAGCAGCCACATTTTTCGTACATTAAAGGAAAAACGTTCGAAATCGACCATACCACCGCCTTTACCTCAACCCAAATGGTATCAACACGGTCTAGCACATTCAAATCTCTACTACATAATTGTCGACTTCGATCTAGCTCTCTTCGACCTCATCCTTTACTTCCACTTTATCCCCAGCTTCATCAAGTATCATGTCATAGTATAAGATACAAATCAACAAAACATCGTAATTTAGATTTACTACAAAGTATAAAAAAGGGTCAACAAGAATTCCCATTTGATATTCCCAAAGATCCATTACAAGAAGTTCACGAAGCTCAAAATCCATTACCATCAGCCCCAGGAATTCATTCACCCGAATCAGAAGCCGTTAGAGAATCAGTAAGAGATGCGGAAAACCGTAGTACCTACATTTATAATAAGTTAAAACCTATCACACCTAATGATCTCTACGTTTCTTGTACCACTTTTGATCAAACCGGTAATATAGTTGCCGTATCCAAAAAATACCCCAAAATGAAATTTTTAAAAGATAATAATTTATTTCCTCGTGATTTACGTAAAATTGATACTTCCTCCATTGATGTGGTACCACTGATTATGGTGAGATCTTCCAATGCCATCCTCATAAATCTTTTACATATAAAAGCTATTATTAAAAATGATTCGGTAAAAGTTTTCGATACTTCAACTCCACAAATAGCGACCCGACTCGGATTATTCATGTATGATTTAGAAATGAAATTGAAAATGCCCGCAGTGGGTACTGTTAATTTGACAAATACCACCTGTTATGAATTTAGAGCTTTGGAAAGTATTTTGATTAGTGTTATGAGTTACTTAGAAGCAGAATTGAAAACTCATATGTCTCAATGTGGGCTCATTTTAAGTGAATTGGAAGATCACATTGATCGAAGTAAATTACAAGATTTATTAATCAAATCGAAAAAACTTTCAAGTTTTTATCAGAAAGCAGTATTGATTAGAGATGTATTAGAAGAACTTTTAGAGAATGATGAAGATTTGGCCGGTATGTACCTTACCAATCCTCAAAGTTTTATTCCCAGCAACTCCTCGGGAGAACAAAATTCAAATTCCAATGTTAACTCAAGTGATTTCGAAGATTTGGAAATGATCTTGGAATCGTATTATAATCAATGTGATGAATTTGTACAACAAGCAGGATCCCTCATCAATGATATCAAGGCTACAGAAGAAATTGTAAATATTATTCTTGATGCCAATAGAAATTCACTCATGTTATTTGAATTAAAAGTAACCGTGTATACCCTTGGTTTTACCGTGGCTACCCTATTACCAGCATTTTACGGTATGAATTTGAAAAATTATATTGAAGAGAGTAATGTGGGGTTTGGTGCCGTGGTATTATTCTCAGTTGTACAAGGCTTACTTATTACGGCTTTCAACTTCCGTAAACTTCGTCGTGTCCAAAGGTTGACCATGATGGGTGGGAATGGAATTGGTGGTTCTGGTGGGTCTAATGAGAGCCCAAAAATGTTAAGAATTCCTCAGGTAAGAGGATTGTTTACTAAGAAAACATGGTATAGAATTCTATACGGTAGAAGAACTCGATTCGACAAAGCAACCTCCAAAGAAAAAGACCTTATTTGGAGAATGATTAATGATGATAGACCTATGAAATAGACTTTTTTTTTATTCCTTTTTTTTTTTTTTTTTTTTTTTTTTTCTTCCCTTCTATTTACTTTGCTTTGATATCTAAAACAACTTATTCTATGTGGCTGATTCAATGTCAGCCAGTCTCTTGTATATATTAGTTACAATGACTTAATCCGATGTCAAGTTTTAGTGCATTTCGAGAAAAATATGGAATAAGTATAAGCGTAATATATTAGAGTTATGAAACCTTTTTGGTAGCATGGACAAAAAACGAAAAAAAGAAAAAAAAAAAAAAAAGAAGTAAATTATATTGTACAGGAAATATCTAATAATGAAATGATCTAGAAGATCGTGAAGATGCGTGTGACTCAAAGAGAAGGATAAAATGAGGAAACCTTTATGAAGTAATGAGATTGAAAACTGTTCAGCTCAATCTGATCCTTCATCATCTGAATCAGACTTGTTAACAATAGCACCATCAACATCCTCTTCCTGCTCATCGTTATCAATATATGTTGGTAATACTACATTTTCATCCTCGGGTTCGGGTATTTCAGTAACGGTTTCAACATTGTCATCATCATCAAATTTCTTATGTTTGGAAGCACCACCTAAACTAGCAGAAGAACGACGTTCTCTGAAAACAGGCTGGGCATCCTTTTCAGCACCTGGCTTAATTAAGGTACCTTCCACTGACACCATTTTCCCAGTAGTATGAATGGCTTTAACGGTGAATTTCAATTTACCTTCGATTTTAACTTCATTTTCATCAACCCAATATCCGAAGGATTTGAAACGATTACTACTTGAGTCTGCATCTTCATCTTCGGCAGCATATTCATCAGCTTGACTAGGTATGAAGGACCAGTCACTTGGAATGTTATATTTTTTGATCGAGGCATTGAAAGTATCATGAAGTAATAAACCAATATGAGACGCGGTTTGCATGTAGATGTAACCATCTAAAGTATCCCCAAGTTGAGGTCTCCATATAAGAAAATCGACGGTAACCCATAGGAATGTGAAAGGAGAAGCATTGTTGACTTTGGCAATACTAATTGATTGGTCTTCAGTGTCAACTGTGACATTGTCGTTTGATATTTTGATATTGGAGTATGATAATACGACACCTTTGGCTTTACTAAAGTATGTCATTATTAAAGTATCTAAATGCTGAGCCTTAATACCATTAATAGGGTTGGCGAGATGACATGGTGCTATGGAAACATATAATGATGTTGAAAATGTCAGAAAACATTCCGATACACCTTCTTCATTGACGGGATTAGTGCTCTTGGGAATGTTGAATTGCTTTCTTTTCCTACTAGGATCTTGAGACCCGTTCAATTCATTGTCTGTTCTTTTTCTTGTTTCCACTGACATATTTGTGTTGGTTGTTCACCTTTTGTGCTGTTATGTATCGAAGGGAACACTACGATCGATGATTTAGATTTGAGATGATGCCTGATATTTTTTTTTTTTTTTTTTCATTTTTCATTTTTCCTCATCTCTAGAAGTCTCACATAAAAAAAAAAATTATCAACAACAAAAAAAAAAAGAAAAAAAAAAAAAATAAAGTTGAGGTAGTGCGGATAAAAACAAGCATAGCTTTTGAATGCAAAAATTAATGGATAAAGCTAGTTAGTGTATTTCTAAACAAGGTTGAAGATATATATCAGTGTCGACTCTCTTTGACGAAGAGAAAAGTATGGAAATTTGATGCAAAATACTCATTACTCACATAAACTTATTTTTCAATTTTGATAACTTACTGCTACCCAACGGCTTAGAAAATGCACTCAGGGAAGTCTTATCCACCAAAGCGGCAGCGGCGCTAATTGCTGGGCTACGTGGGGACCCAGTACTTGCCTCTGAAGTTGTGGGACTGCTCTCATGGGTCAAGGAATAGTTATCCTTGGAATTTTCCGAAGTGGCCCGTAAATTGTGCTTAAACAAAAGACTTTCCTCTTTTTTGAGCAATTGATCCTTCTTTCGGAATGCTGGTTTATTAATCATTGTTGAAGTCCTGAAAGTTGCAAAATTTTTCAAAATCCGATTTGCATACTTTGTGGGGGCATCCTCCTCTTCGGTATATTCAGGGACACCACTGAAGCGAACCTTCTTGAATACTATGGTTGCGGCACTTTTTTGCTGATGCTCTTCATTGGAAGACATGGATGAGCTAACCTCTGACGGTGTACCAGAAAGTTTGGCTTCAGAACCAGTAGTGCTACTACCTGATTCAAATGAGGATGGTGGAAGATTGGTTTCGCTATTGCGTTTGGTGTTCATTTTAGTGACTTGATCACGAGTTTTAGGCTTGGGGGCCGCCGTGGCTTCAGTACTAGGTGGTGAAGTCGTGGGAGAGACCACCACGGGGGGCTGCAATTCAGCTGGGTTATTTGTGGTATTTGAGCCAGTCTTTCTAAGGTTCACAGACGAGGGGGAGTTAGGGTCGAACACAACCGAAGAAAACTGTTCCTTCTGTTGGGTCATCAACGTCCCGGATTTTGCACCTTGTTTCAAATGTTGCTGTAATCGTTGATTGGCAGTCAACTTAGGAGGAGTTGGGGCAGGGTTTGATTTGGTCGAGGATGTGGAAGGAGAAGCATTTGGTGTACCACCTTCTTCTTCTGTTTCCTGTACCACAATCAAAGGCTGTGCTGATTTCCCACCATCTGGAGACCTATACCCCTGACTCGACGAAGAAATCTTCAGAAGTGAAGATGAGCGTTTCACACCACCAGATGAGGTTGAAGCAGTCGACTGTAAGTTTTTGATCGAACCAGATGAGGATCTAAGAGAACTAGTAGAGCTATTGTTCGAACCTTTCAGTAATTGTTTTAATTGATAATTATTTCTCAAGGCAGCAGCAGCAGCCCCAGCCCCCAAATCTAAACGGGCGGTTGCAACTTCATTGTTGGATATTGGCTGTGAGTTTGATCTTTTACGACCTCCAACGCTGGCATTATTAGTTGTCTCTACCAGTTTATTGCCTGTGATATTAGTTCCACTACTAAGTGGGAATGACAGTTGTTGAATTGACCCACCACTACTAGCATCATGGAACGATTCATTTGAATTAAGGGACATCATGGAATTAGGCCGTTCATTAGTACTTGGATTTTGTCTTGCAACTACAGAAGATAATCCAATCACGGAATTTCGCCTTGGTGATGATACTGAAGAATTAGATGACACCGAAAGCTGTCTTGATGGTGGTTGTGAAATATTTTTATTTTGACGAAGGGTTAAAACGGAGGTCGGGACACCAGTAGTACTGGAAACAGAAGAAGACCGAGATGATGACGAGCTACTCAATTGGGTCGAGGATGTTTCGGTTTCCAGTTTCTTTACCCGACTTAGTTGTGATCTTGACTTTGGTTTTTCAACATGGCTCGGATCAACAGTGCTGGATGATGAGACGACTGGCTTGTCAGTAGGACGATATATTTCATAGATTTTAATGAGATTAGATATTGGTAAATTATAAGCTTTTCTAAATTGTAATTCTGCTTGAATCCAGGCAATTCCAAAATCTTGAAATTTATTAATCGAGCTTTCCATCATTACCAATGATTGATTGAGGAAATTGGAAAAGTCAAGGATAGTTTTGGAATTTATTTGATGCAAGGCATTTGCTCTAATGAATCTAGTTAAATTAGCGATCAACACCCCATTTTTCTTGGTGGTGTTGAAAAGGTCATTAATATCATTTAAGGAATTAGATCTGAAATAAAGGAAATTTTTGGAGTAAAAGGAAAATTTTTGGTCATATAAATGGTCATAATTGGAAAGATATACTTTACGCCCAACTTTACGAAGTATTGAATACAAATCATTGATTCTATAAGTCCACATAAGAATTGTGTGTAACGAATACTGGTAGTTCGGGATTGTTTTCAAAAAAGTTTCTTGGCTGGCGCCCAGAAGTTGTTTAAGTGATTTGAAGGCATTAGTTTGAGCTTTTGCTCGATTGATCGAAGATCGTATCTGTTTGGAAAAGCTAAGGACAATTCGAATATCCATATCTATCAATGTAGCCTCGACATAATCTCCGTCATTTAACAAGGGGCTACCAGGGCGAGGTATTTCAAAGAGAAATGGGCTATCAAGATGAACTTTAGGCACGTCATCTGATTCCGATCCATCCTTAGATGATTCTGATGACTTGGAATTTTGTTCAGTTATACCTAAAGATAAATCGATATCTTTGAAATGGGGCAAAAAAAGTTCTTTTGAAACCAAATGTTGTAAAGTGTCTGTATACCTTGGATTATTACGATCTTGTATGGCTTTCTGTAGTCTCTTGGAATATCCAGACATACAGTTATTACACAAGAAATCAAGGATTTTCAAGCATTTGTTAGCAATTGAAACCAGTGGTAATCCCTCCAAAGGTGTAACTGGGATGTCTGAGTTATCATAGGGAACATGTGTAACTATTGGGCTTATGGTGACTGGTTGTGGCTTAATAAGTTTGAAATTGGAAAGAAGGTTTAAACGACTGACAAATGCCTGTTCATTGATGGCAAATATATGACCAGTTAGAAGTATTATGTAGTGGAGTAACGCGAGCTGATTTGATTCTGAGCTATTTGTGATACTGACAAGTTTTTTGATAGATGCCAGTATTGACTTAAGTTTAGTGATGGCGTAAATATACTGAATAATTCTGGCATCAAGAGAATCTATGAACTGAGGAGCGATGACTGGCTGCGTTGTTGAAGGACGAGCCAGTTGGTTTAAAGACGATGATGACGGTGAAATTTTGGAAGGCGGGGACACAGGGGAAAGTGATCTAGCAGGAGATTGAGATCTTGCTGATGAAAGTGATTTAGGTGTAGCTGGAGCCAAATGGGTGGGGGTAGTGTTTGATTTATTGGCACTTGGTACATTCAGACCGACCCCATTTGGTAGAGGATTTGTCGGTTCAGATGTGATTCTGTTATTAGACGAGCTGACATTAGAACTCTCAATACCTTGGGGTTCTTTAGGTGGTGATGACGTTGACATGGCACCGCGGGCTTGTCAAGGGCGGGTAGAGTCAACGGCGCGAGATAAAGATAAAATATGAAATAAGGGGACAAATGAATTAAAGAAAGAGAAGCAGTTCTATTGAGGATGGACTATTGATGGCTCTCTGATGATAGTATAACGCCTGAAACCGATAATGATTTTTATAATGTTGTAATTGAAAAGAATATGGGGTAATTGAAGGACTCATATCTTAGTTGATTCCAGAAAAACGTGAATGATTGTTTTTTTTTCTTCCTTCTCTTTTTCTTTTTCTTTTTTTTTTTTTTTTTTTTGTTTTGTTAGGCTTTTCAGTCCCTTTTTTTTCTTTTTTTTTTCCGGATTTCTCTATTTTTTTTTTTTTTTTGCGCTCTTGTACTGTTTTTTTGCTTTAGAGTGTTGAATTTTTCGGCAAACGTCAACTTTGGCCCTGACACAAATGAACCTAGATAAAAGCATATCGTTTATCATTGTTTATAAGCTTTACAACGGTTGATGTTTAGTAGAGTCACACGCATTAGCAATTTAACGGAATATATACTTGCAAGGACGATACTCGATTAGGAGCCACCTGGTTTTATTTTTGTTTGAATCCGTAGCTGCTGGCTGTTATCTAACTACCATTACATACAACGATGCAGTGGTTCAGCCATTCCATCACGTTGTAGTAGAATTCGAGTTGTCGTTGGTATTTATATTGCGGTCGTGTTTTCTTATCGCTTATTGGGGGAATCTCGTAAATACTACATCCGTACCTCTTTCAAGGAAACCTTCAAACAAAACAAAATAAACCAGAAAAACACGCACAAAAACAAAAATAACAGAAAAGAAAAAAAAAAACAAAAAGAAAAAGAAAGAAAAAGGTAAACAAGATATAACTAGCACTAAAAAGAAGGTTAGTCACTACGCCACAAGAACAGTAAAGGTTGGGGACAGTAGTACACAAGTCAAGAAGGATTCACAAATCAAGCAGTATTCACAACCCATGTCTACTATCATAATATGAACTCTACAGATTATCGAGCCACGGCTCTTCTCACAGAACACCTTGGGTACCCTCCACTAACGTTTATCGATAACGTCATCAATGCTGTCAACACCATTCTGTACAAATGTATGAATTCACTAGAGACTTACTTGAAGAGTCGTCAAGTTGAAAGAGACCAACAACTTTCCCAATTACGTAAATCTGATAATGACGTGTTGATTCATAATCCCAAAGACTCAGTTGATGAAGCACCTTATGAAAGTTATCTTGATGAGGCTGAACAAGGTACTGGTAAACTTGAAACGTTACTTATGAGTCAAATTGATAAAAACTTCGATAAGTTTGAATTATATGCATTTAGAAACATTTTCACCATTCCCAAAGATTTAATTGAAGAAGGTTGGATTAAATTAAAACATCATGAAAATATCAATTTTGATCAGTTTTCAATTGAAGATATTGAACAACTCGACGCTCAAATTAATACGTTGATAAAGCAAATCAATTTGGAATTGAAACTAAGGCGAATTCTCAAATTACAACTCGTTAAAGCTAATAAAATCATACAAACTTTAAAAGATTTCAAACAATTGTTACACACGGCACTTCTTGAAGATAATGGCTCATTACAAGTGTCCAATGACTTGAAAACTGCATTCACATCTTTGAAACCCTTATCTGATAATTTACATTTCATTCTAATACAAGCAGATGAGCTAATATCGCAGGTACTTGCCATCAATGATAAATTTCTCCACAACAAAACATTAAGTGACTTAAACAACCTACAATTTGCTCCATCGTTCCATGATAAGTATATTCAAAGTAAAACTTTTAAATTACTTGAAAAAGTTGGAGTTCTCAATAATGAAAATGTTCAAACAGTGTTGGATCCCATTAAGGTATCACTGACGTTGGGGATGCAACTTGAAGCTAATGAATCTGAGGTTGAATCACTCAAAAACTTTAACCAGCTGCTAACCCAATTGTTTGCATCCTCATCTCCTCCTCCATCTCAAGCATAATATAGACAATTTAATGTATAGTTAATGTACAATAGTTATATAATACACTACAAATAACCAAGTAAATATCTAGAAAATAATCACAATTGCAACGGATACATTAATGGTGTGGTGTACGGGGTTTAACACCACAGTAATGTGGTACGGGTCTCAAAAAAGAAAAAAAAAATACAAAGAAAATCCAAAAAAAAAACAAAGGAAATGAGAAGTTTCAGTCTTCAACCAATAAAACCAAAAGAAAACCAAATTATATCATACCATTACTTTAACAAACACTGTACCCCAACATTTTAAACATACATACAAATCACCACATAATCATGGCTCACACACTAAAACCCGACCCAGCTTTCCAAAGATTCAATAAAGCTAAAGAATTACAGGGTCATTACTTCCGTTTTACCACCAGATCGGCACTTTTCAGTGTTTTTGCTTGGGGTATTATCCCGGTTGGTGCTACTTATTTAGCTTATGCTTATGATAATAAATTAAATTGGTTTAGAAAATTTAGAACTGATAAAGTTATTAGTGGTGAAGAATACGTTCCAAGAGATAAAGATTTATAATCATTTAAATTTCTGCATTATTTTATATCTTCATTGATAAAATGAACGAAACTTCAAATTGATGTATTTCATTCCCTTATTTATTTCTCTTTATTTATCTATATTTCTCTCTTCTTCTACATTTATTCATTTAATAAAACGTATTACAATTTATTCAATACACTACGACTTTAATAATTGGGCAAAAACTCACATTTAAGAAATTTAAATGGTGAAGTATTTGCCGATAATTTATTAAATAAAAATATTAAATGAAAACAGTACTGTCAATGACAATGATATGAAGAACAAAAGCAAGAACAAAAAGAAAAAGAAAAAGAAAAAGAAAAAGAAAAAGAAAAAGAAAAAGAAAAAGAAAAAGAAAAAGAAAAAGAAAAAGAAAAAGAAAAAGGAAAAGAAAAAAAAAGAATGAATGAATGAATATAATACAACGTAAGGAATGAATGAAGGGGAAAAGTACCAATGATATTTCATAGATGTGGGAGCCAAAATGATAATTGAATAACGGTACAGAGAAAGAAAGAAAAGAAGAAGAAGAAAGACGCATAATATAGACCCACCAGAAGAATAATGTCAAAAGACAAAACAAAAAAAAAAAAAATTAAAATAAAGATAAGAAAGAAAATTAGGATATCAAGAACTTTAACGATCATCACCTAATTTAACCTGGAAACAAACCATTCCCGATTCCATATCCTTCATGACTCGAGGACTTTCAGAAACTGACCCATTTGAAAATCCAACACCACCACCACCAAAATTAGAACCACGCCTCATAACTGGAGTAACACCCGACCCATTCATCGCACCAGAACCAACTGCAGTAGTACTAGCTTTACGTAAATGAGGTCTTTCATTAGATGCTGTAGACGATGAATCAATGGTTTTTTTTGAAGGATTACCGCCAGTTGAATTTTCATAAACAAATGAATAATTATTAGTAACGTTAGATTTGATGGTAATTTCATTACAACAATCTTCCAATGAAAATCGAGGTTGAGAATTGGAACTATTAAGTGAACGTTTGCGATTTGATGCCATGTTTGTTGATGATAAATTAGTGTTTAAATTATTAAAACCACCAGTAAATGATTGTGCCTTTTTAAGTACTCTAGAAGGAGCACCTGAAGCTGGCAGTTTGATTGCAGATGTTGATGTAGCTGTTGTGGTATTACCATTAGAATTACGAGTATTAGTAGTCGATTTTCTACGACCATTAGTAACATTTTCTTTGGTATTTTGGAAAGTAAATACACTTGTTTGACCAGCTGTTGAGTTACTAAGTGGTGAAATTGATTTTTTTCTTTTGGTAATGGTTGAAGTGGAAGCAACTGTTGGTGGCTTTGATACTGAATCTGGTGATTCATTTTTAACATCATTAATAATCTTATCAAATTCATAAGCTAATCCAAGACCGGTAACATTTGATTTATCATTAAAATTATTGCTATCATCACCATCAGATGGCAGTAATGAAGGTAATGGTAATTCAAGATATTCATTTGTTTGAAAATCATGTTCATTAAATTCAACAAAATTAGAAATCAAACTTTCATCAGGCTCAGTGGCATCATCATCAGCTTCATATTCATCCTTAATAACAACACCATCATTTTGAGGATTATTTTGTTTTAAAACAAAATCAGAAGAATAATTTTCTCCAGTAATACCACCAAGTGAACCGGTTAATGGACTCTTTAATTCAGTAAATGGATCATCCTTGAGAATATCCTCAATGGTAATATCATTTTGAATCATTGATTGATTATTTTGATTCATACTATAATCACTACTAAATGGAGCCATGGGAGGTGCCACGATTGAATCACGTGATTCATTAGCAAATGATAATACATCATCAGGAGTCATACTAATTGCTTTATCAAATTGAAAACTGGGTGAAGATGATGAAATTTCACTTGATGTTGATTGAGAACCAAAATTAAAATTAAAATTACTCAGATGATTATTTCTGGTGGTTAATTTAGATGGTGGTGGATTATTCATAATATCTTCTTTAAGTAAATTGGTAAGATTTTCTTTAGGTGCTGATGAACTGGCAATGGTGGGTAATTTTGAATGAGAGGCAGTCTTTTTGATTGTGGCCATTGAACGTTTTGATTGAAGTGATGGGGTCAGTTTACCCTTTGTTGGTTGTTTAGTATTTGGTTTTGGTTTTGTTTTAGGTTTAGGTTTTGGTTTTGGTGATTGATTAGCTGCTGCGGGTTTCAATTTTGGTTTTGCTTTTGGTTTTGGTTTGGTCGTGGTGGTTTTGGGTTTGGTATTGGTTTTGATAGGAACGGAAAATAATGGGGTATTGTTGGTTATTGATGCATTATTTGAAGCTGCGGCGGCGGCGGCGGCGGCCGCTGATTTTGGTTGGGGTTGAAGTACCTGACGGGGTTGTGGTGGTCGTTGTACTTGGCGTTGAGCCTGCGGTTGTTGTTGTTGCTGTTGTTGCGGTTGCTGTTGTTGTTGCGGCTGCTGTTGTTGCTGCTGCTGTTGTTGTTGCTGTCTCTGAGCTTGCATCAAATAATCATGTTGTAACAAATGTTGATTTGATAATTCTTGAACCGAGGACAGACCGAAACCTTGCAGTATCAGTGAAGCACCAAACAGAGGAGAAAACCCTTGATTGTTATTATTGAAAAGAAGTACCTGTTGTGGGAAAGCGTTTTGTTGAGGGGTGGCTGAAGTTGCTGAAGTGACTGAATTAGGGGTATGTAATACTTGCAGATTAGGTTGATAATTAAATGTTGGGGTGGTGAATGCGGTAACCAAGTTATGATTATTATTATTAGCCAAGTGTTGACTTGGTGGTGATTGGAATGTAGCGGTAGAATGAGTAGTTGGGGTTTGAAGATGAAATCCATTCATTTTATTAGTTAATTGATTTTGTAAAAAATCAGGAGATTGATGATCATTATCAATATTGATATCGGCAGTCATTAAATCAAGATTAAGATTTAAGAAATTTTCCGAACCAATACCAATTTCATTGGGGTTGGGATCAGGGATAGGGGCGGTATTGGTGATTGTATTGGTAGATTGAGGCGCTATAAGATGACTATTGATACCAGAAGAGCGATTATTAACAAATTGATTTGAAGCTGATGATACTGATGATGAATGAGCCGCTGCTGCAGCTGCTGCTGCAGCAAAATTATGATTATGATAATTACTATTGGCACTATTCATGCTGTGAGATATACTATGGGTATTATGGCTAAAACCTGAATTGATAGACAGAGTTTCCTTTTTGATATGATCATTTATTGCTGGAACCTGATGAACACTCATTTTTGTCATGGATGATGTATAAGCTGAAACTTTTGTTGGTGATTTGAAGGTGAATTTCGGATATTTATCGGATCAGCCGTGGGTGGACGAAATCGAACAATATGGGGAGTAAGCGAATGTGAAGAGCCGAATGGCCAGGATCTCGAGGACAGTAACAGCAGAGGAAGGGTTCAATAAGAATAATGAATAAAAAAGAAGAAAGAGTATATCAAGAGAGAAAACACCTGAAACGGTTATAGGACAGGGCGAAGCGAGAGTGGGAGGGTAAGGGGTGGCGGGTGGCTTGAAATCGTAGCGAGTGAGTGATTAAAAGTATCTGGTTTTGAAGTCTGATTGAAAGAAAGAAGCAAATGGTTGATGGGAAGTATGAAAAATTATTCAGGGTATTACAAGATTGGGACTTGCTTGCAGTTTTGAATATGGATTTGATTAACCAACAACACTATTCACACTCGCAACAAACAAAAAAAAAAAAAAAAAATTAAAGGGTTTGCTAATATAACAATGCTATTTCTCTCTCTCTCTCTTTCTCTCTCTCTCTCTCTATTTTTTTTTTGCTTACTTATTTTTTTCTTTGGGGTAAAAAAAATGAAGGAGAAAAAGGAGATTGTGGTGCACACACTACCTGCGATAATGGTTCGCGCACGCCTGTTTATTCTCCCGTTACCCCAAAACGGCAGTTAACCGGCATTTTTTACAAAATAGCTGGTATCAAACTTAAAAAACCACATTTTCCAGCCATTTTATTGTGATTACCTGATTCTCAATGGTTCCTCGAGAGTAGTATACAGTTTAACTATAATTTCATCTTAACACTTGCTATTCTCGAGGTTATACCCCTGGGTAGAGCAATCTAAGCGTCTTCTTTGTCTACGGGTTTGAAATTCGGGTTCTTCTTTTTTTTTTTCACCTCTTTTCTTTTGCCCTTAAATCCATTGATTGTTTATCTTTTGTTTTTCCGTAGTCGTACACCATGTTCAAAACTCTAAAAACAGTAATGGACTTTGACATTGGGTAAACAAATCAAGAAGAAACCCACACATCAGCTCTGATGTTGCTGCGGATTGTGAAGATGGGTCAAATCAAGGGAATACAATAGGGCTTTTGGTCTCGAGCTATTGTTTACAAAAATACTTGCTCGCTCCACTTAGCCTTGTATGAATAGTTTAAATTACCACGAGAATCCTCCTTTTCGAAAAATTGGTAGTTCTTAATTTTCCCGCCCTTGGAATCGGCACAAACCAGAGAACACGGCAAATAACAACAAAACAGAGAGAAAAAAAAAAAGAAAAAAAAAAAAAGCAAAAAGAAAAGAGACAAAAAACACGGGAAAAAGAAAAACACGGCAAGTAATTGCCCTTTTTCTCTCGTATTTGAACGCGTATAGAATTTCTTTTGAATATCCTTTCCTGGGTAAAAATATCCCATACCTTTTTTAAAGTTTAATCACGCCTGGCCGATTAACACCAATTTGTAAAATTAGTCATCTGATCAAACCACTAACTAAGTGCCTTATCTTTTTCCGCGGTAAACATTGGTGATTCTTTTTTTTTTTCTTTACCTTTGTGTGTTGAATTCTTGTTTGCAATGACACATGTTACACAAAAGGGTTAAATGCTGCGAAAAATGGTTTTTACTACTGATGATGAATACATTTCTGATAGTTTAAATTGTAAATATATTTACAAGATCACACGAACATTTAACACGATATAAACACAGTAGGGAAATAAAAAAGAAAATAATAACCAAAAAGGAAAAAAGGAAAAGAGGGAAAAAAAAAAAGTAAAGACCAATTGAAGTAAAAGAGATAAAGGTTTGTCATAAACCATGACCGTACTGTCCGTTCCCAAAGAGTAAAAAAGTAATCCAGGACAGATACATAAATAAAAATAAGAGTAATAAAAAAATAATCCAGAAAGAAAAGAAACCTGATACCGAAAAAAAAAAAAAAAAAAAAAAATAGTCAGTTATAGAACCGAGTTTTAAAAATATAGAAATGAGTTGAAAGAGACCTGATACCAAGAAAAAAAAAAAAAAGAACCCTGTTACCAAAGGGTTCACAAATATTTATCAAAATGTTCATCCTTTAACCAACCTGCTTTTTCAAAAGCAGCAAATAATCTAGATGCTTTATTAACATCAATACGACAAGCTTTTTGAGCATCAGTTCTTCTAAATTGCATACCACTTCTTAAACGAGTAACTTTTTCAAAGAATAATCGACGTTTAGAATCCAAATAAACATTACATGGTAATCTTAAAGTTGATGCCAATACCACTTCTGCACCATGTAATTTAGATAAATTAACATCATTACGTAAATCCATTGGTTGACCTTTCCATTCAACTTTTAAAGCTCGATTATTATTTTTGGGTAATGTTAAATTTGGATCAGGACTATAATCAGGAATATTTTCATCAATTAATGCAGCTTGTTGTAAAGCTAATGGTGAATTAGCATATGATGTTTCCTTTCTTACTTTACGAGGTTTTTTAGGCAGTAATGATGGTGATGATGGTGAATTAATTTCTAAATCACTAGGAGTATGAATCAGTTTATCCTTGGCAACTTTACGAGTTCTAACTCGTTCATTGGTTGATTCGGAATCACTATCAGAATTTTGATACCTTTTCTTATAACCACCTCTTCTATCAATTGAACGAGTTATGGTGGTTGGTTGATGAGAACTTATAATTGAATACTGTTCCAAAAAATTTAATTGACGTTGTTTATAATTTGTTGATAAATTATTCCAAGCATTGACTGATAATTGATAACTTTTATAATTTTCAACTTTAAAAGGAGTTGAGGATGTAACATAATTTTTATTCTTGGTGGGTAATGAAGTAGTGGTTGATAACAGGAAATTGGTAGGTTCAATTGATGGTTCCTTTTCAATGGTGGTGGTGGGATATCTTTGATATGGTGATAATGGTGGTGATAATATACTACTTCTAGTAGGCTTATTAATTAAATTGGCACCGGGCCCATCATTATAATGTCTTTTCAAATTGGTGGGAGTTGATGAAATACTCAGTTTAACATCAGTATCAGATTCGGGTTGGTTTTGAGGTGTTAAACATCCAGAGGCATCTCGCTGACTAATCGTCCTTGATAATGGTTGATACAATGACATGATATTTGTTTACAAAATTTACTGGTAGATGGTTATTATTTGAGTTATACAATTGAAGGTCAATTGAGTAATTTGAAAGTTATTTGAATAGTCAATTGATATTATGATTGCAACAATTGTTGATATAAATGGAAATAAAATGTAGGAAAATCCAAAAAGAAAAAGAGTACAAAACACAAAAATTAAACCGGTGAGGATATATCTGGGTATTTATTCATATCGGACCTGATGGCTTAATAAGAAATGACTGAAAGTTCTGGTATATATTAGAGATTTTTTCTTCTTTTTCTTTTTCTTTTTCTGTTTTTTTTTTTTTTTTTTACCTTCTCTTCTTCTTTTCTTTTTTTTTTTTTTTCTTTTTGGTTTGTATTTTTGGTTATTATCGATAGCAGATGACTTGAAGCGTATTCTGCTACAAAAAAAAAAAAAGAAAGAAAAAATGCACTTTTATTTCTTTTTAATTTCCCAATTCGGACAGAGCGCATTGTAAAAAAAAAAAAAATTTTTTTTCTTTTTGCATTTACCAGGTAATGTATACAGGAGGGTGCAAATTTTTTGTTTTTTCTTTCTTTTTTTCTTTATTTCCTCTTTTCCCATATTTCTTTTTTTCCTGAGTTTTCCTCTCTACTGTTTCTTTTCTTTTTCTATTTCTTTATTACCGTTACTGGCTTGACTGAGAGTGTTTCTTTGATAACCTTGACAGCCTCAAATACATGCTTGAGGATAGGGTTGTCCCCAGGTTGAACCAAGTCTCAAATAAAAGCAGGTATACAAAGTAAAAGAGCAGGAATAAAAAAAATAAAAAAAGAAAGAAAGAAAGAAAAAGAAATAATAATAATCTGCCCTATCGTTCTGATAGATACAGGAAAGAACAAAGCTTCAAATATCAATTGTAACTGGTTTCTTTTATTATTAAGCCTGTCCGGGGTTCATTTTCTGGTAATAGTGTTTGAATTCTTTTGTTTTATGTCATTGATACTCAATGGCAAAATGACTAGAATACTCCAGCCAGTATAAATAGTGGCAATAACTCAATTGATTTTATTCCCATAAAGGTCATTCCCAGTGGGAATAGCCAACTATCCCGAGCGTAGTAAACAAAAAAAAAAAAAATAACACTGCTGCTCATCAGATAATATATTTCTCTGTTGTTTATTTTATTTTATTTATTTTTTTTTTTGTTTGTTTCTGTTCTTTCGCACTTTATACATTTATTCTTTTTTATTTTTTTTTATTTGTATGTGTTTCAGCATTGCCATTTGAGTTTGTGCATGTAGAATGTGTTGATTTTATGCACGAATTGGACATTGTGTGACTTTGTCTGCTGTGAGGCTGTATGCAGTCCCCATCAGCTCTATTTTCTGCAGTACGCACGCCGGATACATTGTTTCATGCAGGATTTGTCTTTCTTTTTTTTTCTTGTTCTTTGTTTCCCATGTCTGAGCGGCGTAAAATCAAAATAAACACTCATCGGTTTAATTTAGTATGTTCCGGCTGAATAAATATTACGTATACCAATGCCATCATTGGAGGAATTGTTTTACCCCATACATAACTGTTTCTTATTGGTTTTATTATAACGGTCACCGATTGTAAATCAATTGCTTTACCCCATCAATGAAACATACAGAAAAACATCAATTGACTTACAAATTTGCTTTTTTGCTCTCCAGTCTGAATTACTGTTCTTTCTTTTTTTATAACTTTTTTTTTTGATTATCGTGATCTGTTATCGTTTCTTTTTTTGTCTCATTTTTGGCTTTTGTTTGAATCTGAAACAGATTTCATGTCGCGCGCTCCCTTTATTTTCTTGGTTATTCTTTACATTTTATATCACCAATGGTTTTGCAATTGTCATTCCCACCATCTCAATTGATTCAAAACTCCACTTTGCAATTTCAATTGATAAATTTACCATATATCGTATTGTCTGGAATTCTATTGTAAAGTCGGATCCGGGTATGCAAAATCCCCAATCAAAAGTCCGGTTCTGTACATAGACCAAAAACTAAAAAGAAGAGAAAAAAAAATCATTCTTTTTTTTTTTTTCGTTTTCGTTCTGCTCTTATATTTTTTCTTCTTTTGTCTTACAATTTTTCTCCAAACCAAAGGCGGATATATATCTTTTGATTTCTCGCTTTTTGGTTTTCTTTTTTTCTTTTTTTCTTTTTATGCTCTTTTGTCAGTGTTGATGTTTCAAGCGTTAACCGTTTAATGGGGTTTTTCCCCGTACTGTATAAAATTATTCTTTATTCGTAATTCTTATATTGTGTGTCGTTGTTTCATTCCCTTCTGTCTTTTTTTTTTTTGACCCTGCTCATTGATTGTTGATTGTCTGTTTTTTATTTTTTTGTCATTTCCTTTACATTTTATTTTTCATATTCGTAGGCTGTGTTATAACCAGTAAGACATCTAATAATCGGGGTCGTAAGTCCGCTGACGGTTTGAACCCATTGTATTGACGTCATGAATCAAAAGTTTTTATTCTTACTCATTTCATATTTTTAAAAAATACAACGAGTAATTGATAAGTTTTTAGTTGATATTTTATAAAGCCCGTACCTCCTCACCCTCATGATTCGAATTGATTTTGTGTTATTTAGGTATTCTTTTTTTTTCCGTTCTTTTTCTTCGATGCTATAACTCAAAAACAATCTCATCGTAAAATTAAAACTACTTCTTTTGCAACTGCCGTGTTCCCCACAACTCATCAAGTAACTACCTATTATTCATTTTTTTTTCTTGAATCGAGTCCCCATTTCAAATTATCCTGGCCTTACAAGAAATCTTTTTCTTCAGTTCATGTCCATACTCAAGAGATCCGGTCTCTTATTTAATACCAACCTTTTAAGTAATCAATATCGCTACATGGTCACATATGCCAACAAGCTTTGTCTTGCCCCAATGGTAAGATCGGGGGAGCTTCCTACTCGTTTAATGGCTTTAAGTCATGGAGCTGATTTAGTATGGTCACCTGAAATAGTTGATAAAAAATTAATTCAGTGTCAACGAATTATAAATGATGATTTACAAACAATTGATTATATTGATAGCAAAAGTTTTGAAAAATTAAAATTAAATAAAAAAAATCAGTATAAGAAACCACCAGTTATATTTCGTACTTATCCTACTTTAGAACTGGGTAAATTAATTTTTCAAATGGGATCTTCTAATGCTGATTTAGCGGTGGAAGCAGCACTTAAAATAATTCAAGATGTTGATGGTATTGATTTAAATTGTGGATGTCCTAAACCATTTTCAACTCATTCAGGTATGGGAGCAGCATTATTATCAACTCCTGATTTATTAACTTCAATTCTTCATAATTTAGTTGAAAAAGTGGGGAAACCCAATAATAAACCAATTAGTTGTAAAATTCGTTTATTACATCCAACTGATCCTCAACCAACTATTGATTTACTTCATAAAATTTGTCAAACCGGAATTTCTAATCTAACATTACATTGTCGAACTCGAGATATGAGAAATCGTGATACTCCAATTTTTCAATTTTTACCTCAATTAATATCAGTGGTTGAATCTTATAATATAAGTTTTATTTTAAATGGTTCAATTGAATCTCGTCAACATTTTGATCAAATTAAATCAAATTTAAATTGTCCAAATATTGGTGGTATGATTGCTGAATCAGCTGAAGCAAACCCTTCAGTATTTAATAATGAAAAACCATTGGTATGGCCATTGGTTATTAAAGAATTTATTAATTTTGCAATTAAATTTGATAATCTTGCTGCTAATACAAAATATGTTATGCTTAATCAAATTCCAGGTAAACTGAAATATTATTCACAATTTTGTAAATTGAAAACTAATGAAGAATTTTCAAAGTTGTCTCAAGAAATTAATGATGAATCAGAAATTATTAAATTAAAAAATTGTCAAAAGGATAAATTAATTGATTCTAAAGATTTTGAAAATGTTTATAATGATTTTAAACTTGATCAATCTAAAAGAAAACAATCAGATGAATCAAATAAAGAAAATATAGAAACAAACCAACCAAAAAAAAGAAAATTGGTTACTGATGATACTTCGGTTGGTGCCCCTGCCTAATTACTCATGAATTATAGTTTTTGCATTACTTTTTTTTACTTTTTTTTCTTTTTTTTTTTTTGGTCTCAATTGATTAAATTAGACTTTTTTTAAGAAATATCTTCGATCTTTTTTAGGCATTTTGTAGCTCTGTGTTTTCAACTGTCGTAATACCATATTCTACTCGGTGTTTCACAAAAATGTTAAATTCATTGATTATCTATGTACAATTTTACAAAGAATTAATAAAAGTTGAGGGGACAATTTGTCATCATGACATAAGGACATTAAGAAGGAAAGAAAAAGGATAGAAAAAAAAAATGAATAAACAAATCAGAATTGACAAAATGATGCTAGTGTGATAATAATGAAAGGGGAAGGTGGGGACGACTATCGAATTGGTTCCCATGATAATATCGATTGCTTGTATGTTTTTTTTTTTTTTTGGTTCATTACAGTCATATGATTTGAAAAACTGCATCCTTATGACATCATGACGAAGAAGTTCATCGAATGAGTAGTTTACACGTTGAAGGGAAGGTGGGGAGGGAAGGAAGTGGAACAGAAGAAATGGATCGAGATCTGGGGAAAAATAGGAGGTAGGAGAATTCAGGCTTATGCTAATAAACGTTTAAGACCACACCAGGCAGCGGCGGCCCCGGTCATCAAAGCGGTTGAATAAGCCATGGGTCTAGTACCAGCACTACTTCTGAATAAAGCACCAGCTAAAGCACCGGCACCCAATGAGTTAAAATCATCATGAACACCTCTAATAGAATCTAATGAAGAATCGATCATATTATAAGTTAATGCCAATACACCGGCAGAGTTACCCAAAAAGGGACCTCTCTTGGTAATATGATTTAAAATGGTATTTAATTGTAATCTTGGTGAAGCATTCTTGGGTAAGTTTTTAACACCTTCTTGGAAACCATAGGCACCACCAATACCTAAACCTAATAAATAAACGGCACCGGTACCATAACATAAATCATCAGTCCAGCTTCTTGAAGGAATCAAACCTTGAGAACCTTCAATATCATTTAATTTTTCTTCATCCAAATCTAAATATTCAATCCCTTTTTCTAAACCGGCTAATGGATGTAATTTAGCAGAATCCATAACACCGGGAGCTTGGAAAATACTATGAGCATCAGAAATTTGAGATGGATCAAATCCTAATGATTGTTTCAACTCTTCTTCTTTTCTCTCTTCTTGCGATTTGCCGCCAAATAACCAAGCCATGGTGAAGTATGTATATGTTATATGATATTTATAAAATTAGTAGGTATGTTGAATGCGCGCTTGCCGATGACAGTAAGTGCTTATGACGATGTTCTGATAGTATAAATTCCCAAAGATTGATTTTATCCTCGAGTGTAACTTGGGGGATACCGTAATCTAATTTTTGTGTGTGGTGGAGTGTCTCCAATAATCGGAATATACGCTGAATTTTTCAATGCTCTTTGGTTTTTCAAGATTTTTTTTTTTTTTTTTTTTTTTTTTTTTTTTCTGCTTTTCCTTTGTATTTCTTTGTATTTTCGATTTTGCCTACACAAACTATCAAATTTTGTATTGAGTTTCTTTTGTCATACTTTAACTTTTTTTTTCTTTCAGTCATAATTTTTGGCGTGCGTAGGATAAAATGTTACCCGCACTCCCGAGGTGATATAGGGTCACGTGATTTTGGTTATTTATCACTTAAAGGCTATAATTCTTATACTCTCCAAGAAAGTAGCCAAATCTTTGAAGCTGTAGTTTGAAGCATCGCTTGATGTATATTCCAGAGAGATCTGATATTTTCTGTGAAAATTGTTCCGATTTCCTTACTAAGTTCTGTAAGAATGAAGTATGCTTTTGAATTTTGTAATATGCTGCGAAAAATAACAAAAAACATGCCTCCATACCCTAAACTCAAAAACCTTTATTTAACCTAGATTTCTTCGAAAAGATATCCTAACCCTCACATCACGATTAGTATCTTAACAGAATTAACCAAACTTATACACAATGTATCCCATAAATGTTATTGATGAAGATTTCGATATTTCATTGGGAATTGATTTCAGCGACATTCCCAACTTGGAATCTCGAGCATTCGGAACCGATTTATACCATAATGCCCCCACTGACTCGTCATGCTCTTCATTACAATCTATGGCTACATCATATAGCACCGCTGCTACCTCTTTCCAAGATTCCAATATAAGAAGCTTGCAACCTTTGTTACAACAAGGCACTAATCGACTTAATTCACTTGATGCCTTATCCCCCATTCCTTCTGCTGCTGGGATCCTTGGGTCAATTGATCTGTTGATTGAGTCGGTCACCCCGGTTGAGATTCCTGGTGTACAATTACCTGTTTATATACCCCCCTCTCAAGAGATGTTATTGGCATTGTCTCACGTTACCAGTGTTTTGAAATTGAGTTATACTTTCGACTTAGATACAATAGTTAGATCAAGACCAGAGGTGCCGCAGGTAAAAACGAATACTAATTTGTGCAATTATGTACACAGACTTTTTTTGTATAAAGTTTTTTTACAAAGGCAAATTGATATTCAAACCCATCATAATTCTTCAAGACCTAGTTCAAGTATCAACTTGAGACATCGTTATGATCCTTCTTTGAGTAGGTCAGTGTCAAGACGTTGGACTAGAAGAAGACATGGAGAAAATGAGTCCACTTTCAATCCACTCCAGTCGCTATTATAAAGATATTTATATAAGAAGCCTAGCTGTGTAATTCTATGAGTTAGTTATAAAGACAAGTAGCATTATCTACCAACATATTGGTGCAAAAAAAAAAAAAAAAAAGACCAACAAAATAGCAGCTGATAGAGTACTGCACACAGAGTTTTCCTTTTTTTTTTTTTTCTTCTCTGTACCTCTTTGAAGATGAGCATCGACCTGAAAAAACATAAACATATGGTGATTCACTACCCTTAGCACCTTATCCAAAGCCAATACAAACTACCAAATACATAATGGGTCCAGCTTTGAAGAAACAAAAAGTCAGCAAAGAAAGTGCTCCAAAGGCATCTCCTGCCAAGCCTGCCCTCAAGGCGTCACCCAAGGCATCTCGTAAGGCCGCCGTTGAAGTTGAAGAAGATGAAAGTTCCAGTGATGAAGCTGAATATCATAGTGCCGAAGATAAAACACTAGAGTTGGAAAGTTTAGAAGAGTCAGACGAAGACTTGGATGATGACGTTGACGTGGCTGGCATTTCATCTGATGATGAGAGTGCTGATGAAGGTAGCGATGAAGAATCTGCCTCCGATGATTCAGAATCAGAAGATGGGGATGACGAAAAAATACCCAAAATGAAGAAAAAGAAGAACCTAGATGATGGGTCGGAATCATTCGCCACCGCTTTCAATGCCATTATTGGCTCTCGTTTGAAGGCTTACGATAGAAATGATCCTATTCTCGCTAGAAATAAGACCACCTTGAAGAAACTTGAGTCTGATAAATTAGAGGCCAAGGCTAAAAAATTAATTTCTGCTGAAAAGAAGGGCTTGCATGATAAACATAGAGTTAAAGTATTGCTCCCATCAGCCGATGAACCTGAAAAAGTCAGAGAATTGATTGATCACGAGAAGAAAATGAAGAAAACAGCACAAAAAGGTGTAGTTAAATTATTCAATGCGGTGTTATCTACCCAGATTAGAACCAATCAAGATATTTCTGGTGAAAATGTGGGTCAACGTAAAAAGGAAGAATTAATGAATGAAATTTCCAAGGAGAAATTTCTTGATTTGGTGCAAGCCGCTGGTCAAGTCTAACTTTATTCCATCCATTCCATCCATTCCTTACATTCCTTCCGTGTCATGTCATGTCCTGTGTTTTCTTTTCTTTTCGTTTTTTTTTTTTTCATTTCCTTTCACTATTTGTACATTAGCCAACCATAATCTTTTTCTCTCTCACGATATTCTAGATCTTGAATATATACGACTTGTCTCTGAATATATTTTAACAACGACACTGAATTTGAATCGATGCGTGATGTACGGGTCTTTGTACTAGAAGAACGTAAGCTGGGATAAGTCTCCACATTTGGTAATGCATCCGCCCCAATGTAATTGTTTTTTCTTGTATCTCTGGTATTTTATGCAGGAAGTTACATCATTCGAATTTGAAATCTTTCAAGAACTCCTCCAAAGTTCCTTCAAAGTTGCGCAGTAGTAATTATTCCAAACCCAAGCTTGGAGATTTGAACCGCTCGCTGAAAGAACCGAACAAGCCTTGATAATCTTTCTTGTCCAAAACTGGCGAGGGTTGAAACCAAATTTACACTGATAGCTCCAGCTGTCTAATTTGGTATGAACGGCGGAAATTTGGTTCAACTTCCCGAGACTATTTCCGTCGATGATGCCCCTCAAAAAATACTCTTCAGCCCTCTTGACTACTCTACTTGAGACAGAATGTTAACCTTTCCCCACTTGTATCATGTAGAATTACTCCTTAAGTCCTCCCTTGCGTTTTTTTTTTCTTCTTTTGGTTGCACTTTTGCGCTTTAATCTGTTTTTTTCTATTATTGTGTTTTTCTTTTTTTTTTTTTTTTTTTTTTTTTTTTCATTTTATAAATGGCTCACGTCTAACTTGTATAGCACTCTACTTCGAAATTTATTTTATTTTTCTTCCGTCTTCTACTCAGTTATACCAGGTGATTGATCGATTTACAAAAGGATGCATTAAGGTCATTCTTCCAACAGATACGTCTTCATATAGAGAGGATAAAATTGAAAATAAAATGTCGTTCCTGCTCCAGAATGAACTCAAACGTCAAGAGTCGGCATACTATGGTAATATTCCCCGGACAAATTCAAGTCAGACTTTGAAAGATCATGTTGGTTTGGCCACCAAAAAGAAGGTTGAAATCAAGAGGGAAAAGGGTAGGCCTCCGATGTTTGTTCGTCCTTCCAACTCTGATATTAGCGTATTAACCCGTCACCCCAGAGAAAACACCAGTGCAATCTCACTCAATATCCCTGATTCTGGTGATGGGTCTGGTCAACTACCACATCAACAACAACTTCCCGATAATACAATCATGTCAATTCGCAACCCACCAAGGAATAAGTGGAGGGTGCTCTGTATTTGTTTATGGGAAGTGGTCTCTGGTTGGTCAGATGCTGCCCCCGGTGCATTGCTTCCCTATATCGAATCTCACTATAATATCAATTACACAGTGGTCTCCATGATTTGGGTTGCAACAGCCGTGGGCTATATATTGGTGGCGGTCTTTTCTCATAAAATTCAACCATGGTTGGGTAAACGTAAATCGTTAATCGTTGGTTGCGTTTTCTCCTGTGGTATGTATAGTATTGTGGCAAGTGGAGGCCCATTCCCATTAGTGGTGGTGGGATTTTTCCTTGGGGGAATTGGATTGGCTATTGTTCTGGCTCAAGCTAATGTATTCTTATCAAAGTTGGATAAGCTGTCCAAGTACCTTGCGTTTTTCCATGGCTCCTATGGGATTGGTGCTACTCTTGCCCCGCTTGCTGCCACCGCTATGATTGGCTCCGGTATTGCTTGGAACTATATTTATATCATCAATTTGGGAATGATGGCTGTCAATGCCGTTAATTTGTGGGTTGCATTCAAGCACGCCGATACTGATTTGAAACCATGGGATGTTGATGATCATGGAAACGAGCTCAAGCCTGAAAGTTCTTACGATAGTTCACGTACAAGACAACGTGAAGTTGCCAATTCATCTTCTGAAGAAGACAACAATGAAAATAATATTGGGTTGCAAGATTTGGGACCTCATATACAACCACCCCCTCATCATGCTGATAAAAGTGAGATGATCTTGGCTTTACGTAACCCCATCACGTGGATTATGTCGCTCTGGGTATTTTTTTATCAAGGTGCTGAAGTTTCCATGGGTGGTTGGATTGTTACCTTCCTTCTTGATTATCGTGATGTATCAAGTAGTTATGGTTATGTGTCTTCTGGATTTTGGGGTGGATTGACCATTGGTCGATTATTTTTAACACGTCCCTTGCATAAGTACTTAGGAGCAAGAAAAAGTGTCACAGTATCGTCTTTACTTCCGATAGTATTGGTATTATTGACGTGGCTCGTCCCCAACGCAATTGGTGCTGCTGTATTTATTTCATTGGCAGGTCTTCTTATTGGGCCTAATTATCCCTTGATGATGGCATACGTTACTCTGGGGATTTTACCAAGAAAAATCCAGGTAGTCAGTATCACCATTTGTACGGCTTTTGGATCTAGTGGTGGTGCAGTATTTCCCTTCATTGTTGGTTTAATATCAGAAAATGTTGGTACATACGTTGTTATGCCTGTTTTCATTACTTTATATTCGTTGATGATCATTATGTGGCTCTCCTTTCCCAACATCGAAAGACAAAGGAGACACGGAACATCCAATCTTAATCTTTGGCAAAAAATATGGTGAACCCAGTTCCCCTTTTACATCCAGCTTGCTTTGTATCAGTTTGTTTTAATTCGTTTCATTGGTTCTACAAGTTTTGTAAGATTTATGTATTTTCAAAAAATTGTTTTTTGTATTATCGAAATTTAATTATGATGGAAAACCTAGCATACATGTATGGATTGGTTTTACTTATGTGTAATGATAGTCCGTTTAGTCATGTAAAAATTAGGCTGCTAAACTATTTGTTTCGCAAAATGCGAAACTCGTTTTGTATTATTGAAAGAATACACTAGAAAAAGCAAAAAGAGAAAAATAAAGAAAAAAAAATTGGAAGAAGCCAAAGAACAGAAACACAAGGAATTTCAGTCTTGATCTAACCAGACTCTAACTCCAGCTTACACTAAACACACATCTTCTGTAAGGAGAAAGAACCGCAATAAAAATGGCAATTGAACAACTTATTGCGAAAGGAGACAAGTACGTCAAAGAAAATGATTTCCTTAGCGCCATATCAGCCTACACAAATGCATTGAAAGAAAATCCCGAAGCGTTTCAGCCTTATATCAAGAGAAGTACTGCCTATGTTAGACTCAACAATCTAGAAGCGGCTATCAAAGACATCTCGCTGGCGTTCACAATAGCTGATAATAGAGGTAGGCGCAATGACAAAGGATTGTGTTACTTCAAATTGGGGTTGATCAATTACAAACAAAAGGAATACAGGTCTGCCAAGGTTAACTTCAATAATGCTAAAGATCATGAATGTAGTGAGAATACATTACCAATGTGGATGGATAAATTGGACTATGAGATCAAGAAAAATCCTGAGATTCTCAAGCCTGACCAAGAGTCTCAGGATGAGCTCACCAAAGCTTTTACTGAACTAGACTCCTCAATTGAAACTAAAGAGCCAAAATCAACCAGTAAAAGCGCAACGTCACCTTTAGCAGAAAAGACTGAAAGCTTATCATCCCCATCACAGGCAAAAGGAAACCCAGTGCAACAATCATCAGATTCGTCAAAAAATGCTCTAGCATCTACAAGCATTGACGTCATAAACAGACAGGCTCCCTTGAAAATCAAAATCAGAGATGACTGGTATCAATCCAATGATTCCGTGATTGTCACCATTTACGCCAAGAATGTTAAGGAAAATACCTTGAATATCAATTTTGATAAAAAATCTGTGTCTGTACTGTTCCCTAGTGGTGCTGGTTCGGAGTATAGTTATAATTTGGACCCCTTATACGATGAAATAATAACAGACAAATCAGCCTACAAGATCTACGGTACAAAGCTTGAACTCAATTTAGCAAAGTCAAAACAAATAAAGTGGCCCTCTTTGGAAGGATCTTCGAATTCCAGTGGTGCTGAGCTAGCAGCAAAAGCATCAACAAAATCAGACCTGAAAATTGAAGAAATCTCAACCAACAAGAACCCAGCTTTAATATACCCAAGTTCTTCTAAAAAGGCAATAAACTGGGACAAATTCAATGCCGACGATCCTGATGCAGCAGAGGCCGACGAAGGAGATTTTTTTGCAAAGTTGTACAAAGATGTAGATGACGATACTAGAAGAGCTATGATGAAGTCGTACGTGGAATCCAATGGGACGGTGCTTACCACTAATTGGAATGAGGCAAAGGAAAAAAAATTTGAGACCAGTCCTCCGGAAGGTATGCTGGCCAAAGAGTGGAACGAGAGGCCCAATAAAAAGTGATAGAATAGCCGTATACCAATATATCAATTAAATTAGCTGTAAACATTCCTATCAATTAGTACTCAAATAAAATTTTGTAAATGAATGCAGCACTGAAAAAGCAGAGCAAAAAGAAAAATTAAAAAACAATAATCGCCAAAACATTTCGCGGCTACAAAACGAAGGGAAATCGAGGGGGCAAAAAAAAAAAACAGAAAAAGAAAAGATAAGGGTTGCTTTAGTGTTAAACTTTTTTCTTTCAGAAACGTCAATTGAGCCACATTCACATCTAATGTTTACCAAACGATTGTCAAATTTAGCTACCAGACCTCAATTCCATATATATCAAACCACGCGAAAAATGCACATTGAATCTATTCCTATGAGATGGGGGACGGGGGACAATTATGCGTATTTGCTTATTGATACTCCTAGTAAGCATGCCTGGTTAATTGATCCAGCTACTCCCAAAGATGTTTATCAATACTTTCTGGCCAAAAAACCTTCATTTGAGTTGAAGGCCATCGTGAACACTCATCATCACTATGATCACTCCGATGGGAATTCTGAATTTCACTCAAAAAACCCCGATTTACCTATCATTGCAGGTAAGGATTCTCCTTTGGTAACTTACACACCAGCACACCAAGAAGTAATCGATTTGGGAGATAACTTATCTATCACTGCGTTACACACTCCTTGCCATACTCAAGATTCCATTTGCTATTATGTAAAAGATTCAAAAACCGACGAAAAGGCAGTATTCACTGGTGATACTTTATTTATCAGTGGATGCGGCCGCTTTTTCGAAGGTACCGGAGAAGAAATGGACGTGGCTTTAAACTCAGTGTTAGCTAAATTACCCAAAGATACTCGTGTCTACCCGGGTCATGAATACACTAGATCCAATGTTAAATTCTCGAAAACTATATTGCCAGATAACGCGGCTTTAAAAGCTTTGGACGAATTTGCCAGCAAGAATGAAATCACTGCAGGCCAATTCACCATTGGTGATGAGTTAGAATTCAATCCTTATATGAGGTTGAATGATCCTAAGGTTCAAGAACTTACCGGATACACCAAAACAGGCGATGTGATGACAAAGTTGAGGGAATTAAAGAACAGTCTGTGAAAGAATGGAAATGTTCCGCAACAGGATTAACCAATCTCTGTATTTACTAGTTCATTGTTAGTACAGATACATTTATTTATGATCTAGCCATTAAAAGCTACTTATATGACAATATATGATGAATTTATTTATAGTCAATGAACATGTAGCGAAGAAAAAAAAAAATAGACAAAAAAAAAAAAAAAAAAAAATCGTGATAAGTGAACAAGATATATGAAATATACTCTCTTTTTAGTATTCAGGCAACACGCACAAAAGCCGGTAGACTTTCCTCTTCATAAAGTAATTCTGGCTGCCATAACTCAATGAACTCTAAATCGAACTCTGATTTACCCATAGCAAATTTTTCATACTCTTCAAAAATACCACTCATACACCAACCTTGTAATATCTTTCGCATCAAACCAACCAATACACCTGTTCGGTGTTTCCCCTTATTAGAATGTATGAGTATGGGGAAGTTTTGTTTGTTCAACATTAGCTCTAGAGCTGTAGTGAGAGACTTCTGAGCCCGCTCATGCTGATCCTGCAGTAAAAATGGTTCCTGTGACGAATCTACTTCCAAATGATGGAATTTGATATCTGTTGTCGCGAGCCAATTTTGATAGTTGTCCATTATTTCAGCCGTACCGTGCTTGTCTTTCTTTTTCTTCTCTTTTTCTTTACCTTTGTCATCTCCTATTGCTTCAACATTCTCTTTGTCATTTTTCTCTTTCTTGTCTTTCTTCGGCTTTTTCTCTTTTCCTAGATCACCCAAGTATATTATTGTCTTGATGCCTAATTGAGTCAAGAAAGGGTAATTCACAGGCATTGGGAATCCTGACCTATATATTCCATCCTCTACCAACAGGAAATTAAGTGGTGGTACGTATTGAGTCCTTGGATTCATAGTTCTCAACACCAATTGAGGGTAGTTGCCAATTCGATTGTTGCTGTTGGGTTGTGAATCCAAGCCTTGGTCAAGTACATTACCATCATAGTGACTGACTGAGCTTGGTAGTCGCTCAGAATAAAACTCATGATCTTTAAGTTGGTTTTGATGTTGGAGATCAGCTGGAATATTACTATTCTGTTCCCAAATCATGGGCAACACATTTAGTTGAGTGCTAGAGTGTATATCATGAATGTCCTTCTGCCCTGAGCTACTGCGACTGCTGCTATTTGAGTAGGAATTCAGCATTTTGAAAGGACTGATGTATATATTGCTGTTCGATTTTAGCTTTGATGCACTACAGTTGTCATATGTACTCAAATCTCTGGTTCTTACATTTAGAGTAGGATACTTTTTTTTTTTCCCCAAAGTTTCAGATTTGATGTGTTTTGGGTCTTTTTTTTCATCCTCGCGGGATCATTCTCCCAACTACACTACATTATGATGTGCATATAGTTTGACAGGTAGGGACATCGTGTCGAGCTTACAATAAGAAACCCATATTCATCACTTACGGGAGGCAAATTTGTCTGGAAATTGAAAGTGTGGTGAGTGTTCATTGTCAGTGCCAATTTAGGAAACTATATGAAAGGAAAAACGAGAATGCGGAAACGAAATTTTTGGCTGCTACAACTATTTAATTGAGCACATTTACTATAATCTCATATACTCAAACAATTTACACAAACTTGGGCGAGTCTACAATTCATGATGACAAACTTATCAAAAAGCACAATTGCGGATATGAATCAAATTTTGGAAGATGGCTACAACAGACAGGACAATACCAGTCCAGGACTGCTCATTAAAAGAAGATTTGAGTCACAAGTTTAATGTGAGTTCCAGACCAAAAACTGACGGGGCCTGTAGTTGTATTGAGACTAAAAAAAAAAAAAAAGGAAAAAGACGAAGGTCACTTTACAACAAGGGTTGGAAGCGAGGTAATGAAGGTGGTGGTGGAGGTGCTGGGCCAGTAAGTGGGTTTTGTGCTGGAGGATCATCCAGATTTGAAAGAAACTGGAATCCGGGTCTGGAGTGGCCAAGTGGAATAGATTCAAGTAATTTTGAGTATGGTCTGGAAGGTGGCGGTGGTAGTGAGGGTGAAACTCTAGGCGATCCGTCGCCATATGGTAGCGGTAAAATAATCTTGGGAGAATCATTATTGTGTTTGTTTGGTATGACAGCCGACGTAATTTCATATATAGGAATAGCTTTAAAGTGTTGAGTAAATATTTCTAGTTCAATACGATTTTCTTCTGCTTTAAAAACCTTTTCTAGATCCAAATCTGAGCTAATTATTTCGCCTGTTTTGGAATTTCGTAAACCCAGAACTCTTGAATCACTGTGGTTGGATAGTTTGAACGCTGATTTCGCATTTTCGAGTAATTCCAAGAATTTTGGAGGTGCCGAGTTTGTGGTGGGATAGCTAAATTCCAACTGTTGAGATAAGAATTTCAAGGTAACCGCTTTACGAGCACCACCTTTCATGAAGCTAGAACGGGTCGATGGTGTCTTTGAATTCTCCGCGGATGACTTTGGCGAGACAGGGGTCATGGCAGAACTGGCATCAGCTGAAGTTGAATTCAAGACTGGGGCAGTGATTATGGGCACTGAATGATTCTGATTAGTCATGCTAGCCTGGTGCTGCATTTCGGAGGCCACCTCTGCTAATGAGCTAAGAGAGTCTGGGAAAGTCCCCTTATTTGGCTTCGAGTATAAATAATCGTAACTTTTAAAAGGGACTGAATGTTGGGATATTAATGGATAGTCTTGTGTAAGCCTATAATAAAATGCCTCGCAAAGCGTATACATAATTGATTCGAATCCAAAATCTTTAATACAACCGCCCATCAATGTGTATAACGTAGTTGAAGCCACGTCCTCTGTAAGACCAAATGCAGCAGTAGAATGAGGATCGAGCGTTTTGTAAAATTTCGATATATACAGCGTATCATCAAATTTAGATCGAAGGTGATCGACTGAAGATTGCGATGCATTTGAAAATGCCTTTTCAAAAATGAAAGCTGAACAGCAGCCAACTGCACATTTCCCCAAGGCTTCTAAATTACCCAAGTCTTTAACAGAGCTGGCTTCGGAACATGTTTTGGAGCGTTCGATATAGTTTAAAAGCGTTACATTAGCGGTGGAATGAAATTTTGGGGTGACACTGCTAGACAGGTGATGCAACAGCAGTACAGGCAGTTGTCGCAGTTGCCAAGCCAGGTGTAATTGCAGATGACTCGATGAGGATGTGAAATGGCTCCCAACCGCATTGTCGCTTGGGTTTAGCAGTGGATCGATATGATGGGCTTGGCGAAGATGAGGTTGCGGTTGATGTAGCTGAGGACGGAGGTGTTGGGCTTGATACAGACGCTCAAGATGGTCATCTATGGGTAAGGATGATGTGATATGAGGTTTTTTGAGGTTTAGGTTACTAATTGGAGGAAGAACTGGAGCACGAGTAGGTTGTTTATTGAGGCGAGGTTGGATGATTGCATTTATAGCTTCTCTCGACTTATCATGGGTTGAAAATCTTTTCGTCTTGGGGTAATCATGGGCTCCGTTATCTTCTTGAGAGTCCGAATTGAGCTTTGAGATTTCGGAGATGAATTGATATTTGTTTAATGAGTGAAAGTCACCCCCATCAGCTTCGGTGACAGATGTGTCAGCAACCTCATTCTTGCCGGAAGATGTAAGGATTGGGGATATAAAGTTAGCTCTTGAAGGGTTTTGGTGCTGTGAGGTCAGAATTGAGTCAAGAGATGTTAATGCAGAGGTGTCGACTGAAAGTGGGTCTTCAGGCGAGAGGGTGCTTCCGTTGTCCATTGTATCGTTGAGAGTTTTCACTCGTTTTCGGGCTGACATATCGTATTCGAGTCTGTGTTTAGAGAGTCTATTTGTTTTGGTAGACCTTTTGCGGTTTCTTCGAACACTTTGAACCGCTGCTCTAACCAATTTGTCGAAGTCAGGAAATGTTTCCGGTCCATAATTGAATTCTTTTCGAAGACTATCTGCCACATTCTTGATTTCCAGCTCTTGCTCTGAGGCTTTGCGAGAGCTCAACTCGAGTGTATCGATAAGCTCCAACCTCCTGGCAGAAAAACGTTTCCATACCCGTTCATCGAGAAAGTCGAGCCGTTCTCGAATTGCGTGGGTGACACCATGAGCTTTGTCTCTAGTTTGCTGCCTTGACTCAAAGGTCAGTTTTTTCTCAGTCAGTAAATTCATGGACAGTTTGTGGGTGATCTCGGAGGCTGAAAATAAAAAGTCAAAGGGGGGGGGGGTTCAAAGTATGTGTGATTCAAAGTCTTTTGAAACAATAAAAAGATACAAGCTAAAAAAAAAAAAAAGAAAAAAAAAAAAGAAAAAAAATGAATCAAATGACTAAGAGCTGACTACTATGACATAAAGGTTTTTTCAGCACTTTTTTTAAAGATTTTTAGTCTTTTTTTTTTTCCGCTCACCTTTTGCCCTAGTTTTGACTCAGAAGCTTCTAAAAGTTCAATTAGGCTAGTACTATCGTGTGACCTTCCAACTCCAAACGTGGACCTCCATGACAGAGTATAGGCATGGCTATCAGATGTCTTTTTGCACAAAAAATTGTAGTTGGACTAACCGGATTTGCCTAATTTGACTAAAATAACGGGATGCAAAGAACCTCGACGTTTACTACAGAGCAAGTAGCTTGTGTACTACATCCATTGATTTTAATACAAATGAAAGCTTTTGAACTTTTAGTTTATTGTATATGACTCCAAATCGCTTTATGAGTCAACTGTCTAGTCATGGACTCATTAGTGAGACTCATTTTGTTCGCATGTCTCGGACGAGTCATCATTGGCTAGTCACTTCGCACTACAATATTATGTAAGCATGATCGCATGCTAGCGTAAGCCCAAAATGGAAAGCGAGAAGCAATTAGAGCCCTCACGTGAATACCAGTACCGGAGAGCCGGAATTACTTTTCACTGAACTTTAGAAAAACAGAGAATGCAGCTGCAGTGCGTGCAGGGGCTGCAGATAGCCTCGAAGACGAATTGGGAAAAATGAAAACATTGAAATTGGCATATGGTAGACCATGGAAATTGGGTATAAGAAAAACACAAAGTACGTTCGGAGATGGAAAACTCATATAGTGATATTCATATAACTGCAACCACTGAACGGTACTTTCCAGCGACAGATTCAAATTCAAGAAGCTAGACACAGACTGGAATTCATTTCTGCTGAGTTAAAAAACCCATCACGAATACAATGTCTTTCGACAAAGAAAATGTAGGTGTGCCCCTGACGCCGCCCAATGGCTCCAAAATCAACGCTTCGAGTCCCGTATCCTCAGACCGTACCACATCGCCCAAACGGGCGTTGAGACCATTGTCTCCCAACAAGACTAACGCATCTGGTAATGGTGGTGTCGGAAAATTGAACTTTTTACAAAATGATAATATCGATGAACACTTCAATCACATTCATACCACACATGATGAGATCCAGGATCAGTTAAATTCCCTTGAGGCCTGTACGAAACAAACTGCTGCCGATCTTGGTCAGCTTGTGGATCGACTGAAAAATAACAACCAACATTTGAACAAATTATTGCAAAATATTGCGTCATATTCTGATGAAGTAATTACAGAGGGAAATGCTACTAAGAATGATATTACTAACATCATTTCGAAGCTTGATGCATTCAGAGATCAAATTTACAACACTAACCCTGACAAAAATGACTACCAAAATATAAAAGAACACATAGATGGTATAAAAGCATCTATTTCACAGCTGCTATCAGAAATACCAACTTCCAAAGAAATAACCACTATCATCGAGTCTTTTTCAAATAAATCGCATTCAAAAGAGGTAGATAATGAATTGAAATCTCTACAGCAACTGCTACCCGCTGCGGTACTGGAAAGCTTGAAGAAAATTTTACCTGGCCTTCTACGTCAGGAATTATCCCAGCACAAAGAGAACTTGAATACCAGTACATCGAAAACAGTAGATGACAAAATGACGATACTCAACAAAAAGATATCCGAGTTAACTATACCCTCCACTGATGCCATATCTTTGAATTTGGATGACATAATCAAGAGAGAAGTTGTACCCTTGCTCGACCTGAACCACGTAGACCTATCATCTTACTTACTGACCGAAGATACCATTGCTCTTATTGTACCTCCCATTTTAGCTGAAGTTACTAAAAATCTACAATCCTCGCAATCGGCTGAGGAAAATTACAGGAATGATTTGAATAAACTAGCCCTGCGTATTTACGATTCCAATAATACCAATTCTAAATCGGGGACGTTGGAGGACTCCATTTCGCACTTGACATCGTTGTTAAAACTGCAGTCGGAGCTGATCAACAAACTTACAATAGAATCACAAGCTAAACAAGCCGCGTTCGACTCACAATCAAAGTACACCGATCTTGAATCGAGATACAACTTATTGGAATCTAAGTATCAAGAACTATGCAAAGCTTATGAATCCAAATACGTCGATTTAAAACATCTCAATTCCCAATATCAGTCACTAACCCAAAAATCGGGAAGTCTTACTGCTAAACTTATGCTGGCAGCTAGCGACCTGTCCTCCTCTGACGTGGCCATTAATAAAAGCCCATTGGCAAAGATAAGTGGGGCAAGGCAGTTACATAACTATAGTATGGGTACCATTCCACAATTGGAATCACAGGTACCTAGTCCTCAAAAGAGAATAGTGAGCAGTCCCGTTGCGAACAAAGTGAAGAAAGATTACTTACATGATCTTTCCAACATACGTTCAAATAACTCCGATGATGAGTCATGAACATTATGTATTGATATACATCAGAATAAATGGATTTTCCTAATCAGATCTTGTTTCTTTTCTTTCTCTTTTGTTCATAGAGACTATTGTAGTAAGAATACCATATTTAAAAATTTTATTTACAAGCTGACGATCTATCTACTTATTGTCTTTTTCGATGGGTTTCCCCGATTTTACCTCGAGCGCATATTGTGAACCTTCTTGAGGATATATTCTCTCTTTTCCGTCCATGAATGGTCTCAATACCTCGGGTATCAAAATCGATCTCGTTTCCACATCGTAATTTTGTTCTATAATGGCAACAATAACTCGAGGAACCGCTATACAAGTACCATTCAATGTATGTACGTGTTGCGGTTTTTCGCCCGGTGCTGGTTTGAAAAACACACCTAACCTACGGGACTGATAATCACCACAATTGGAACTACTTGTAAGTTCTCCAAAACTTCCCCTGCCTGGCATCCATGCTTCACAATCATACTTTTTCATTGCGGGCGCACCTAAGTCAGTAGTAGGCATATTAATCATTTTGGCGCTTAATCCCAATTCGGTGATAACTTCAGTTTGTAGTTGGCGTAAATCTTCCAATTCCTGAGTAGATCGGTCTGGTGTTGTGAAATGAAATAATTCCACTTTATTAAACTCGTGCACACGGTATAATCCTTTGGTTTGTTTGCCACGAGATCCAGCTTCCGCTCTGTAAGCCCGCAGGATCCCCACGTACTTCTTAGGAAAAGGCCCCGTGATAGTTTCATTGGAATGAAATGCACCCAATGGTATCTCAGCAGTCCCTGTAAGCCCTAGATCATGATTTTTTAAGCTATATACGTGGTCCTCATCATTCTTATCCTGAGGTTTGAAGCCACAGGCATTTATAATTTCATTCTTCACCATAGTTGGTGGAGTTATCATTTTGTAACCATTTTGACGAGCTTTAGATAATCCGTATTGAATCAAAGCCTGCTCTAGTAATGCCCCATCACCGATTAAGTAATACCAACCAAATCCGGAGACACGAGCTGCGGCATAAAAGTCCATTAATCCCATTCTTTCTCCTATATTTTTGTGATCTAAGTGATTTCTGACTGGTCTATCTTGCATAATTTGTGACTCTGAGCTCCCATTGATAAATTCAACCACAGATCCATTATCTGGGTCTTCGGGAACGGTAGGGTCTAACAAGTTTGGTAAATTCTCCCACTCCTTGTGCAAATTTATGGAAATACCATTCTTTAGCCCTGTCTTTATTTTTAACTGAGTTTTGATCTCTTGCAAGCGCTCAGTGAGTGCTTTCTTCTCGTCAGGATCTCCTGGACCCTCCAGCTTGTTTATTTTCATTACTATTTCTCCGAGTTTAGAACGTTCATTCTTTAGCTTATCTATGGTGTGCGAATGTTCTAATTCTTGTTGTCGGTTTTCTAAAATTATACCAATGGTATCACGCGGAGAGTGAGCTCTTCTTCTTAATGATTCTTCATAGGCTTCACGATTTTCTTCGATATGTTTGAAGTTGATCTGAGGTCTTTTCAACACGGCCGTGGACTTGCCGCTAAAGTATCGGCTGCATAATTTGAGCGAATGCACTCTATTGTAGCGTAGCATTTCTTATACGTTTAAGTTACTGTGTGAATCGGTTAATAAGCATGAATCTTACTTGATTTCGAAGACGGTTAGACTTTGAGCTCGTATTTTGTGACTCTTTCGTGAATTTTTCTTACTTCTTTTTCAAAAGCATTTATCGATTTTTTTCGGGTAGCGTTCTTTTTTTTTTCGGTGTGAGCTGAGCATTTCATTTTGAAAGATTCTAATGATTAAACCTTCGTACCCTAAAACCAAGACATCTGATCTAAATGACAGGCAATTCTGAATGAGCAAACTAGACTGATTAAAGCTTTATTGCCGTGAAGAAGAAAAAAGGTCTTCCAGATTGTCCCTTCATGAACAGGCTTGACGGTAACTTACTTTCTCATCCATTTTTGATTTGGTATTTAGCTAAAAGTGAGATATGCTAAGACTTGACTTTGATATGAACTGTACATCAAGTACAATGCTTTAACTACTTTGAATACTAGTTTTTCAAAAAATGAGATGCATTAATATGTAAGAAGAAACCTTTTTGAAGGTATAAATTTTGATAAGATATAAAGAAAATAAGCCATGACGTGAAAACAAAAAGAACGAAGTAAAAAAAAAGTATAGAAGATGAAGCGAAATGAAAAATTAGGCAAAGGCATCAAACGTTAACGGTATGAAAAAGGCGTCAAAGATTCAAAGTCTTTTTCATGTAAAGAAAATAAATTAAATATGTATGTGAAGAAAACCCGAAGACATTTCTAATTAAATAAAAATTGGATGACCCTTTTGTAAATTGGACCTTGCTTCAATTGTTCCTCTGCTTCTTGTCTTTCTAAAGTTAAAACCTCTTCATCATATAAATCACGATCACTGAAGATATCGATATCTTTAACTTTTATGAGTAAAGTCAAGTTACGAGTGTAAAGTTTATGACCAACGTAGAAGACAATCAACACAACTGGACCCAAGTAATTTTGGAAAAAGTTTTCCACACTAGGAGTACCAGAACCAACAGGGAATAAAGCAATCCAGAATTGAGCGATAATGACTAACGATTGACATACAAGAGCGTATGCTGAACCCCAAACTCCTGTTTGAGAGACGTAACCCAAAGAGTCGATCGAGATGTTGTGATATTTCAAGGCTTGTCTGAATCTTATGTGTGAGAGACAAATAGAACCCCAAGTAAAGACTTGGGACAAACCAGAAATACTCAACAAATAAGCAAAAACAGTTTCCTGTTGGTCATAGGCAGCAATGTAGGAGAACAAACCAATGACGGCAAAAATTCCCATAGCTCTAAGAGGTCTACCTTGTTTATCAACGTAGGAAAACCATGCTGGAGCACTACCTTGCAAACTCAAAGAATGAAGAGTACGACTACCTGAATAGAATGCGGAGGAGGCAACTGAGGTAACGGATAACAAAATGACGGCATTGATGATACTTGGGACTGCAGTGACTCCATGTAATTCGGCAGCAAGCACGTATGGAGAAGCATGAGTGGCACTACCTCCACTACCCATCAATCTATCGGAAGTGTAAGGAACTAACAACCCAACAAAGGTCAAAGAACCCAAGAAAATGATAAGAACCCTCCAGAAAATCAATTTGCAAGCCATTGGTATAGCTTTACGTGGATTCTTTTGTTCAGCGGCGGTTAAAGCAATGAATTCGGATTGACCTAAGGCAAAACTCCCAGTGACGAAAACACTACAGAGTCCCTTGAAGTTCCAGTGATTAATCCAATTTTGACCACCGATGAATTCGTGATGTGGGTTAGCACCAGATGTAAGACAAATACCCATAAGGATAAATCCAACAATCATGACTAACTTGGTACAACCGATAATAAATTCAGCTTCACCATAACCTTTGGCACCAATAAAATTAATAAGCAACACAATGATATAAAATATGGTAACCCAAACATCAGGATTTACCTGAGATGCAGACAACCAAAATTGAATAGTCATAGATGCAGTGACTAACTCAACGGCGACAACGGTTAACCATTGTATACAATAATTCCAACTGACAGCAAATGCAATACTAGGTTCGATCAATCTAGAGGTATAACCATTATAACCACCGGGGAGATTAGGATAACTAATGGCAAGTTCACCAGCGGCTTGTAAAGTTGGATAAACATAAGAACCAACAATGGCAAAACCTAATATTATTTGGGAAGGTCCAGCATTATGAAGAATAGTACCAGTACCAACAAGAAGACCAGTACCTACACCGGTAATCAAAGCCAATGTGACTAAGTGTCTTTGACTAATACCTTTGGCAAGTTCTTGACCTTGTTGACCATTGTCGGTTTTTTGTTCTCTAAAACCATCGATAAATCTTTGCCATTTTGTCATGTGAACTTCCGATGAAGCACCAAGATAGGGCGATTCAGAAGAGGTACGGGCAATTCCGTTGTGTTTGACCTCGGAAACAACTGGATCCAAGTCCGGTTCATTTTTGACTTCTTTGCTCATTATGAAAATTTAATTTTAACGGCAATGAATTAGCAAAATTGAAGCCAAGTGGTATAAGTAAGAAATTTATGTGTCTCTTAATGAAAAACTGATGACAAGATCAAGTTAATAAATATGAATATCGGGGTAGTTGAAGTACGCAATATAATTTGGAGGACGTGATGATCTACTTATAAGAAGACGCAAAAGAGAAAAAAAAAAAAAAAAAGGTATGTTGAGTGAATAACGAAAAGAAAAAAAAAAAGAAAAGAAAAAGAAAAAGAAAAGAGTCTGTTGAAAGAAAAGAAATAATGCCAGAATACCTAAGAATAAATTAATAGAAATCAAATAGATAGATAGGAAAACTATAATCCAAGATACAGGCACTGATAGCCATACCACGAAGACTCAAATGTAGTCATGGTGTTACTGTAATCTAAAACCGGCATCTTGTGACTCCTTCAATCCATAGCACTTTGTGATGGGGGTCGGGAACAATCTTATCGCGGCCAATTATTTCAAGCGCCAGATTTGAATGCTGAGTTTCGCCTTACCTTGTTCCACCATTTAACGTTATTGTTCCCCATTTCATCCAGGTTGAGGAGAAGGTATCCGTGCCACAAAGAGGAGAAGAAAAAAAAAGAAACGAGATGAACAGAACAGAATTACAAAACTACAACAACGTGAAGGCAAACCCCGATCAAAAGGTACACAAAACCGTCCCATAGAAAGATGCTGTAACGTGATCTTATTTATCATTCAACATATTACCACCAACGGAAACGAATATGGCCAGTTTTTAGATGAGCTTATTATTTTTTTTGCTTTTTGCTTTTTGCTTTTTGCTTTTTGCTTTTTACTTTTTTGCTGTATTTTTTTTTCATTTCTTTTTTCTGTCATGCAGCATGTCACAATTGAGAGATGCATGAAAGATACATCTTTAAATTCTTTTTTTTCTTTCTTTTTTTTTCTCCTTCTCTCCTTGTATTTTTCCGGCAATCCAACCCAAAGTGGCATAAGTTCCTGCACACAGACTACTTCAAGCCAAATTTGAAAGGCATTTTACACTTGTCATTCAAAAAAAAGCCGTGTGCCCACTTATATGCCGGGCCCGGACTTAATTACCGCTGTTGATACAATTGTCAGTGCTGCAATAGCGGGAACTTATGCATCCTGCCCCCGTTGCCGCATAACAAGCTCGACCGCTAAAGGAAGTTTGGCGCCTGCCGCTTCTAGTTCGACCCGTACAACAACAAACAGCAGCTCGAAACCTATTTGTGTATATTTGCTTACGGGAAAAATGATCTTGTTAACATCTTCCGACGGCTTCGGTCTGATAAGTATTGAGCAAGTTCAAAACAAACATTGTATTGTTATGCACAAGCTGGGTGGAGTTGAGCTTTTGTGTTCTTCTCATTTAAAGCTTGCTTCCAAACTGATCTAAATTGACAAAGATCTCATCTATCAAGTAACATGTAGATTTACGTTCGCTCAGATATTTATCTTTTGTTTTGATTTATCTGATTTATGTACCATCTCCTATTGTTTTGTACTTGAGTCTCGCAAAGCAGTTGAAAACAAAATGTTCTATTCAAGAAGGAACGACGATCTCTCGTGAAGCTTAGCTTTCAGCGAAGGGTTTACGAACATGGCAAAAAATGTTGGAAAAAATGACATTGTACCTTTTTAATAGCTGATTTGAATAATCAAAATAACAATGAAAGATGGGGTTTCCCCACAAAAATTGATTCTTTTCTTTTTTTTTTTTGTTGGCGTTTTGGGTCACCGTACCTTGAAATGATAAATTCGAATGATATCATAGATTGTTATGCAGTTTTGTATTGAGTCTATTTACATGAAATCTAATAAAGAAAATTAAATATTTTGTCCGATGATCTCCATTGCTTTGGAATCACCCTTGCTTAAAGCATCGTTATTCAACGCATCTGCTAAGCATTCCCATGGATCTTTGGTACCACCCCATCTTAAAATACTCTTTTTGTACTTGAGTCCCGCATCTGTACTCCAAGGATCATTTTGAAATAATTCCTGCCACACTTTAGCAGCAATGGCACGATCTAATAAATATGAGTAGTATACTGATCCATATGAAAACAAGTGCGGAAACTTACCATGCCAAGTTGACCACAAATCAGCAAAGACTTGTAAATCTTTTTCCACCTGATGATAAACCGGTATGGAATCAAAATCATTGAAGTTTGTATCCAACATTCTCACCACATCTTCACCGTGTAACACTTGATCTAACATGGCCATTTTGGATTGCATATAAGTTTCACATTGATCCAACACTACTCGTTGAGTTTGATATGCAGCTAATAAGGAAGCAGGTAAAGGTTCACCCGTTTCATAATGTTGAGCAAAACCACATAATATTCTGGGATCCTTACTAAAAAATTCCATTAATACAGAAGGTAATTCAACAAAATCAGTCAGACAACGAGTACCCAGTAAATTATGTAATTCGGTGGCGCCAATCATGGAATGCATTGCATGACCCATTTCATGGAAGATGGTATCTACTTGATCTAAAGTAAGTAAAGTAGGTTTCTCACGATCAACGCCAGCAAATCTACCAATACTCAATTGTTGCGGTTTAGCAAAGTTACAAACAAGTGAAATAACCGGTAATTGTTTAGTCTGGTGAGAGTCCACATGAACCAAATTCGACATATGTTGGGTTTTTTCATCGTTCAAATCAAACTTTCGAGAACAGGTGATGGTAAAATGTGAAGGTAAAACTTTGGTTGACCAAAAATCTAAATAGAGGAACCCCATTTCCTGATTAGTTTCCAAATTTAAAACTTTTAACTTCCTCACTTGGTTATGATCCCAGGTTTCTCCCTTGTAGGTGGGAATTGGGACTAACGCCACTTTGTAAAGTACATTGAATAATTTATTTAATCCACTTACCACTGTACCAACTGATAAATATTCAGAAATGTCCTGTAAATGCGACAAGTTATGCTGTGATTCGGATTGAAGTTTGCCCAAGTAGTAATCACGGTCCCATGGTTTTATGTCTTGTAGAATGTGATCGTTAGTTACCGGAGTAGTTGAGTTTGGATGTTTGAGATAATATAACTTTTTTACTTCATCAATGACGCCACCTTTTTTGGATTTGAGTCCTTGTTGAAGATTACGAAGAAATGCCACTACATTCTCAGGATTTTTCGCCATCTTATGTTCCAATTGATAGTGAGCAAATGACTTATAACCAAGCATCTTGGCAAGAGTAGCACGATATTTTATAAAATTGTTCAACACGGATATTTGTTCTTCGGAGGAGTTGTGCAAAGCAGTCCAAACTTTTTTACGGATTGATTCCTGATCACAATGTAACAAGATGGTGTATGGTACGTGACCGGTTAAAGGAATGTAGATTCCATCGGTACCATTGGCACTTGCAGATTTAGGTTGAAATTTTTGTAATTCATTTCTTAATACCGGTTCTTTGATAGAATTAAATTCATCCAATGTAATCTCACACCAGTATTTATCAAGATTATGAATTTCATTGTTGAAGTGTGAACCCAAAAGAGAAATTTCCTGAGTAATGGCTACAAAATTATTTCTAGTGGTTGGATCCATATGAATACCAGACCTTTCAAAATCTTCACGTAAATATTCCCCAACTTTCCTCTCTTCCAGCGAGAGATGTGATACAAGTTCTTGATTTTCCAAAACCAGTTTCAAGTTGGCGTAAAGTTCAACATTTGTGTTCAACTGATTCATGTACTCAAACATAATTTCATGGGTTTGTTGAGCAGCATTTATCCATTTTTGACTTGGATGAGCAACTCTGATGAATTCAGCAACGTCAATGACTCGGCATAAAATATCACTTAGATCATCCAATTGTTTTATATAGTTTCTGTGACCTTTTAACCCACCATGACGAATTTCATGGTTCATTGATTCGACAAGTTGTTTTGCCTCTGCCAATGATTTTTTGGAGAAGTCGATCAAACCATTAGGAGTGGTCAAGTGAGTATTCTTGAAAAGACCTACTTTGGGAACTGATGCAAATACTGAAGAGGGGAGAAGGGATTTATTGAAGTCAACAAAGTATTTTTGATCGTCAAATACTTTACGCAAATGATTGAGTTCACCCTCTGGTTGATGGCTGTTAGTGTATGATGCACTTCTTTTGGTTTGAAATGTTGATGTATGTAAAAATTTCAGGCCAAGCATTGTTTTCTGGTAGCGCGATAAGGCGAACCTCGATATGGAGGCAGCCTCACGCTGGACATGCCCAGTATATGAGACATTCATCTAGTGTATTGAGGCCAAGTTGAAGTACGACTGTACTAAAGGACAAGATAACGAGCGAGTACAAAAATGAAAGTATAACGTTCAATCAATTATATCTGTTCAGGCCCTATATTTTAGTTTCCACTAACAATGAAAATTTTCCATCAGAGGGCGCGCCTTCCTACTAAAGTTGAATGTTATGTGGTACGGGTGTTTTGGCTGCAAAAAAAAAAAAAGGAAGATTAGACAAAATGCAAGAAAGCATAAACAAGACTCCTTGGAGAAAAGACCCTGCGACATGTTGAATCAAGAAATCAAAGGTACATTCTGAGTGGTTGCCACAGAGTACATTTTGCCCAGTGCTGAATCAGCTCGCATATCTAGCGACTCAATGTGGAAATGTCTGACTACAATAAAGCTTTAACCCAATGGTGAGGTACTTTTCCAATTTTGTAGTTGGTCGAGGTGCAAAAAACTTGTGAACTGCTAGACAATCTAACAAAATCCAATTGTTTATCAGCTTGCAATATGATCAGGTTAACTTAGCATTCAAAAGAAACAATCACTTGAGACATTCTTGATCAAAGCATACGTCGGAAAGCCATAGATCGAAAGTCAATTGTGTTTCACTTTCTCGTTCCCATCTTCTTCTCTTTGGCTTTCCAATGCGTGAGCAGCATGCTTCAAATTATTGATGTGACAGTGCTTTTATTTTTGTCTCGATGAACTCAAATAAGTATACCCAGGAGTTGAGTGTGACACTTTCAGAGCCATAAGTGATGACGTAATTGACAACAGCCAATTTTACTTTTGTGTGCTAAAAAAAAAAAAAGCTGAACAAGCCGCAACCAAAACAAAAAAAAAAAAAAGAAGAAAAAAAAAACTGGAAACCTTCTTTCTTCACGATTTACAGGCCATTCACAAAACACGAATGTACAACAGATGTTGTCCCTGCAGAATACCTCTGGCTGACTTACAGTTGGGAAGCCATCAAGGTTCCTAATCCAAGGGGGGCGAAGTTAGTAAAAAGGAGAACAAAACTTGAGCAGAGCATCAGATGGTTATCGGTTGTAGAATGTCTAGCATAGCAGTGAGTACGATAATGAAAATTACAAGGAGCACCCTTTTAGTTCAAAAAAACCATCAAACGAGAGTTTGCGGTTATGATCCTGAATTGAACAAAAGAAAAAAAAACAGGAGACAAAAAAAACTTTGAGCTGGTGTGAATTGGATTGTTTCGGGCCAAAACATCGCGAGAAACTCTATTTGAACGTAAGATTTACCTCTCTATTAGAATGACGCGTTTGAGCTAGCATATAAGAATAAGATTTACCCTGTCAGCCCAAGTCTTGATATGTCTTGATTGGCCTCAATGTTGGTTCGTTGATTCACATCTACATTGTTGACCAGGCACAAAACATGGCCACAAACTACATAGATCTCACCAATTGTAAGATGTCGTGACGATGAAGGTTTCAGGAATCACCAAAACACTCTTCTACTTTGCACTTTTTTGCCTAGCTGGGTACAACGAGTAAAGTTTGTTTCACAGGCTCACGTTTTTGTTGTTGTTTCTTTCTTTCCTGGCATTTTTTTTTTTTTTTGTATTCTTTGTTGTTATTAATGTTTCTGGCGCATTCGTTTTCAGCTTTGTAACGTACTCCTTGAAGTTTCGGGTTGTTCGTCATGGTTTCCGTTATCATGGCCATTGTACTCGACCAGATGCGCATAGTCACCAAGGGTGGTGAATACCACACTGCTAATAAAATGCCCATTTGTAAAGCCACAAAGTTATTCTGACCATAACAGTTTCCCAAAATAGAGAAGACAGAAAAGCTAAAAAAAAGCGGGCTAAAGAAAAGCCAGAAGAAAAAAAAAAAAAAAATAAGAGGAAAAAAAAGTGTGATAAATAAAATTAGACAGAGAAAATAAACAGAAGTTTCGTAATGTGTTATCATCTTTAAATTCCTGAATTGTCTCACTACTTTCCTTCCAGTACATTCCCTTGGTCTACATATTTACATATACGTTGCACTTCGCTGACTTTTTGACCAGCAACCAAATCCTTCGACACATATAGCATCCGCTCAATCCACTGTTTAGACCACGTTTACTTGATAGTTTGCACTTTTTGATTCCGCTTTGTCCTCAGTTCAGTCTTTTGAAAAGTTCAGGTTTATGATTTCTTAGTTTGGCCTACTGATTTTTCGATATTTTCATCTGGAAGCTTACTCTCTTACTTTTCCTTCATCTATTACACTCAATTGCAAGCTCACGCAGTATATAATTGCATTTATCGAAGATGCAACAACCATCGCAGCAACTGGCTCAGCAGTTGCCTCCGCAGCAGCACCCAACAAATCAACAACATCTTTCAAGCAAACCACCACCACCACAACTCGTGAAGAGAAAATCTGCAAAAGATTATCAATTTGGCACTACAATTGGTGAAGGGTCATATTCCACGGTTTATCTGGCACTCGATATTCATAATAACAAAACATTTGCCATAAAAGTTCTTTCAAAGAAACATATAGTGAAGGAAGACAAAATCAAATACGTTAATATTGAAAAAACTACTTTGCATCGATTAGGTCAGCAGCATCCGGGAATTGTTCAGTTATACTACACTTTCCAAGATGAATCAAGCTTGTTTTTTGTACTTGACTTTGCCGAGTATGGTGAACTATTATCCATCATACGGAAATTTGGCTCTTTGTCAGAAAACGTTGTAAAATTTTACATGTTACAGATCATCGATGCAGTCAAATTCATCCATCTGAAAGGTGTTATACATCGTGACCTTAAACCGGAAAATATCTTGGTGGGCCATGACTTTCAGTTGAAAATTACCGATTTTGGTGCCGCCAAGTTATTGGGTGGTACTAACGATGAAAATGATGAAAAAATTGATTATAATGGATATAATGATACTGCGCCTGCTATCAGTGACCTCGATAGAAAGGGGTCATTTGTGGGTACCGCGGAGTATGTGGCTCCTGAATTACTAAAATTTAATACTTGTGGATTTGAATCAGATATATGGGCTCTTGGATGCATACTTTTCCAATTTTTTTACGGAGTTCCTCCCTTCAAAGGCGCCACGGAATATCTTACCTTCGAAAAAATCATCAACGTTGACTTTACCTATCGTGCAAATTATCCCATTCCTTCGGATGTCACATACTTAATAGATCTGCTTTTGAAAGCTGAGCCTTCCGAGAGGTTAACCATACCACAAATACAACAGGTCAACTGGTTTAAGGGAGTTCCTTGGAATGATCAAAATTATATCTGGCATAGAAAAGTGCCTCGGTTTGAACCTTACAATCCAAATGCAAAACCAGGACAGCCTCCTTTAGTTTCAAACAACTCCCCCTATATTCCATCAGTCAAGCTCGGCTCAGATAGAAACATCAATAAGTCAAACTCATATCACCAATTACATTCACAAATTCATAATTCGGAATATAGCTTGATTCCTTCCTTAGGTGCCAAAAAATCATACCTGCCGGCTACCAAAATAAAGAAGCCAAATTTCTCAGCATCAACCTCCTCTAATGGTCTAAATGGTAATGTTATTCCTAGTGGAAATCCAAACAATAATTCACCTCAAAAAATGGCTCAAATACCTGTATCCTCCAATAATATACGCCAACCTGGTCCTGGTCAACAACAGCTACAACCGCAGTTTCAACCTCAAGCACATGTATCACTGGTTCCACCACCACTTACGTTACAGTCACAGAATCCTATTCAACAACAACAACAACAACAACAACAACAACAAAATTATCAATACCATCATCGTCAAGGTAGTAACCCCCAAATACAAGCCTCGCCTCTGAGCAATTACAGTAATAAATCGAACATAGTAACCCCAGCGACCCCCGAGTTTGATCATTCTTTTGTGCGTGCCAATCCTCATTTACAGCAAAATTCTTTACCGGCTACGACTAACTTACCGCCTCAAAAGATGTCGCCCCAACATCGTGACCTTCGTGGTAATACTGCTTTTGCCACTTCACCTTCTCAAAACACCGGCGGTCAACCTGGGCCTCAGCAATCCGTACCAGTCTACACCTCCAAGGCACCTATAACTACCAGTTTCCAAACATTTCAAGCCGCCGCTGGCGGCGGCAATGTAAGTTCTAACGGTAACAACACCCAAGTGCAAACCCCAACACTGCCTCCAGTGATCACCAAGAAAACACAAGGTTCTCTTCAATCCTCGCCACAACTTGAGGAAAATTGTATCAAATTTCGAGAAATAAGTGGACTTTTGGGTCCCAATGAAAAGATTTTGAAGATGGATACTATTTTAAAACTGCAACTTAGTAATAAAGTGGTAGGTAGATCACTCACTGATCCTTTGGACGATCTGGTCATTGATGAACTAATCAAAAAGTACCTGACTAACTTGCGTAAAACTGCCGTTCCTGTCGTGACTGTGGTCACAAATATGGCTCGAGTGTTTTTCATTGAAGGTTCACTTAACGTAATGATGGTTGATTTGAAAGCTAATCAGGGAGCTGATTATCTGATGTATGACTATGAATTTGAAAGTGT